>QLTV01001499.1:665873-755175 GCA_003457575.1 Thermophis baileyi
TATTATTATTATTATTATTATTATTATTATTATTATTATTATTATTATTATTATTATTATTATTATTATTATTATTATTATTATTATTATTATTTTAAATTTGTATGCCGCCCAACTCCCAAGGGACTCTGGGCGGCTCACAACAATATGATCCATTACTTGACATAGTGGTGGGAAACCTGATCCCTTACCTCTAATACTTTTTCAATATATATAGCCAGATCCTAATTGCATTCTTATGGGTCAGTTTTCCTTGAATAGAGCACAAATATAGTTTATGTGATGTGATGATATCTCTATCAAAACACTGAGGGTTTGGGCCAGATAGTGCCAGAGAAAATGAAAGTTACCCAAATGGAATCATCATCATGTTGTGCCTTTGATTTAAATTAATCTTAATGGTTTTTTTTTTAAAAAAAAAATATTAAAACAGATTTGGCCAGAATCTGCAGAAACAAATTGGGAAGAATTGAATTGGGGCTGAGTCATAGCAAGAACTTCAGCAGCAGTAAATATGACTTGAAGATGGAGAAACTTTTTCACTCATCTACATCTACTTAGTCTTGAGCCCCCTGAAATGTTGGAAGCTTGTATCTGCTTCTTGATTAGATTAGATTTTGCCAACATTGGATATTGCTACTTTGGGGGGGGCATACCTTTTCAATTACATTCTCTCCTAATATTTGAGACAGGGAGGGTGAAACACTGTTTAGTCAAGGAAGTAGAAGGACAAGGCACATCCTTGCATTACTGGACAAGGAAAGATTGATTCAAATCTGGGTGAAGCTGTCTCAGGGGAGAGATAGCTTGCTTGCTAGGAATTGTGAAATTAGTCCTTGGCTTGCAGAGTTCACACCATTTCTCTAAGGCAGAAAATGTCATATTGGAAGAGACAGGTAGATCTTCAATTCAAGGAATTAGGAAAATGGTACTGAGAATATACCCCTCGGTGGGATTTAAGCACTGCAGAAAGGTATTATTTACTATTACAAGATTATGAGAAAATATGACAGATGGCACTTTAGAAATGGCTTTCCCCAATCCAATATTGTCAGAATGTGTTGGATTACAGGAGTTATCCTCATCTGCATGGCACCAGGTTGAAGAATCCTAGTCTAAAGGCTACTCTAAAGGATGAGTTAATCATTTGGTTCCAGCTGTAAAAGCTTTTAGAATGTTGAAAGATATAGGGGACACAGAGGAAGATTCCCATATATTTTTAATAGCATTTTTTCCCTTGAGGTGTGGAAAGGGGATGGAGAAAGAGATACTATGTGTAACATCGGTATTGACAACCATGTCCACCTCACTGGTTAACCATTCACATATTTTAGATTCTGGCTTAATCATCTTTTGAGAATCTCTATTTAGCAGAAAATAGGCACAAATTTGCATGCTTGGGAGCCTTGTGCTGAGTAAAACTTGCCCCCCTATCTTTTTACCCTGAATGCACCACTACTCGTCTATAAAAGAGATTTAGCAAGCCTCCTACAGAGCTTTTGGTCTTGGATGGCTACATATTTTCTAGCTGTAGTTTTAACATTCTGAGAAGAGAGAAATAACAAAGGAAAGGATAGGAAAAGAAAATCACAGTCCACCTTGTTCTAATGCCCTGTCCAAACAACCCTTTTTTAAACGACTTAGTTGATGATTATCAATATATAGCATGCATGAAGGTAGAATTTGGTGCTATTCAAATTCAGGTGGTAAAAAATGTTACTATTTCTCAGTTCCCAAATTTATGCTTTTTTCCCAAAGAGAAATTCATTATTCTTTCATTACAAATGGATATACCTTCACATCAGGGAAAGATGCCAAATTTGTTTGAAATCCTGCATCTGTACCAAATGCTTTCTGATGCTCACTGGCACAGAAGCACATGGAGGGACTGTGGGGGCAATGAACACAGCAAGTGGCAGTCATAAAGAGCTTGCATGCACCTGGGCATCTCTTGGTCCTCAGAAAAAGCATCTGCAGCCAGCCCAATTAAAATAAAATTAATGTTTGGGGGAAGAAAATAAGCCTGGTTAAGCTTCTAAAGGGTTCTTTGCTTCAACAAAGGTTTGTGTAAAGCATCCCTATGAAACTGTTTCACAAAGCAGTGTGGAACCCTTGCTTATATACATCAACAAAGCAGCCACTTTACTTCATTTTATCTCAGTTCCGAGGCTTCTCCTGGCAGTTCCAACAGACAGAAAATATGTTCTGCACATGCCCTAAGCCTCTAATGGCTGTTGGAATGGCTGGTCAAAGCTCTAAGGCAATGTTAATTTGCTTGATGTGTCACCACATCTGAAGATGTGCCTCACATGCCCTCTAATAAAAAATTTCAAAATTTAACATCATCATCCTCACATCTTATAAAATTCCAGCTTGTTCAAGATTTCACAAAGTCTCATGTGAGAACATTACAATCCTGTGTTTCTGATTCTAGTAAGAATGCAGGGTAAGACTGACACCATCTCAAGAGATTACAAATGATTTGTGGGGGGAGGGCAACTTAGCCCCCATGTGATGCCACTTGGGACTTGAAAAGGTTGCTGACCGCTGACAAACACTGTGCAAATGCAGTACACAATCAAGTTACAGTTGTACATAGGTACTTCCATGCCTAATACAGCAAATTCACTTGTAGAAATATTTCCCAGGATGTATTTTGGAGTTACTAATTTAGCTTTTCTGGTTTCAGATTTGAGACTTCGTTTTAACATTAAACCTAGACTCATTGGATTGCCCCAGACAATTAATTCTGAATGGACTGCCTATGCGTTGATGACCTACCTCAGAGGTTATTGTCATAAGATATGAGATCATAATTTATAGAATCTTTGGTGCTATCAAACAGCCTTCCCCAAAGTGGTGCCCACCAGAAGTGTTGAACTTCAGTTTCCACAATCCCCAACTAGTATGGATAATGCTGTGGAGTTATGGTCCCATATCTTTAGGAAACATGAAGCTGTGAGAAATTGCTATTAAAAATGTTTGGAAAAAGGTTTGCTTCTCTTCTGCTTTTTCCAAGTTTCAGTGCTGCTCCCATCAATCTACCTAACATTCATCTTTCTCCAAGGGTTCTCCTGCTTCTTTGTGCCAGATCACTATTTTGTCTACAGTTTGCTCCATAATTTCCTCTTTCTCTCTGATTAAATGGCCACACTGATTGTATCATGTATTTATTTTTAATACTGTCATTGAAATGGAGAATAAAGCTTCCTTCTGCATCGCAGGGGTGCAATATGAAAAGTGGCTTTTGGTTTTGTTATGAAAGTTAACAGAAATCTCTTTTCTCTAGGGTAATGAATTTATGAAGAGCTGGATCATAAAAATGCACCAAGCATGAGTTCTAAAATGCAGAATTTGGGGGAAATGGGTTACTCACGTCTATGGGATTTGATTTTTTTGTGTGTGTGTCTAAATTTTGCTCTTCAGCAACTTTGATTTGGTTCATATTTGATGGATGCCCTTCAAAAATGGCCCTTCACAAACTTAGATCAAGGGTTTTCAAACTTTTTCAGGCTGCATTAACCTGTTAGTTAAAAAAATACAGAGTAGAACCCTTCATCAATAAGAAAATATTTTCTATCAGAAAATTGGCTGTGTTGGAATATTTCCCCTTATTCTCTCAAGGAACCCCCCTAAAATTGTTATTATGCCCTACCCCCACCACTATATGTGTGTGTGTGTGTGTGTGCAAGTCTTAATCAATGAGTTAGTGTTGGCTACTGGTGACTGCTAGGACATGTCCTTGTAGTTTTATTGGCAAGATTTCAGTAGTAGTCTGCCCTTTCCTCCTCCTTCTTCCTAGGACTGAGAGAGAATGACTAGCTCAAGGTCACCCAGTTGGTTTCATGCCTAAGGTCTCCTAGTTTCTAGCCTGGTGCCTTAATCATTACAGCACATCTCTTCTCCACTGAGCTGTAGGGATCCACAGAACATAATTTGAAAAACTCTGGCTTAGATGCTATTTTTGCCAAAGAAGTGCAACCAGTAACGATTACTAACATCAAAATTCTAGGAGGACTTCAGTTCCTCTGCAAATTAAAAAAAGAAGTCAGATGTGTTTGATGAAGGATGAACATCTACCGGTATATCAAATGATATTTTTGCTAGTGTTCCTCTAATTTTAAGGTAAGTTGTTTACAACTTACCTTCTCTCCAAAAAAGATATGTCATTCCCATTTTAAAAAAAAATCACTTGGATTCATTGTTCCTTTTTTGAGATGGGGTTTTAAATTCCATGATCCATGTTAAGCAGTATCTGAGCATTTGGCATCAGGCTCAGAGTCTTGAATAACTGCCAGAGTCCAAAAAAAAAAAAAAAAAAAAAAAAAAATAAAAAAAAACAAAAAAAAAAAAAAAAAAAAAAAAAAAAAAGATTTCCTAAGACTCCTTATATTTTTCTCCCTTTCAACACAAAATAAGCCTGAACTTTCATTCTGGCCCAGATTTAAGCTCATAGTATTAATGATATAACATCCTGCTGGAGAATGTGAACAAACAGTACTCGTTACACCAAATCACCCAGCTTTCTATAGAGGTCTGCAATGTCCAGATAATTTAATTTAATTTAATTTTCTCTTAAACCAGCTCTGCATTTGAAGTAGGTTGTTTTCCAAGGAGTCCCTCCTGCTTCAGGGGGATTACACCTAGTAACATTTTGGTATCAGGATAGGATTGGTGGGGCAGGGAGAAAAACACAGAATAAATGGTAGTTGGAGATGATTTATTAGGCTATTGTCCCAATCCAATTCCACTGAACAGCAGAAGGATGCACAGATGCTATAACATCTGTGGAGCTGCTCAGTGGCAAATGCCCAATTGTGCAAAATTGCTGAAATATACAAGAAACACTTTAAGATCCACATGTGTTGCACCACTGGATATGGTCTGTGGTGTTCCAAAAGATACAACTACATTCTGAACACATCTGAGCAAAGCACCTGGTGCAAATCAGAGTACATGAGTAGTGCAAAGAAAAAAATAAGAAATCAGAAGAGAATCAGATCATTCTCAAAATAAAATTTGATATGTAACACATTTAACACAAAAACAGCCAACAGTACTGCTTAATAAAGATGCTGAGAGGGCAATTTGATGTCCATGCTTTGGATTACCACTCCTGGAAGGAAGAAGCTTTATCTCAGTCTTTATAATCTGACAGAATCAGCTTCTATCTTGCGAGAAGAAACTATCTTAGTCAGAATATGAACTTTGAAGATCAACAAGAAGGGCTAGCTATAATGATTGCAAAACATTGCAACAAGTCCTTACGCACCATTGTGTGTCAGTGGGACAAAAACCACCAATCACCTGTTGGAACTTATGGAGGACCCAAAGCTGTATTCATTTTAGCGTGCACACATACACCAAATACTGTATATATATATGAGGGACCTAAAACTGATTATTACCTTTCATGACCGTTACATTTCTCAATTTGAATAGAGTTAGTAAATATTATGTACAGGGACATAATGCTTATATAAACCTGCACCTAAAGCTAAGCACAAATTGCTCTAGTCCATGGGTGTCAAACTTGTGGCGTTACGTTGCCGTCACGTGATGTTTCGTGATGTTTTTTCCCTTAGTGGAGCTGGGGTTGGCATGGCCTGCGCATGACGCATCCGGCCTGCGGGCCGCCAGTTTGACACCCCTTACTCTATACTATTTATCTCTTTGACTGAGATACAGTTGCCTTTGAGATAAACATTCATTCAACTCATAATCCTCATCTTTGTGTGAAGTACAATAATACATGAAAACAATTACAAATGAATAAGCTTTGGTTCAGTTCCTCCTAAACAAGAGAAAATAACCCTGGGTTCCCCCATACAGTCTATCCACCCAATATGCCGCAACATTAATGACTTCCTACATTTTGAAAATCCTACGATGTGAATCCCAATTGTGTTTTACTGTGGCAAATGTTTTGTCCTCTGCCTTAATAACCCCTCAACTGGGAACTGGGAACAGCAAAAGCCCTACCTAGCTATGAAGCAAGGGCAGGGCAGAGGAAATCCAAAAAATATTTGGTGATCAATAGCACTGTTAAACAAAATGCAAAAGAAAAGATCTGCACACTTTTTCTAAAAGTTGGAATTATATTACATTGAGGGTTGGGGGTTGATAGGTCTTTAGAAAAATTAATAAGCCAGCTTTCAAAAAAAAAAAAAATTCAGGGGGAGGCTGAGGCAGAGAATCTGGTTTCCAAAATTGAAAATGTCAGAGCTTGATGGTCTCTCCAGCTTTCTGATCACATCAGGAGCAAAGGCTGTATTTATTCCCATTTACAGAAGATGCTTCCTGCTCATTTGCTAATAAATAGATTCCCTTGTCTCACTGAGAAAGGAGGGGAAAAAAGTCCTCTAATTTAAATTTAATGAGCCTCTAAAGCTAGAGCCTCCAATAACCTTTGCTCCAGCTTATCCAGAAAAGCAGCCGCTTAGAACAAACACCTAAGTCAAATCTACCATGCTTAGCTGTTAACAGTGAAAGGGAGCTAGCACAGCTGCCCACGCTCACTGCAACCATCTGCCTGGCTGAACTCCTTATAAAGGACAAGGAAAAAGAACAAAAACCAGAAGCAACTGGGAGACCAAAGGGGAATATATTTGTGTACAAGAAAAAAAACACCCCGTAATTATGTGAAATGGAAAATTGGGGTTCACTTCTTTAAGATCTCGTACTTCTATATTCACAGCACTAAAGAAGCCAGCTTCTACTCTTCATGTCTGCATCCGACTAAAGATGAAGACCACATCTGATCAAATCAGAGTGCTGCAGAGTGATTAAAAAAAAAAGTTTCAAGGTGCTCAGCCCAATGGGGATGAATTAAATTACTCAGAATTGGCATGGCATACAATTAGGTAGAGCTGCCAACCCAAAGAGGGAAACAGAAAGAAATGTAAGATCATGAGCAAGACAACACGTCCTCTTTGCCTAATACTGTTTGATTCAGGAGCGGGTATCCTATTTTAATCTGGGATTTGCATTTTCAATTTCTTTCTTGCCTAGAAGATGCAAGGAGCTTGTCAGATAAGGAAGTGAGACCACTGGAGTAGGGATGAAATTTTTCAGCCCAGTTTTCGGCAGCATAAATCAAGGGTGAAGAACCTATAGTCCTGCAAATATTGATGAATTGCTATTCCTAGTAGCCAGTCAGCATGGCTAACAATGAAGGATGCTAAAAGTTCAGCATTATCAGTTCAACAATACTAAAACATTGTTCCCTAATCTTTGTTCGGTTCCAGCTGACACAGTTCTACATGGTGCAAAAATAACTTGATATCCTTTGGCAAATTTAACTGCTTGCTTTCTATTTATGTATAGCTGTTATGCATTCAAATAAATAAACCATGTAGCTATGAAAAACTTTGGATAACACTCAGCCAGTACTTTGTAACAGTAACTTTGTTTCTGTTTGTGACACCTTCCAATTTTTTCCTGTATCCTTTCTAATCTTGTTACTGGATTTTTCCCACTCTTCCTTAAAGAGCTTTTCTTGCTCAAAAATATTCTGACATCTTCTTGCATACAGAGTCTGTCAACCATGTCCAAATCTGGGAACTCTGAAAGCTATTTCCAAACAATTATTTTTCTTTCCTGTAAAAATTCCATGGTTAATTTGAAGATATGTTTTGGATTGCTGCCTTGCTGAATATCCAATCTTTTTTCATTTTCAACATCTTTACTAACAGAGGGATATTTGCTTGAAGATTGTGATAAAATCTTTCCAAAATTACATGAAAACTGGTCAGATCTGCAAAGCAGAACCCATAGAGCAATGCAAATGACCTTCTGAAAAGTTTGGCTGATGTTGGAATATGCTGTACACAATTGTACAAATATTGTTTGTACAATTCTGCTTGGGTGAATCATTATCAGAAAGAAATATTTTCTCTGACTTCATGAGAAACGTGACTGTCTAAAGTATGCAAAGAAAAAACTCAATACACTTGAAACAGTTTTGTTGAAGAAATCCTTTGGACATATAGAACAAAAATGGAACTGCTCAGCCTCAACTGTACAAGTTATATTTGGGGGGGAAAGGTGATGCATTTGAAGAAAAAAAATTCTTGCCAGTTGTTAAGCATAGGGGTGGCTCTATTATGCTTTGGGTTTATGTGACAGCCTGTGGCACAGGACATATTGGGTGGGTGGAAAGAAAAATGTGTTCAACTAAATATCAACATAACTTCGAAACTAATGCTCCAGAGTTAGGGAAGAAACTGAAATAGAAAAGAGGGTGGCTATTTCACTAAGACAGTGATCCAAAACATACCTCCAAATCAACCATGAAGTACTTGTAGAATATTCCAGCCTGAATATTATTGAAATTCTGGAATGATCTCAAACTTGCAGTGCATGCAGGGGAAACTATAAAAATTGAAAAAAAGATTAGAAAGGGTTTTAGCTGGCTACAGGAAATGTTGGAAGCTGTTAATTTTGCCAAAGAAGGTATTACAAAGTATTGACTGAAAAGGTTCCAATCTTTTGCATCTGCCATATTCACTCATTTCTTATTATGAATATGTACACAACTGTACATAAGTAATAAATATGAATTCATATTTGCAAAATAATGTCACGTTATCATGTGGTGGTTGTTGTTCATTCATAGATTTACTGAAACATATTGTACAATTTGACCAGGGGTGCCTAAAATTTTGCATGTAACTACATAAGCTTTCAGTCATAATTAAACTGGATATAAACTTAACTGAGCGGAGTGAGATTTCCAAAAAGAATATTTTCCTATAAAGCCAAGTGGTAGAAGATAGATTTCTGAATGTTAATGGTTTCAACATCCCCAGCTAGCATGGCCAATGTTTCATAGATGAAATATGTTGTATTCCTATGGCCTTTGCAGAGCCATCGTTTCCCCATCTCTGATGAAAAGCTTCCATTGATGAAATGCTATCAGCCCATTCAAGCTTGCAAGTTTAATAAGCTTATTAACCAAGTACAGAGTACCACTAAATAAAGCCCTAGCACTTCCAAGCAACAGTGTTATGACATAATTGCTCAATGTCATGCAATGAATTTTATGAACTAGTAATGTAGACAACAACCCCACCTATTTCCAATATTCTAATATTTTTTTAAATACATTCATTAAGGAGGGAGAAATATGTTACCTAATATTGTTCTGAGTGTTAGTATAGATGCAATGGTACTTGGCTATGTGGAGGCATATTTTTCCTTACTAGAAGACAAAATCTCTTTTCTATACTACTACTTATATAATACTTTGCAAGTAAAAATAGACCATCAGAGACATGCAAGATATTTATCCTTTTCTATGATGAAGAGACCCCATCCTCATTGGTACTGAAACTTCTCCACACCACAGTAGGAGGAGGAGTTTTATTTATTTGTTTATTTATTTAATTTATCATATTTATTTCCTGCCCATCTCTTGGCTCAGGTGACTTAATGCTCAGCTCCCAATATTATACAGTCCTTGACTTGCAACCAGTCACTTAGTAACTGGAAAAAAGGGACTTATGTTTTCTGGTTCCAAAGTTCCAATGGTCAGGGATCCATCCAGCAGTCACATGAGCACACATTGGGCACTTGACTTCACAATTGCATTTACGGCTGCTCGTGATGTCATACTGTCACGTGACTGCATTTTATGATGGTTTTGCCATCAAAAACTGGCACTTATTTCTTGTTTTTTTGCAAAACTGTGTCATGGGTAACAATGGGTTCATTGAACAATTTATATATTTGCATTTATGACTATTGTGTTTGCACCTTTGACCATAATGATCATGGAAAAAATCATCATGAAATTGGGTAGGCTCCATTTATGGTCGTACCTCTAACAATTGTAAATGAAATCACTGTGCACACAAATTCCTTGTGTGTCCAATCACACTTGGCCAATAAAGAATTCTATTCTATTCTATTCTATTCTATTCTATTCTATTCTATTCTATTCTATTCTATTCTATTCTAAATTCTATTCTATTCTATTCTAAATTCTATTCTATTCTATTCTATTCTATTCTATTCTATTCTAATTCTATTCTATTCTATTCTATTCTATTCTATTCTAATTCTATTCTATTCCTATTCTATTCTATTCTATTCTATTCTAATTCTATTCTAATTCTATTCTATTCTATTCTATTCTAATTCTATTCTGTGTGCAGCTGTTCTGGGGGATGGGAAGAGATTTGAGGTATGAGGTTGTATAATTGGGCCTTCTGATCTGTCAAAGGGCTGCAAGAGGACATATGATGACATGACATAATCACCAAAAGGGATTTTTTTTCGGTCTGTGTTTGGATATTAATTTTTTTTCTTTAAGGGTGGGAATTGGAAAAGGAGACTTCGGTGAGGTAAATACTGTACCTCCTGAGCTCACTCTTAATACCATTGCCCTGAAAATGATCCCAAATTATCCCATGAGGCGCTTATTTCAGGTTGGAATTTTATTGGTTTTTCCCCTGGCTTTTTAGAGAGTTTTTAAAGAGTGAGGAGTGGTTTGCTTCCCAGAGATCTTCCGCTCACTTCTGAAATCTTGAGGGGGAAAATGCAATTGCCACAACAAAAACAAGGCTTCCACTGACCTGGAAAATAGCAATTTAGTGATTTAGAGGGAGTAGGGAGTGGAGGGATCTGAGGGAAGGAAAAAAAAACTATGCAGCTGAAATTTGGGAATTTTGCCACCAAACTTCAGTAGTATAAACTCAAGGACCTAGGGAACTATCTGGCACTAAGGATAGCAAGTAGCTTGTGGGTTGCTCACTTTTATGCTACTTGGATCTTTTCCTCTTTAGCAGAAGTTTCTGCAATAGGGAAAAGACAGAGGAAGCAATGTGAAAATATTTGCTAGTGGAAGATAGTATCTTATCTCCTCCACCATTTAAGTTCTATGATTGAGGCTGGGCAATGGCATGATAGGTTTCTAATCTGGAAATAATCCACCTGTAGGTAGTTATTTGATCCTATTACAATAGTGTGTTGTGTTGTGTTCTGCACTTGTTTCTGAAGCAAGGTGTGTAAATAAGGTAACCTTGGTAGCATGGTTTAAATTTTCATAGCAGCAATTTGAGGGAAAGGGATAAAAAAGAATCTATGCCATATTATCAGTTTTATTTCATTTATATTGATTTTTGCTCTGATTTCTCAAAAAAATCTTTAATAAGGAGTTTACAATAGCAATTCTGTAGTAAATTAAGCAAAGTGTACAATAAAACAGAAGTAAATAATAGATTAATTATATTATGTGCCACG
Source organism: Thermophis baileyi (assembly GCA_003457575.1). Classification (NCBI taxonomy): domain Eukaryota; kingdom Metazoa; phylum Chordata; class Lepidosauria; order Squamata; family Dipsadidae; genus Thermophis; species Thermophis baileyi. Next base: position 677,118 of record QLTV01001499.1, read on the forward strand.
TCTCATGTCTTAACACCCACATTTTTCTCTGTGATGTTCTGCTCCTAACCTGGTCCTTCAGTTTATTCATTCTCATTATAATTTAGTCCATTGCCTTGCTGTTGGTCATCCTCTTCTTCTCTTTCCTTTCATCTTTCCCAGCATTAGAACATTCTCCAGAGAGCTAGATCTTCACATAATATGTCCACAGCAGGATAATTTGGGCCTGTTCATTTGTGCCTCAAGTGAAAAATCTGGGTTGATTTGTTCAGTGATCCATTTGTTTGTTTTCTTGCTGTCCATGGTATTCCCAGGAATCTTCACCAATACCAATGTTCCAAAGATCAACATTCATTCTATCCAGCTGCTTTAAAAGGTTCACTTCCATAGACTGCCACATTGCTTACAATGTTCTGATCTTTGTAGGTGGAGACTCATTACAGTATCTGAATAATATTTCCAAGGTCTTTTTGGCTGCTCTAGCAAGTGCTAGTCTCTGGTATATGTCTTGTTCCTTTAATGTTGTTGATTGATCTTAAAAGCCAGAAAATATCCAGCATTTTGATATCTTCATTGTCAGTTCTAAAATTAGTTGTTATATCTGTTATTGTGCATTTAGTTTTCCTTATATTTAATTTTAGTCCCATTTTTATTGGACATCTTGATTTTTATTATTAGAGTTTTACTAGAATATATATTTTAAAACCTGGAATGTTATATTAATACACAGCCTGTTCATTTTATATTTAATTTTCTCTGATTTTCCTCTTAAGAGCATTCTTCACCACCATCATCATAGATTTATGATTACAGATGATTACTTAAAAACAACAGCAGCAACAACAAAAAATGGGGAAGGAGAGGACCAGCCCGCCAGTTTCCTTTGAGGTATAAATTATCCCTTATAGATCAACAAGATGGCAGAAGGAATTTCAAGGTCATCCGTGAGAACAATGAGTGGATTTCAGCTCCCAGCATTCTCCAGCCATGCTGAAGCCCACACATCTTAAAGTTGCTGAGGTTGAAAAACACTGTCCTGGAGTTCTAACGCTTGAAAAATTCTGTGCACTATGTGTACACATGCAAAATTATTTAAAAAATAAGGTATTACCATGATGAACAGGAAGAGCTGGAGACAATAGGAGCCTTCACTTTGAATATACCTCCGTAGAAGAGACACTGGGAAGCAAAGTCTGCCTTCATTGTGCCCTGTTCATTGTGAGCTATTTAGGGCCATCTGGCTCTCCACAGTTTGGAGGCCAAGTGCTGGCATATTCTGAGTCTTCATCAAATGCAGCAAACAAACAACTACCAAAAAAAAAAAAAAAAACCCCTCACAGAAAAAAAAAGCAATTATTGGGCAAGCGACTTGCCGAATAAGAAGCTGCTGCCAAAATAATATGTCGTATTGCAGGGGAAAAGTTGAAGAAAAAATTATCTGCCTCCACATCTGGGACTGTTTCTTTTCTCTTCAAAGGCCAAAGAAGAGCAGGACAGAGGTGGGGGTGCCTGCACAATCTCCATGTTGACAAAAAAAGAGTCATCTCTCACAGAGAGGGAAACTGGATAGCTGCCACCTCACCGCTCTCAGATTCCAATTTTGGCTGGTGCAGTTTGACCCTTCAAGAGTCACTTTCCTGGGGTGATGCAAAAAATAAGAGATTCCTGTTGTGTCTTTGACACAGTGGTTTATTTTTGCGCTTGTAAATGGAGCTTGAGGATCAGCAACAGCCATGTTGAATGCTAGCCCTAAGAGATATGGCCACGGGTTAAGTTGACTGAAGAAAGAATATTTTTCTCTTCTTACAGAATATTGTTATGAACCGAAAGATATGTATTTTCTCAAAGCAGTTGCATCGCACTCTTTACTTCTGAGACATTAGAAGTCTAAAAATGTCCTAATTTCCTTTGAAATGATGCTATTCTAAGCTGATGGTGTTTCTGTGAGGCAAGAACTTTTATTTCCATGCATATGCTGGCAGTGAGAAAGAGGTGGGATTAATATAAAGGTTGCTGGAACTGGGTATGTCTAGTCAGATGAAAAGAAGGACTAAGGGTGACATGATAGTAGTGTTCCAATATCTCAGGGGTTGCCACAAAGAAGAGGGAGTCAATCTATTCTCCAAAGCACCTGAGGGCAAGGCAAGAAGCAATAGGTGGAAACTAATCAAGGAGTTCTAATCAACTTAGAACTAAGGAGAAATTTCCTGACAGTTAGAATAATTAATCAGTGGAACAACTTGCCTCCAGAAGTTGTAAAAAAGTTGTAAATGCTCCTATATTAATACTCCAAATAGGTCATTTCTCCCCAGCAGTCCTTGTACAATGTTGGGCCAAGTCATCAGTGTCTTTTTCCTCTTCCAACACCTTTTTGTTTTTCTATCATAGGCACATTTCTCAGCTAAAACCAAATACTGCTGACATCAAAGTTAAAATGAATGCCTGGGATTATCAACACCCCACTTAACCCTCCCTCAACCCAACTTACCCCATAAAGTTGTTATTGTGAAGATAAAATGAAAGCAATCCCCTATGTGCATCATTTTAGAATTTTCAAAGCAAAGATAGAATATAAAGGTAAACCTAGAATTAAAATAATAAACAAATAAATTCTAGAAGCTTCTCTTTATACGCACAAATGTACAGGGATTGGGAAATACTTGTAAAGCTTATTACAATATTATATTATTTTTAGACTTCTCTAAAGAGGAAGCGAACAAGGCAATTAAAGTATTGATTCAAAGTCACGCCGAGAGGAACTTACTCCATAACTTAGCCTATAAAATTCACACCATATTTTCCTTCTGATTTTTCTCCACACTCCCATATAGTGGTTAATTCACACAACATCCTTACCCAGTGCAGTAAAAGACCTAAAAACTACACCTGTACAATTTAAGCTTGATTAATGTTAACCACCCTCTTCTTTTTCTTGCTAGCATAAGGCATAAAACAATACCATTTGATTATTTAATTATTAAATGTGTCTTAAGAACCTAGAAAATGATTTAATTCAGTAACCAAGTTAAGTCATTGTGGTGCAACCCCTGACAATAACACAGAGCAAAACCCTCTTTTTGAAAAGATAGCAATTAAAAAATGCTGTTCGAGCCAGGGGGGGTGTCTGTCCCTGTTTATCTACTGAGTTATCATTATTGTATTGGAGTTGAAATTAGAAAAAGGTTTTGCCTCCAGCAAACCTAAGCAGATTAATCCACACATAGATATTACAGAACCACCGAGTTTTCTAATGTGTTTCCTTATTGCAGAGATGGATAACCTTCTGTGGCTTGGAGTCTGTATTTACATTTTTGAAGGAATGGAGATCACATAAGTATGAGGAAATGGATACAGCATAAGAAACATCCTTACCAGGATGTTCGGCATTTTTCTGGGTTTCAGAGAGAGACTTTCTGAAGTCTTTTGTGGCCATTGGTTAGTTTTCTAACAATTACTTTAGGCAGTTTGTGGGATCTTCCTCTATATAGTCTTTATAGCATCATTGATGCTATATAGCCTTTATAGCAGCAGTTCTCAACTTGTGGGTCGCGACCCCTTTGGGGGTCGAACGACCCTTTCACAGGGGTCGCCTAAGAGCACGCTAGCCCGCCATATCCCCTTTGTCACATCGCGCATGGGGAGGGGGAGGGGCAGGGGTCACAGCAGCAGGGCGGGGGTCGCGGCATTAGGAAGGTTGAGAACCACTGCTTTATAGCATCACCTCATGAGAGAGCCGAGGTGGCGCAGTGGTTAGAGTGCAGCACTGCAGGCTACTTCAGCTGACTGCTAGCTGCAGTTCGGCGGTTCAAATCTCACCGGCTCAAGGTTGACTCAGCCTTCCATCCTTCCGAGGTGGGTAAAATGAGGACCCAGATTGTTGGGGGCAATATGCTAACTCTGTAAACCGCTTAGAGGGGGCTGTAAAGCACTATGAAGCGGTATATAAGTCTAACTGCTATTGCTATTGCTATCACAGAGCCATTGCTGAGGTTATACAAATCCTGTCTTCATTTCTGTCCTAGCAATACATTGATAGTTGCATGATACTAGACAATATAACTCTCTGATGAGGAAATGGCCTATATTCATGCAACACAGTTAACTGTGTCAATAAAGACCATGGGACAATTTGGAGCCACACCCACTAAGTTCAACTTAATTTACACATAGGTTGATGCAGCGATAAATTGAGGAAAAAGCCAATGTTTGGTTTTTAAAACAAGAGGGAGGATAGTGATCAATCAGTAACAATTTAAATAAGAAACATAAGTAAGAAATGCTAAGCTTGGTTAGTGTTAATTGTACATATTTGGAGGTTTGGGCATATTGTGATAACCTAGGTCAGGGGTATCAAACTCCATTTCATTGAGGGCCGCATCAGGGTTTTGTTTGACCTCAGAGGGACCGGGGTGGGCATAGCCAAGGTGGACATGGCCAGCTTGACGTCACTCGTGTCGGGGTCGCCTGTGGGGGCCCGACCGCTCTGCCAACAAAAACGGGCTCCCGAGCTCTGTTTTTGGCTGCGACGGCCTCCTGCAACCCTCTGCCAGCGAAAATGGAGCTCGGGAGCCTGTTTTCGCTGGCAGAGGCACCGCGGGCTGGTCCTTCGCTGTTTCCAGGGTGGCCCCACGGGCCAGATCTAAGCACTCAGTGGGCCAGATCCGGCCCACAGGCCTTGAGTTTGACACCCCTGACCTAGTTCATTTGATTAGCTTATGGCTTAAAGTAATGTACAGATTCAGAAGATGGGTTAATGCAGAACTAATGCAGATTTGATCACAGTTTGAATTTCTCCCTCAAAATGGCAGAACTCCATGCCATACTTCTCAGCCCTCATTGCTGGAGGGGGTGGCAAGATGTAAACATGAGGCTTTGGGGACATAGGTGGCCCTTGGTCTCCAGCTTCTTAACAGGGGAAGAAGTGGGAAAACAGCATCATCATGCAAACAATGTCATTTATATGGTTTGTCCTTGGCACTTCCTACATCATCCCCTTAAGAATTATCTTCTTCATTCATCAAATAAATCACCCAAAACCAAAGCCAGGGCTTATAACTCAAATTAAAGTGAGGCAAGAGGGCTATTCACCAAGTGTACAAGTACCCAAGGCACACTCCAAATGCAAACTGTAGCCTGTAATTACTATATAACGAGTTCAACTCAGCATGCTCTTTTCCTCCCACTCCTAATATATTAATAAAAGAGTCAGCAACACTGAAATGTTGATGGGGAGGAATGTGTGCACTCTCAGTGTAGGAACGGAAGCAAATAAAATCAAGGCTTAATTTGTATATAAGCTATGGGTACAATATGGAATTCGAAAAGTGCAGCCCAACAGCCTCTAAACATGTACAGAGTGGATTTTTACCATCAGGGAATAAAGGAAAGCAGCCAGCCAGGCACTTTTTTTTAGGACAATTACCCCACACTTGACACACAGAGATACAAATGGGCCCCGTACAATATGCTGTAATTAGATAAACATAATCAGGTGGATTTTTATTTTAAATTCAAGAATTAACTAATCAGTATAACCGCGAGAGTTATTTTAATATTTTTGTTTCCTCACATACACCCTTTTATTGAATATTTGACTAATAAAGAATAAGCAAAGAGGAAAAAAACTGATAAGCACAGGATGCAGAGAAAAGAAAGGGAGGATTCAAACAAATTCAAAAGCCTCTCAATTTTCAAAGGTCTCTTACTGAAACTTATTTTGGGTTTTCACACTGTGTATTTTATGAAGAAGCTAAGAAAGCAATGATGACCTTTAGGATTGCTTATGGCTTGGTCTCATAGCTCAAGTTTTATGAAATTAGATATTTGTTACAATGCAGGAGGCAGGGGAGGAAAATGTATGTGTGTATACACATACACACACTCTAGGAGATTGTGAAAAGGAGAGAATAATTTAGGGGGATTACAAAAAGCCAAAGTCACTTAGCAACCGTTCAGAATTATGCTGCACCTCCCAAAAGATATTTATGACCTGGTTTCAAAGTTCCGATGGTCACTCCTCATGATCATTTGACAGCATTTCAAGCATTCGGCAACCAGCTCACATTTATGTCTGTTTGTAGCACTTGTGGTCATGTGACCGCGATTTACAATGTTTTTGCCAAAAATCAGCATTTACTTCGTTTTTGGCAAAAGCCCATACCAAACAATTGGCTCATTTAATGACTGTGGCATATGCCTAATAAACATGGTATTTGCTTAATGACCACAGCATTCTTTAACGACTGCGACATTTGCTTAACGACTGCCACCAAAAAAGATTGTAAAATCAGGTTGATCATAAGTGGCCTTCTAGATGGCGTTGAACTCAATTCCTGGCACCCATTGGAACTGGAATTCTGGGAATTGTGGTTTAATTGGCTGGGGATTTGAGGTGTTGAAGTCCATACATCCCAAAGTTGTCAGGGTTGATCTAGCAGATCACAAGTGCTTTATTCTTGGGCTATTCTTGCCCCATTCACCCAACGCCTTAAAAAAAGGAATGAATTAAATAGCAATAGCAATAGCACTGAGACTTATATACCGCTTCACAGTGCTTTACAGCCCTCCCTAAGCGGTTTACAGAGTCAGCATATTGCCCCCAACAATCTGGGTCCTCATTTGACCAACCTTGGAAGGATGGAAGGCTGAGTCAACTTTGAGCCTGGTGAGATTTGAACTGCCAAATTGCAGGCAGCCGGCAGTCAGCAGAAGTAGCTTGCAGTACTGCACTCTAACCACTGCGCCACCATGGCTCAAATATCTCAAAGATGCAGCTACAAATAGACAGGTCTTTTTTCCAGATAATTTGTATCCTTTGAGTCACCCATCTGCTCTACTACAAAATGTTTCCCCATTGCTAAGGGGGGGGAAACTGAAACAAGGAAGCCTAACTGTAATTTCTGCATTCTCCTTTCCACCTTAATAGTGCTTCCCAAACCTTTTCCTTCAGTACTGAAGACTGCTTATCAGAAAACCCCTTTTTACAGCTTGTCAAAAACTCCGTATTTAAACTTCCCTATTGTGATCATGGATTCATATATCATTATCCAAAAAACAACAACACCACACACACACACAAACACACAAAACACAAAAACCAACCAAACAAATCCTACTTTTACCCAATTTTAGCCAGGTTTGGGAAGCATTGCCCATGGAGTTAAATAGAAAAATGGTTAATTATTTCTTTAAGATATGCATATGAATGTCAAAGAGCCATTATAAATCTAGAATTATAATTGGTACAATTTTTTTTCTGATGGAAGACTGAGGGAATTAAGGGAGAAGAGAAGGGCAATGAAAGATTTTGGGTTGTTGAACAGACTATTTCTTGGTAATATTGAGAACAGAACTTAAAGAAAAATGAATATGCTCGAAGAGAAAAGAAGTGAAAAAACTAAAGCAAAAGTAGAACTATATGAAGACCAAGTAAGAATCTTGAATTTATTATTATTTATTTACCAGATTTATTTGCCACCCATGTTGTTTTGAAGAGACTCTGAGCAGCTTACAGCATTAAAAGCATTAAAACCATAAAAGATAAGTATTCTTCAAATGATAAAGTTACTGAGTTACAATCAAAGATAGAATTATAGTTAAAAATGGGGAGGGAAAGAGCAGGATGTGCGGGGGGGGGATAACCAGAGGTGGGTTCCTCCCAGTTCAGACCGGTTCACCCGAACCGGTAGCGATCCGCTGGTGATGTCATGATGACATCACAGATCCGGTTCGGTTGGTGCCCGTCTGTGGATGCCGCCATCTTTTTTTTGAATTTTATTTATTTTTTTGATTTTTTTTTTTTTTTTTTTTTTTTTTTTTTTTTTTTTTGTTTTTGTTCAGATTTTTTTTTTTGACTGGGAATAACAATAGTACTTAGACTTATATACCACTTCATAGTGCTTTACAGAACTCTCTAAGCAGTTTACAGAGTCAGTGTATTGCCTCGAACAAGATATTAGAAGACTAATAGATTAATCTCATAACCAAATGAAGGGAAGTAGAAATAGAGAAGAAGGATCTGGAGGCTGTTTGGACAAAGTGAAAAAATATGTTCCACAATAAGAATGTTGTAGAAATGTGCAGATTTATGCTAATGGGAAGAATGAAAAAGAAGAGTTCATGAGATGAGGAAATGAAAGGCATTATGGATGAAGAAATAATGCAAATAAGAGAATGCTGCAAAAATGAGGATATACATATTTTATAATATGTGTAAATAGAAAAAGATACAGACCTGTATACCATGGACCATTTGCAATTGATCAAACATCCACAGTGGTTCATGTCATTTGCACCTTGACATTATGCAAATAATACAAATTACATCATTTGTATTATGCAAGTAGCATAAAAAGATCCAATATATATAAATTGTTGGTATGATGCAAATGAAATAAAAGGATATAAATGCTACAATTGGGTTTTTTGCATAATGAAATCATTACTTTTGCATTTAATGGTCATTTATAATGGACACACCTTCTTCTAGATTACTTGTTAAAACACGGTTTCATTATAGCTGCATAAAATGTAGTCAAAAAGAACAAGAAATTATTATTAATATTAAAAGGGCAGAGAAAATGCAACATATATTTAATGGAAATAAAACACTGGAAATGAGTAAAAAGGTCTAAACAAGAAGTCTTCAGCAGAGAGAATAAAACTAAAAACAACAAAAATTATTTGGGGTGAAACTGAAAGGAGAGAATTCTAAAAAAAAATTGAATTGGAATTACTGTCATATATCAAAATATAATTGCCCAAGGGGGAAAAACAGTAAATAAATAACACTCTGATAATTTTGAAGAATAGTAAGGCTGTAGGTATAGATAGTATAACTGGAGAATATTACAATATAGATGTGTCTTGCTTATGGCTGCATAACTTTCAAAAATGTTTCTGAAGATTAGTGGTATGCATGAAATGATACATGTGTTTATTCCATGCATAGAACACATATATAGAATCATTTTAGAATATAGTCATTTCAGCTGAAGTCACAATTCAGCCAAAGGAACATCTGGTACATTTTGATTGCTTGGGATATGTAGATTTGATGGAAATTAGGATGGTTTGAAAAGACAAAGGCATGAACAGATATAAGGAATGATGTAGAAGAGTACAGATATGGCTTTTTAAAACAATAATTTCATTAAATGTTACAATTAAAAAGATAAAATCTAATACAAACTAAAAAAGAAAAAGAAAAATACGGTAGATAATGCAGAAAAGAAAATAACAATATGCTAAAGAAAAAAATGAGATAACTTTCCTCTTTTAAACAACAAATATAAGCAATTTTAATAATTGATAATTTTCTTTTGAAATACAACAATTTCTTCTTCCCATTACTCATCTCTTATCTATAAAAAAATTAAAGCCTTATTGTTCAATCCTAATCAGCAAAAGTCAATTACCAGAGGAACATATCTATTTTAATCTTAATCAAATAAACCAACTTTATATTCCTTATCTTTACTTTTAACAACATTGGTCTTTAAATCTTCAAATAATGTCCTAGAATTTTATTTCTTTTCCTCTTTTCTATTTTGTAAATCCAGTGTAGGATAATTCAAATCAATTTCAGATTTGTCTGGTAGAATTTGTTCCTCTTCCATAACATCATTTACACAGTCTATCTATAATGGCAGACATTATTAAAATTAACTTCAGAATCCATTGTTCACAAATATTCTTCAATTGACCAGTTAAAGTATTTTGCTCCTTTCTCTGTTGACAAGTTAAACCTAAGTGTTCTTCTCTTTTAATTGTAATTTTTAGTTCCCTCTGTTTCCATCTATCTTAGAATTTTTCTTAAATTATTTCTTAAAACTTCTTTCTCTAATGAAAATTCATCCACTCAGTTCCTACAGTCTATTCATGAGGAAAAGTTGTCCAGAGTAACTATAGGTCATCTAACAATCTCTCCTTTTTCTGGGGAGATTTCTCCAGGCAGGATCCATCCTCTGATTGCCAATCTTAGTTGCAGGGGTGAAATGCTCTCGGTTCGCTCGTGCCTGTCGGTCGCCGTAGAGCCGGTCGCCAAGGTAGTGCAAGGCTCCGCCCACCCGCCGGAGTTTGGGTTCTTTTACCCTCTGCGCATGCACAGAATGCTTTGCGCATGTGCAGAGGGTAAAAGAACCCAAATGGCGGCATCCGGGTGGGTGGGCAGAACCTCACGCTACCTTGGCAACCGGCTCTACGGCAACCGACAGGCACGAGCGAACCGGGAGCATTTCACCCCTGCTTAGTTGTAATGCCATTCCCACTCCTTCAGGGATGTCTGGCTTGCCATGTCCTCACCAAAAGTATCACAATCAAGAGTATAGAGATGGATTTGAAAAGGGAATTCAATGTCTGTTGTATAAATGTCAACTTACCTGGATAGGCAGCAGAGGGTGAGGACAAAATTCAAGATTACCCCACTTTGATTGTCTATAGCATAAACGGAGAGAAAGAATCTCTGGCAGATCTTCAAGGTTTTATTATTATAACCTAAAATAATAATCAAGTTTCAGTAATTCATACCATGCCTGTTTCCTGACATGGTTCACCTCAAAGGATTTACATCTGGTATATAAGATTTGCTTTTTGTTTTCTCATCTCATGTATTTAATGATTTTGGGACATCAGTTTCTAGAATATTTTTAGTTGAATTCCTTCATCTTCCACCCACACAATATTTCCTACGCTACTGCCTACTACACAATATCAAAGCATTATAGAGTCACCTGTATGCTTAACAGCTAGCAAGATATTCTTTTATTCAACTCAACCCTTTCCCCTCAAAATTTATCTTGAATAGTTGGGGCCTAAAACTTTGATTTTTGTCCCATCAGTTCAAAGTACTTCATTGTTCCCAAATGTTTCAGGTTTATTCTCTCTCTGCATACTTTAGACACTTTTCTCATGAGGTTGGAAAAATATCTTCTCCTGACAATTCTCCCAAGCATAATTATTATTGTATAAGCAGCACTGTTTTTATATTTATAGTGTGCAGAATTACTCTAGGTTTTCAGGTCATTTGGAATGATCTGATTTGCAGATCAGAAACAGATCATTTCACAGCAGTTCTGTGAGATATTTTCTTGGTCTTCACGTTAATGTCCAACAATCAGTGAAGAAATGGACGCTGAAAAGAGGTTGAATATTTTAACAAAACCATGATCTAAAATATACTTCCAAAACAACCCACGATCCTTATAAGAAAGAAAGATAAACATTATGGAATTGCTTTTATTGTTCCTAGACTTCAATATTATTGATCCTCTGTAAGAAAACACAAGATCTAAGATTCCCGAGCTAGAAGAATTCTGCTAGAAGATAGAAAAAAATTCAATAACAAGTTTTAGAAGGGCTTCAGCTGGTTCCAGGAAATACATATAGTTCTCGACTTACTATGATTTATTTAGTGGCCGTTCGAAGATAGAACAGCCACTTATGACATTTTTCACACTTACAACTGTTGCAGCATCCTCATGATCATGTGATCAAAGTTTTGATCCTTGGCAACTGGTGCATATTCATGGTTGCAGTGTCCCTGGGGTCATCTTTTGCAACCTTCTGACAAGCAAACCCAGAACAACTGTGTTACTAACTTAATAACTGCAGTGATTTATTTAACTCTGGCAAGAAAGATCATAAAATGGGGCAAAACTCACTTAACAAATGTCTCACTTAGCAACATAAATTTTGGGTTCAATTGTGGTCATAAGTCCAGGGCTACCTGTATCTGGAAGCTGTTATATCTGCCAAAGGAGGTATTACAAAGTATTGACCGAAAATGAGTCCAAACATTTTATAAATAATTGTACATAAATAAGTGTACGTTCACATTTGTAGAAAGATGTTTAACTTTCTACCTTTGTGGGCTGTGTCAGTATTTGTTCTCTTAGGAATTCACTGAAGCAAACAAGTTTACCAGAAGTGTCCACATTTTGCATAGAACTATTACGTTCATTTTGGTTGAAGGAAAATTAGATACAGGAAATATTGAAAACATGGTTATGCTAAATTTCCTGGGCCATATTGATCCAGAACACAAATCCCCACTTTAGGGTGGGATTATTCCGAAATGCCTTTCACAAAACCAGATAAAATTAAAAAGAAAAGGTCAGGAAGTAGTAGCAGATTGTCTATCTGAGCCAGATATAAAGCCAGGGTTTCTTTCAAATTGCCTTTGTTGCTGCTGTTTGGTTTGTTTAGTTTGCAGCTTCAGAGATTCATTCCTTGGCACATCCTTCCTCACTGGCTGAGTTATCTCTACTTACCTTTTCAGCAATCAAGCCTTCTGCTCCTAGCCTCCATTATGGTAAACACAGTATCTTAATTAAAGGACTTGGCTGGCTTGCACAACTCAAACAGATGGAGTCTTAATTTAATTAGTATACTTTAATTACCTATGATAATAAGACCTCCACCTGTGTCCAGGCCTCCCCTGTCCCCTAATTTTCCTTAAAATCAGCTATCAGAAGCAAGTGATCTCATCAGCAATAAACTGCAAAACTGTTGTTAAAATGTTTAAAGGAGGCCTCCTGCAGGCAACAGCCTTTCCTAGCATGGCATCTTCCCAGCTGCGTTTTCAAGAGGTGATGGGAGTTGTAGTCCAACACTAATGTGAATGCAGATTTCAAAACTTCTTTCTTACAGAAGAAAAAAAAATGCTTTTGCCCCAAAGAATGTACATTCTGAATTTAAAAGGAAGAAAGAGAACTAACGGGAGAAGCAAAGCAAGGCGTAAATACAATTATCTCTTGAATAGATTGATTTGTGGCAAAGGCTTCATTATTATTGATTTCCGGCTCCAGCAACAAATTATTGCTTCAGTTTCTCAGTCCTTACATTCTATGCTCCATCTTCCAATCCCTCAGTATTTTATATCTCCCAAGGACGCCTGCTTTCCATTGGAGTATTTTGAGAAAGAGAACATTCTAAAGATTTTCTCCCCTTGACGTTTAATAAACCTTGAACTTCTGAAATGTTGCTATCTTTTTTTTTTAACCCCTCCTCCCATATCAGCACTCTCCTCCCATAATCAGAAAGGCATTACCAATCTGAGAAGTTTGCTATGCAATGTGAAACTATTTTATTAAGGTAAAATTACTTCCCCTCCTTCATTTTTATATTCCTTATAATTGTGTGAAACATTCAAGATGCACCCATCTGTCCTCTGCACGTCTAATAACCTGAAGTTTAGAAAGAGGCCAGCAAGTACAGGACAGATGAAATCTGAAATGGTCCAGTTTTAGCCAAGGTCTGTGAACTAATACAGGTAAGTCTCTGTTGAGCAACTGCCTCATACAGCAACCATTTGCAGTTACAATGGTGAAAAAGCAACTTCGCAACCAATTGTCATATTTACAACCTTTGCAGGTCTGCAAAGCAAAAGAAAGCCAAAGTAAGATTATTAGCACAGCTGTGGTTTCATTTAGCAACTGCTTCACTTAATGATTGAGTTGCCAGTCCCAGTTGTGGTCAGCTGCATTTCATTGTGCCTTGATGCAAACTGCTAACGCTATCACAGCCCTTTAGGGCTGGAGAGAGAGGACTGCCAGTCCTACTCTAGCCACAAACATTCCTGTTTGGTCTTAGGCTAGTTTCTCCTCTCTGCTTAATACAGATAGTCCTCAATGTACAATCTTTTGCTTAGTGACCATTCGAGGTTATGACAGCATTGAAAAAAGTGACAACTGGTCTTCACATTTACAACTACCGTAGAATAGCATTCCTTTGACCACAGGATTAAAATTCAGGCACTTTCTAACTGGCATGTAATTTATGACAATTGCAGCACCTCCAGGGTCATGTAATCACCATTTGAGACCTTCCCAGCTGGCTTCTGACAAGCAAATTCAATGGGGGAAGCTGAATTCATTTAAAGACCACATGATTCACTTAACAACCACGGCAAGAGATCAGGTAAACTCACTTAACAACTGCCTTGTTTAACGATGGAATTTCTGATCCCAATTGTGAACATTAGTTGAGGACTATTTGTATACAAAGGGCCAAAGGGGTGCTGCAAAGATAATATGGGCATAGAACCATGAATGCTACTTTGAGCTCCATCAAGTTCATTGACTTTCAGTGACTTTCACTCAGTGGCTCCTACAGCCTAATCAACTTTCCAGGTTAGTAGTAGCAATTACGCTGAAGGAGTAGTAGAATGATTACTCTTAAGAGAAAAACTAAATCCAGAAAGCATATAAATTATATTAAATAAACCAGAAAAAAACCAAAATGGAAGCCGAGTAATCTTGTTCTTTGTTTTGTTTTGCAAATTGCCTTCAACCAACCCTAACAGGCATCATTATTTCCTTCTGATCCAGAAGTAATATATAAAATAGAATAATAATAATAGAATAGAATGCAATGGAATAGGAATAGGAATAGGAGTGGAGTGGAGTAGTGGAGTAGACTAGACTAGACTAGACTAATTGGAAGGGAGCTTGGAGGTCTTCTAGTTCAACCCCCCTGCTTAGGCAGGAAACCCTATACCATTTCAGACAAATGGTTATCCAATCTCTTTTTAAAAACATCCAGTGTTGGAGCATTCACAACTTCTGGAGGCAATTTGTCAGCTGGAAGTAGTTGTGTCATGATTCTCTTCACATACTTTAAGCAGTGAAACATGTCTTAAACTGCTGTAAGATTTAAGAGACCCGTTTTCCCCGTCATACTCCACGTACCCCCAATTGCAAAAAAAAAGTCTGAAAATTTGGATTGATTAATTTGAGGGAGGGTGCTTGGGCACCCAATATAGAGACCTGTGGAGACCATGCAGTTTGGGTTCACATCTTAGATACTTTTGTCCCAATCATCAGATGGTAGGATGGAAGGCCAGGATTAGCCCGAGATTCCCATGAGAAAAGGCCTTTCCAGTTCTTGCTTCTTTCCTGTGCTTCCTGCAGGGTGTTGAGACTAAGGGTAGAAAAGCAGAGAAAGTGGGTGGTAGTGAAAAGGGAAGGGGGGGGGGCTGGCACTGCCTGAGCTGTCTGGTTTGCTTTTGAACTTTCCATAATTAAGCCAACTTGTCTCCTCCGTTCTGGAGAGACATCTTTTCAAGTCACATAAAAACCACAGAGAGCGCAACAGGGTGAAGCTTATTAAGGATCATTTCGACCTGTATTTGGGCAAACGTGCCCTGGAAGCATCAACAAAAGGAGCTATCCAGTGGCAGCTGCAGTAATCTTGGGGGTGGGAGTGGGGGGAGAAGATATATCTGTCAGCCGCTAAGACCACCAAGTTATTCTCCAGAAGTCATTCAGCAACCCAACAGATGGCTAGGCCTCTCTGCTGCCACCAGGGGATTGAGGCTATAATAAAGTAATGAACAGCATACAAATGAAGAGTGGTGTGTGTGTGTGTGTGTGTGTGTGTGTGTGTGTGTGTGTGTGTGTTGTTTGTGTGATTTTTGTGTGTGTGATGTATGTATGTGCGTGTATAAGTGAAGCTTTTTCCAATCATTCAGTAATCATCACTATGGCAATTTTTTTCTTTCTGGCCAGAGCAGCTTTTTGAGAGAATCCAACCCATCTGTCACAGATAGTGATCTCATTCAACAGTAGCCATCATGCCAGCCCTGATCAAATGCCACATGCAATCCAACATGTGGCATGCTATTTTCTATTAAGCCCGTGTACTCTTCCCTGGGGAAAACTTTTCCAGAAAGCCAAAGAGCCATGCCAAAGATCACAGAAAACTATCTACAAAAAGAATAATTTTCTTCTCTCTACTTAACAACATCCAATGAGCCTTCTCCAAATAGGTCCCTTCCAATTTTTTGGACAGTGCTGGCTGGGCAATGGGAGTTTCAATCACCTGTATTAAAAGAGCAGTAAGAGTAAGAAAGGCTAATACTGTATAGAATGACTGGCAGCAATTTTAATATAGACAATGGGCTTATTGAAAATATTAGGAAGTAAATTTGGAAAGTTTTGCAGTGTTTCACTAAATTATGATCCTTCTCACCAACAATGACCTCCAAGTGTATTATGGGTACAGAAATATTAATTATGGTGTGCCTGGGCACAAGGAAATTTTATTTTCTCTTAGCAGAGAAAAGGCAAAAATCCAGTACCGCCACCACAAGCTATTATTAGGAAGGGAGTCTCTGCAATGTTTTTGAATCCAATATGTCTGAGTTGAGAAATAGGTAGTAGCCAGTCTTGGAGAAGAGGGCAGGAAGGTCAAAATACCATCTGCAACAGCCAAGCATAGTCTGTTTTCCCACAGAACCTTTCCCCAACATATACTGGCACAAATATATAAATACACTTCACTATTCACCTTTCCAAATCCTCCCTACTAGAACAAAAGCAGCTCTGTTGCCTTTTGTAAATATGCAGACGGAGCTGAACCAAACAGCTTGCAGATATTTGGCAGCTTGGAGTAGAAATAGCAGCAAAACTCCATCTATTGGAGTCCATTGTCTCTTCCTCTCCTTCCCTCCCAGGTATTATAAGACCTCCTGCAAATCTGCTCATAAAAGCCACAGCACTGACTTTCAGGAGTTACATTCATTCAGTTCAGAATCTGAGGGGTCTGTCTGTCTGTCTGTCTGTCTGTCTGTCTCTCTCTCTCTCTCTCTCTCTCTCTCTCTGTGTGTAGGCATTTCTGGTTTTCTAGAGCTAATACGGGGTACAACTCAGGGGTGGGTTCCTCCCGGTTTGGACCGGTTCGCCCGAACCGGTAGCGACCCGCTGGTGATGTCACGATGACATCACCGAACCGGATCGGTCGGTGCCAGTCCGTGGGCGCCTCCATATTTTTTTTGAATTTATTTATTTATTTAATTTTTTCTGGGTTTTTTCTTCTGCGCATGCGCAGAAGCCGAGTTTCCGGCACTGCACATGCGCCGCCAGCTTGTTTTTGGCTTTTTTTGCTTGTTTTTGCTTCTGCACATGCGCAGAAGCTGAGTTTTCGGCAGGGAGGGGGGTAAACGCTTGCCCAACTGCTCCCTCCCTAAGCAACCTCGGAAGTTTTCAAGCTCGTCTGGACAGGTGGTTTTTTTAAAGAAAACCCTGAAAAAGCCGCAAGATCCAGAGCTGACAGTCTCCGGTAAGATGCGCATCTCGTGGCCCGCCTCGCCCCATCCCCTGCCCCACCTGCCACCCGCAAATTGCACCCCACTGCGAGCGTCTCTCAGCCGTTGTGTGCAGGGAAAAACCTTAAACAGTAAAGAAAAACTTCTCGTGAGTGTGAGGCAATTAACAACTTGTGTGTGTGTGTAGGGGGGGCAGGGACCGTTCGGGAGCATCTCTCAGCTGTTGTGTGCAGGGAAAAACCTTAAACAGTAAAGAAAAACTTCTCTTGAGTGTGAGGCAATTAACAACTTCTTGCATGTGCGAGAAGTTTTTCTTTACTTGTGCAAGGGCTGGGAGTTGCTCCGAGGCTCGGAGCAAAATCTCCGCCCCTCCGAATCCCAGCCCCGCAGTGAGGGATGAGGTGATCACGTCAACAGCTCGGTCTCCCGCCATGTTCAAGCAGAGCTCCGGGGGGGGGCTTGAATCTGCATTGCAGGAAGACTCCGCTCTTGGGGTGCGCGCACTCCAGGCTTCCTCTGGAGACACCCCCCACAACCTTCCTACAATTGCCGGGGACATCTTTCTTGGTCTGCTGGTGCCCCTTCGCCTCTTCCCATGCCCGGGTGGGGGAAAAACACCTCAGGGCACCCTGATCCATCTTCCTCAACCGGAAGGCTCCGCTGCTCCCCAAGCAGCAGCGCTCTTGGAAGACTATGTTTTGCCCAGCCTGGAAGTTGTTTCTGAAGCACGGAGAAGCTTTGCTTTTTCTCCTCCCTAGTGAGCGAAAAGCTGGCGGGCCGGCAGGGTCCAGCCCACAAGCCCTCTCTGGCCCTAGCGCAGGAGCAGCCCAAGCCAACAGAGCCGAGCTGACCATAGCTGGGCTGCCCAACCTGAGGAACTGCCCTTTGCCTCTTCCCGTGCCCGGGTGGGGGCAAAACACCTCCGGGCGCCCTGATCCATCCCCCCCAACCAGGAGGCTCTGCTGCTTCTCCAAACCCGAGGAACAGGCGAATAGAATGGCAGGCAAGACCACTGGAGGCATAGCCAGAGCCACGGGCAACCGGAGCCACGGGCAGAGGATCAGCTCACTGCGGGCCTGGGATTTGAGGGACGGAGGTTTTCCTCTCACGATTGTGAGGCAATTAACAACTTCTTGCACTCACGAGAATTTTTTCTTTACTCTGCAAGGGTTGCTCCGAGGAGCAAAACTTCCGCCCCGCCCCCCCGAATCTGACCCTGCCGGCCCGCCAGCTTTTCGCTCACTGGGGAGGAGAAAAAAAGCCTCTCCAACTTCGATGCTGGGCAAAACATCGTCCTCCGAGAACGCTGCAACTTGGGGAGAAACCTCCCAGTTGGGGGAAGATGGATCAGGGCGCCCTGAGGTGTTTTTCCCCCACCCGGGCAGGGGAAGAGGGAAAGGGGCACGGGCAGACAAAGAAAGTTTCCCCAGGAATTGTAGGGAGGTTGTGGGGGTGTCTCCAGAGGAAGCCTGGAGTGCACGCACCCCAAGAGCAGAGTCTTCCTGCAATGCAGATTGAAGCCCCGCCGGAGCTTCTGCTTGAACACGGCAGGAGACCGAGCTGTTGATGTGACCACCTCCTCCCGGCCTCTTTCCCTCTGCCAGTAGGGAAGCCGGGTTCAGTCTGAGCCGATCACCGCCCGGCCCGATGCCAGCCCCCCCCTTTGCCCGCCATTTAATTTGCCTGTTCCTGGGGTCGGGCAGCCCGGCTACGGTCGGCTCAACTCTTGACGGGTGAAGAATCTACAGACGACGTGAGCCCCTCTGGGGAGGGCAGTGGGGAGCAGCTGCCCGGGAGGACCTGGCCGCCCTCCCTCACTCTCCGGCCATCGTGTGGCCGGAGGATTAGGCACCCCAAAACGCGCCTGTGTCGCCGGGTCGTCCTCAGACCCCACAAGGCAGCGGAAGCTGGAATGTCGCCACAATCTGAGCTCCCTTTGGAGTGGGTTGCAAACAAGGTGCAAAGCGGCTCCCAAACAGAATGTGGCACACCCAGAGCTGCCGCTTCTTTACAACAGCTGAGGACTGAAGAGGTGCCTCTTCCATCCTCAGCTGTTGGAATAAGCGGCGGCTTTGGCTGCCGCTGTGCCCGCTTCGTTCTCCAGTCCCTCTCCTTCCCTCACTTGGCTGTTACTGCCGGGGTGCTGCCAGGGCAAGCACGGTGTGTGTGTGTGTGTGTGTGTGTGTGTGTGTGTGTGTGTGTGGGGGGGGCATGGACCGTTCGGCGCTGAGGTAGAAGCAGCCACAGCGGCGGGGAAAGCGAGGCTTCTTTGCCAGCCGCCCAGCTGGCAAAACATTAATTTTCGCCGTGGCTGGGGGGGGCACGGGCCTGAGGCGGGGAGCGGCTCGCCCGGGAGGCTGCTGCAACAGCCGCAGGACGAGCAACCATTCTCGCCTCTGATGGGCCTTCCCCGCTGTTGCATTAAAGAATGAATCCGCCCCTGCTGGCGCTGAGGTAGAAGCAGCCACAGCGGTGGGGAAAGTGAGGCTGCTTTGCCAGCCTCCCAGCTGGCAAAACATAAATTTTCGTGGGTTCTGTGGGCGTGGCTGTGGGGGGCATGTGACTGAGGGCGTGGGCGTGAGTGATGTCAAGTTGACCACACCTACTCAGTCACATGACCATCAAACCACACCCACAAAATAAGCCACGCCCACAGAACCGGTAGTAAAAAAAATTGGAACCCACCCCTGGTACAACTCCATAGAATTTTGTCACAATTATTAGGATGATTTCTTCAATGTATATCCTGCCAGTCTACCTAGAGGAAATCATTGTCCTGGTTTCAAACACAATAATCATTGTATTCCAAACAAAACACACATACACACACACACACATTATTTAGAAAGGGGGTGGTATAAAAGTAATTAAGTTGATTAAAAAACGAGTAAAATGACTACAATCACATATATAATATGGGTTAATCCTATGTTTAACTTTAGGAGCATCAATCCTCACGTAAACTTAAAACCCATATTCAATTTAATAATGCCAACTTGTTCCGAAGTTTCAAAAAATATGGAATAGAGAATGGCATCAGGATTTTAAGACACTACTTCCTTATAGCAGCTTTAAGGGGTTCATAATGGCTGAAAGCTTCTCTGACCATCTGAAATCAGTGATATCACTCTTCAACAGGAAACATACCTGTCCTACCAAAGTACAATGTCTTAAAAGAGACTTCTAAAGCAGAGATGTTAAAAATAAAATTTCTGTCTCCACTAATTTCTGTGACAAGTTCCTGAATCTTTTGTCCTCAGCAAATGTGAAGTATAGCCCTCAGCTATCAAAGGATTGCTCATTTCAAGGCCTACCCAAAATGTTTTGCTATCTGACCCAGGACAAGAAGCCAACCTTTTCTATCCAACATGCAGAAACCGGGGTGGGGAGTGGGGAATTATTGCAAAGACAACTCAAGGGATAACGTGTTTTGCAATACTGGATGAGAATCAGATATCCTGGAGTGGCAGATTGGGCATTTTTTTTTTTTTACAAGCAGTATCACCTTCTGCAGTATTGTCCTCTTGAAAAGGCAGGGCTAATCTCCTAATGCTAGGGTGATCATAGATTTTGGACAGAATGAACCCACTCTGAAATTATCTACAAGAGGTTAATTGCTGAGATCGAGCATCCGTGTGCAAATGTATAAACACACATGGGATATTCTGCAATTAACGGAGTTCTTAGCCTGGGTTCATAAATCATGCTAAACCATGAGTTGCTTAACTATAGTTTATTGATTCGGCCCTAATTAGCTGGGTTCACATTAAACACTATGCAAAAAAAAAAAAGCATGATTTAAAAGCCACTATGAGCAATTGCATACAAGATCTAAATCCAAAGCCGAGTTATGCAAAATGCAACCCTCCAAATGTCATTGAGATCCAGCCCCTATCAACACTAATCAGGGGCTGACAGGGAGGCATAATTGGAGCTGTAATGCAGAAAATTCTAGAGGGACATAAATTGTCCAAATTAAAGATTCTTTTCTTTCTTACCTCCATAGTTTCTTCTTTCTTATCCCTATTTTCTGTAGCACACCCTTTTATTTCCTTTTTAATTGTTCTAATCAAGGTATCACTTAGTTAGGCATTCCTCCCATCCTTGGGAATTAATGTAATTATTATTGTTTTTATGTGCCTTCGTGTATCTATAGGGCTTGCATATTGTTTTAACAAGAGACTATTAGCAGGGTGGTTGTAGATATAATGCAGAGGAAAAAGTTATGCACTCACTATTAAGCTTAATTTTCACACACACATACACACTGCCAAGGCAATTAGCTTAGCACTGAATCCTTTGTTAGAAATTCCAAACGTTTTTCTTTTGAAAATAAAAAGAAACAAAGAAGACAACAATATTTTCTATTTGTAGATTCATACAGACAAATGAAATAGGGTTGGCTTTTTAAAGCATAAGGCAAAAGCTGAGGCATTTTCAAACAACAGCAACTCCCTCTGCTTGGTTCGTTGTTTTGCTTGTGAACAGACAAGCTGTTGTCTTTCATAAGGTGAGAACAAACTGCTGAAAGGGAAAAAATAAAATAATCTCTCACAATAAAATGAGAAATATCTTGGCAGAATCCACCACCAATAATAATTTAAAGCCCAAGGGAGATTGAATGAAAGATCTCTTTAGTCAATAACGGTTGGTTCACTGTTAAGACTGATAGTTGGAAACAATCCACAAAGCTTCTGGGGTTTGAAGTTTGCTGTCCACATTTATTGTTTGCCTCGAGGAGGCAATGGACAACTTTTTCATTTTACTGGCAAAGAGGAAACCAAAGGCCTCTGAGTTAAGAACTCATATGCATAGATATGGGTTTTATAAAAGTAGGCATGGGGTGGAGAAAGTGAGTCATTCCTTTTCTGCTTACCCCTCTCCCATCACACTAGAACTCATTAGTGATAGAAATTCATGGGCGGTAGGTGCAAGACAGAGAAAGGAATTTAACACAATCTAACATTCATTTATGGAATTCATTGCCACTCAGGAAGAAGATTAGATTGCTTTAAAATATTAGATTTGGCAGAAAAAAAACTGTCAAAAGCCAAATCTGAGAGTCTTTTTAGAAAACCAACATTTTCTAGTCAATTCACTTCATAGAACAAGTTAACTTGAGGACAAAGGGAGAAGAATCTTGCTTTTGTGAATCTGATGGAAAAGCTTTTCAGAAGTGGGTAGTTGAAGCACTAGCTCCACAAAACAACTGAACCTCACTTTTAGCCATAGTTTTTAAATAAACTACAGCTGGTTGATCATGCCGATTCATATACATGATGGTTGATTTCATACAAAATGTGAAATCCAGTGAAGTCCATACTGTTTATAGAAATACAGCAACGTGATTTAATATTAAGATCAAATATTATTGCATTATTACTATTTATTTCTTAATATTTATTTTTATTGCATTTATTATTGGAAACAGTGAACCACCAAGAGATGATTGCAAATGAGGCAGTATACAGTCTTATAAATGAAACAAAACAAATCACCATATTACTTAGCATAATATGCAAACCGAAACAGAATACCAGCTGAAATTAAACTGGTCCAGTCTGATGGGGATCTCCTTAAATGTGTGATTATTTCCTATAAAACAAATATAACGTTTCCTAAAAAAATATTTCATTTGGAATAGCCAGCTTAAAGTAAGAGCATCTCTATTGGCCATAAGAACAAAGATCAGCCATATTGTGGCAACATTTTTATGAGGACAACTAAAATGCATAATATAATGAGTAAAAATGGGGAAGAAACTATGGTTGATATTCCATGGAGTGTCTGAGGTGGATCAAAAACTCAAAGTGATAACCACAACTAAATCCACGAAGTACCTTCCTGTTCATATGTTGCTTCAATCCGTGTTTGGCTCATGACTGTATATTTTAATAAACTAAGCTACAGTCATACCTTTGCAACCATCCTGACATTTTTTTTTATTCCCTTGCAATGTCTAGCCTCTGTTGCAGTATCTTTCTATTTCCCTATTTCTGACTTGCCTATGCCTATATTTTAAATTTCCTACTTTTAAAATGGTGGCTTGATTTTGTTTGAGACACTGCATGGAGGGAAATAGAATTCTAAAACTTTGGCTAGTCAGTTGCTACAGAAATTCAGTTCTGAGCTGTCTAAGTCATCTTGGTTACTAGTGATATATGCAGGGATTTAATGTTTAGAATATCTATAGATTCCTCACCCCTTGTATATTGTAAGCTTTTTATATGCCAAATGACAATTTATATTTCCATGATATGCCTATGTGATTAACTTAGCCAGTGTTAACACTGGTACACTCTGCACAGCTCACTCGGGCTGAAATATATCACAAAACACAACCAAAATAGCCTGGCATATAAAAGTTTAGGCAGTAATACATATTAGGCTCCAAAGTTCCATGGATACCAGTGTTTTTGCTAGACCTCCAAAAATACTACAGATCACAAATATAATTACATTCAAATTCTACTTCAAGACATTTTTCTTTAGCCAACAAAACTGCCATATATTTGTCAAAATAGGCTTTTTTTTAAAAAAACAGGCTTTTAAAAAATAACTAGAATTGAAATTAAGATTCCATTTATATTCATATTTGTTTCTGAGCTGCCAAAGATCAAATCTGTGGACACCCACAGGGTTGATATTTTTGACAACACAAACTGCAAATGTAATATAAAGATTTGTTGGATTCTAATTTGGTCCTGATTTTATAAAATGAAAACCTGAAATCTGAGTTCAGTATATTCTCTTGGGAAACCATACTTTAGGCAGAATTGGAAAAGATGAAAACTATTTTTACTGAATATCGAGACTGGTTGGAAGAAAAGTGCCCTGAGTTTCCCTAAAGAATTAAATAAATAGAAAGAACATTGCTTATTACCATCTTTGGACTTACAAGTGGTTTGTTTGTTTGTTTGTTTGTTAGGTAAACAAATAAATAAGGAGCTAATTTATGCTTTACATAAATAAGCCCTCCCTTTGTTGTGGGATTCAGCTCTCCCAACTGTTCATCTGGCTCACACCACTCCACGGTAGCACTAGCACGACACAAACCATACACGGAGAACTGCAATTTGGCTTTTGAAGGCAGACAGGAGAGGCATTGGTGGGAGGTTTATGAACAGTTTGCTGCAGCCCTGATCCTATCATTGCCAGATGGCTTCAGCTGTATCAATTACTGCTTATTTTTTTAAAAGGTACTGAATCCCACACTCTTAAGTTGATAAATGAAGCTTGAGGATAAGAAATACTACCACCAAATAATCATCCCTCTTCAAGGTAACTTTGATTAACCATTTAAAGGGATTTTGTAATAGCCAAAATTTTGCAGTGGGCTGCTAGACAATTTGCTTTGGCCATAAAGGCATATCCTTCATCATCCACAGATGCTCTGCCCCCTTTTGATGAGGCTCCAAGGACAATGATGGGCAAGATGATTAGATAAAAATTATTTCCACATGTGGATCAAAGGTAATGGCTATAGCAATTTTTTTTGTAGTTTTAGGATTGGGATGAGCTCCAGATATTTGGACTGCAGCTCCATCATCCCTCAGCAACATAGCTATTCACTGAGTGTAATTAACACTGGGTCAGAAATTGCCAAAATATGCTTTTATTGTTCACTTATTCTTGGATATATAAGAATCTCCTTTCAAATTTATTCTGATGTTCTTGGACTTACTTATGGCTGGAACTACTACTTCAAGCATTGTTGCTTTGTTACACAACTCAAGAGCCGAGGTGGCGCAGTGGTTAGAGTGCAGTACTGCAGGCTACTTCAGCTGACTGTTCAGCAGTTCAGCGGTTCAAATCTCACCGGCTCAAGGTTGACTCAGCCTTCCATCCTTCCGAGGTGGGTAAAATGAGGACCCAGATTGTTGGGGGCAATATGCTGACTCTGTGAACCGCTTAGAGAGTGCTGGAAAGCACTGTAAAGCGGTATATAAGTCTAAGTGCTATTGCTATTGCTAACTTTCCAATATTTGGAAACCTGCCTGCTTGCCTATACTTCTCAATCTGAAAAATTGTATCAAAATATATTGTCTTAATATTTAATTTGAACATGGAAAGCCAAAGAGACTATGAACTACCAGAGAGGCGAGGTGACTGAATAAAGTAAAATATAGTATTTGCACAGCTCTTCGGTCAGTGCAGCAATGCCACACACTATATACGAAAATTTCTCCCAAAGTACCTTCTTTTTAGAGACATCTCAAAGTAAAATTTTTATCCAATTAATTAAGCAATATTAACAGAGAAATTGATTGTGTGTGACACAAGCACAGGGGACACTGGGTTGCAGATCTATTAGGAGTACATACATTATTCAAAGAACTCAAATATCTTTTTTACTTGCTTTGTTGAACATGTCCTCCTTTCTCACTTAAATATTGATCTGGAGTTGTCCATGAGCAGTTCCTAAGCAGCTCCCTGAAATATAAAGTTGCCCAGATAGATGTTCTCAGAACTACTGTACTGTACTTCTCCAACTTTGTATGCATTTTTCTCCAAAAGCTCAAAGTAATGCCCTTTCTGGAAAGATATCTCAAGAGTGAGATATTTTGTGATTAGAGGTAATAAACAGTTTACAGGAATTAACTTGTTTCTGAATAATATATTAAAATGTTAATTCTTTTGAAAACTATTTATATAATATATTAATATATTACATTTATATTATATTATATTAATATTAATATATTAAAATTAGAACTTCCATATCCCTGGAGGAATATATATATATATATATTTTCCTCTAGGGATATGGAAGTTCTAATTTTGGCTACGTATCTTTTTATCCAGGTTCGTCAGTATTCTACTGAAATCATACCCTCTTCCACAAGTCTCATTACTCCATATGTTTAAAGGAAAGGCTTAAGTCCAAGGGCAGAATCAAAAAGTCAGGCTGATTTCTGTTTGTTCAGCATGAATCTTTCACAATGGTACTTTTATCTCTAGAGAATATAGGAAATGTTGGCCTCCTATGATCTCATGGAGAAAGGGAGAGATTAGGCTGAACTAACCTTATCCTTAAACCTCCCATTCCTGATACTATCTAACATGCTAGGTCAGCAGATGGGTGGTGCCACTCTTTCCTAATTGATTGATGAGGGATGAAAACCAACATGGGAAGGAAGGTACCAAGTTTGGGGAGGTTGCACTCTACAGATGTAACACCTTAAGATCACTTTACCAGGAGTTAGAGTTACTTATCACTGCATGTTCCAAAGATCAAATCATCAAATGCCATCTTCCAGATGAGCTTACCAACTTGCTGTTTTGATATATTTATTTTGCTTTTGGCTATTTGTATAATCTTGGGTTGCTTTTTGATATTCTCCATGCCATTTAGGGAAGTTTGATTATGGATTGAATAGAAACTGAGTATAAATAAACATATGGAATGTGATCTAAGTCATATCACTTCCTTCCCCCTTGCAATAAAAGTATATCTATGTATTTTAACCCTTAAGACATAAAATATCTGCCAAAGGTGATAGTAATACAGTATACAACTACTACTCAAAATTTGCCCTTTTGCCATATGAAAATGCATCTTCATCTATTGCCAGAATTGAGCCACAGAGCCACACTAAGTTCTTAGTGTCCCATGATCTGTTCATAGCTAAAATAAATAACATTCAATCCTTAGACAACACAACTTTAAAGATGGCTTTAAACGTGATTAAGCTTCCTGGAAAAGATCCAATTTTTTATTTTATTTTTACTGAGGTCTAGGTGGTACAGATAGATTTGGTGCACTTTGGTCAATATTAAAGCTATTGTCAGTCTTGAGTGATTTTCTATTTCTTTCCTAATAACAGTTGTAGTATGAATAACAAAACCTAAGAACAATAGGGCATTCTATGTATCAAATATAAGCACAATCATATATAAATACAAGTTATGCTATTGTTCTGATAATATGATGGCATAACTCTGGACAATTCTTGGCCTCCAACATCCTATTCTCAATTTTCTACATTTTCTTTCATGTTTTGAGAATTGTTAATAAATGCCTTATATCTGGAATATCTTTTAGAAAAACCAGTCCAGTTTTTGCCATTTTGTTTGGGGTTTCATAGAACAGACTAAAGTCTCTACAATTTTAATTGCACTCCTTAAATTTGGTGAACATCTCTTAATATTTAAGTTCATTCTTCAACAGCTAGAGTTCTAACAGTTCTGTTGGGGGGGGGGAAGCATTTGTAGAGAACAATGCATACCAGGTTCCTTTAATTTTACACTAAGCAAAAAACAAGCAAGGTTTTCAAGTCCTTCCCTGTGGCAAATTTCTTATGCATACTTATGCGCCAGACAGACCACAGGTCCAAGGAAAATGGAACATCTCAAAAGCCTAAACATACTCTGAACTCAGTGAATCTTCATCAGAAATATTCTTTTTATATGTGCCACTTGGGTAGTAAGTAGTTTCAGCTCTTATTTTTCTGTATGTTCCCTTAGAATAATATAGCTGGAATAAGCCATTTAGATCGCAGAATCTCATTCTCTATCCAGCATCAGTAACAGATGGTGACCAGTCTCTGCTTGAAAATGAGTCCACCATCTCCTAACATAATTGGCTCTATGTCAGACTGCTCTGATTGGACCTTTCTCCCTCTCCTGAGATCAATCATGCTTTTGTCTTCATTGTATATTATAATCTTAGCATCTAAAGTACAGCATTCATAAGAAACATTCTACTTCATAAGGAATATTGTACTAGATCGTTGTTTTGTTGTGATTAACTTGGGATTATTAATCAGGACAGAGCTTTGTTGCTTATTTTGTTTACTAAAAATGTAGCTCTAAATGATGCCCCCTCCAATTCAGTGTTTGTTGCTACATGTATCTTCCCCTGGTACTTGCACAATGCATCCCATCAAGTCTTATTCCTGGTTAGAACACAGAAAAGCATTTCATGCTGTGAATTAACAGAAAAGATAGAGTTCAGAACAGAGCAAAGAATCAGCGTGAGAGAGCTAAAATAGTAGCAGACTTACTTAAGCTTTGACTGCTTTACTTCC
The DNA here is from genome assembly GCA_003457575.1 of Thermophis baileyi. NCBI lineage: Eukaryota > Metazoa > Chordata > Lepidosauria > Squamata > Dipsadidae > Thermophis > Thermophis baileyi. The sequence continues at coordinate 705,171 of QLTV01001499.1, forward strand.
TAGTGTATTTTGTTAATTTTTTATGAATATGACAATTTTCTAAGTATGAGAAACAGTCATAATGGGATAGGACAAAAGGCTACTTGTATGATGGCCAGTTAGGCTACAGCAGAACTGAGAAAACCAATACATTATTCTGGCTTGCAATTTGAGCATTTTATGTTTTATAAGGGCATTTTTTTTTTGATATAGAAAAATAAGAAGCCTGGAAGCCTACAATTATTTTTTCCCTTTCCCTGGTTTTATCAATTAACACTCTTTCTTTATAGACAACAAGCTCCTGCCAGAACAGAACAGAAATAAGTGGCATTAATGAATCGGTGGACATGTTTGGTAGAATAAAACAATTCCTCCTGTTTTGAATTGTCATCAAATCCTTGCCCAAGATCATCTTAGCTTTTTCTGATTGAGAAATGGACTTATGTTAAGAGAAACAAATATGGATTCAAAAGTATGTTTTTGGCTATTTTCTATACTAATTGTACTTCTATTATCCCAGGCTCCTATACCTCTGTTAAATGAACCATCCATCACTCTCCCTGATTAAAATGTGTCTCTTCGCTTGAAGTCACAGAAATAAAATTTCCCTTCCTTGCTTGGAAGAAGTCTCCTAAGCTACTGAGGATGCACATTCTTAGTCTTCTTTCCTCTGGGGAAGAAAAGGCCACACAGGTCCCCGAAGAGGTTGCCTTTCTTGCCCCTGAGCCTATGGCTCCCCCAGGGAGGTGATTGCCAAAACCAGCCTCGCTTTCCAGTCAAATGCCTCCCTGAAGAGAAGGCAAGGCTGGTGATGTCAAAGTCCGTTTAACTTCTTGCAAGAATGTCTGCATCTTCCAAGTAGAAGCTGAGGCAAGAGACTCCCTGAGCAGTTATAGCTGCTCTTGCAAATCCAATGGGGATGAAATCTTTGTCAAGTAACAGCAAACCTTTTGGTAAACAACCCAGCTTCTTTTCTTGGAGTAATTACAGCAACCCTTTTATTCATACCTAGAGAAGCAGATGTGATGCATCGCTAACAAATCTTGCTTTCTTATTCAAAATGCTGTTTAAGCAGGGAAATTGGGTTTACTGGAATTTTGCTGAACACAAGTAGTGCAAGCCTAATGGACAAGGCTTCAAGCAAATTTAAGATCTTAAAAATTGCTGTGATAAGAGTTTTCTTTCTTCAAGGTCAAATGCAATGATTCCATGTTAATCTGCTTCTTAGAATGGAAGATCCATAGTTGGTAGTCTAAAATGTTAGCCAAAACGCAGAAGCCATTTGCTTCTAAAATGAAGAAGCCATTAACTATTCCTTAAAATGCTAACAAGGGCAAATCTATTTAGAAAGATGCCAGTAAAAATAGTATTTTAGCTGGCTACTAAAGTCAGTTTTTTTAAGGCATCTTTGCTGTGAGACTGTGTTGATCAGCCTGTCATACATGTGACAATTACTTTAGGTGTCTTTTTTTTTAATATTGTGAAAAGGAAGTTGAAAATTCCCACCTGAGTCACCACCATGTATGTGTCATTTTTGAATCAAATTTTTTGCTGAGAAAGAGTAAACAGTACAGAGCTATGGATTTACGTGTGTGTGTGTGTTTTTAAGAAAAATCCCAGAACTCCTACAACACTGCAGGATAGATCAATATTATCCTCATCCAGTTCACAACAGGGATGATGGAAGGGCAAGAAAACATAGCACATTTCTGTTGGAGGCAAGAATTTGCACAGGTGGTTAGAGCCTTAATCCACCTCTTTAACACTTGTCCACTAATAAGGATGATCATTTCACTCCTGTTTCCGGCGTGGACTACTAGTTCCATCCTAAGTTAAGTTCAAAATGCTCTTCTTTCTTGGTATTTTCTAACTCAAGAATCTCCCTTCTCTCTATACTTCTGCTTGTTAGTATATAGATCACTTGCTCATTAACTTCCTTTCTGGCTTGCTCTGCTTTATGATTAAGACTCCTCTGTTTTCACCTTCTGGAAAACTTCTGCCAGATATAGGACCATTAACTGGCACAGTTCTCTATTAAGGCAGCTTAAAATTGAAAGAGTTCTACCTGAAGGACTGTCCCATTTATCTGAACATAAAGGTGTCAGAACATTGGGCTCCACTTTCACTAGAGTTACCCCCTATTTCCATTTTATAAGGCAGCCACAGCTTCTCAAAAGAAATGGACATTTTCTAAAAGCAAAGTCAAGGGAAGAGTGGAACCAAAACTTAAAACAAAGCCACTGGTAAAATAAAAGGGAGATAACAAAATGCAAAGGAAGATTCAAAGGTTTGTACAAAATATCTTGAACGCAGATTATTTGGGACCAAATAATCTAATTATTAGAGTAGGCTCTAATAGCTCTAATAAGTAGGCTTTAATTAGAGGCTAATTAGAGTGTCTAGTAAAAGCAAAGCATGTCTACAAGCTATAAAAAGTTTAATCAGGTTGAAAAGGAAGAATGAAAACTGAAGTTGGTGAGCGGGGACATCAAATGGGAAAAATAAATGAGGCCCTAAAAAAGGAGCAAATTTAAATTTCTGTTCAGGTCCTCATCACTGTGCCAACTAGGTGGCAGTATCTAACTGGCTGAAAAGCTAGGTAGATTAAATCTGGTCAGTATTTGTGTGGAAGACCATCACAAAGCCAAAGTTTATGCACTAGACCGAAAAAATCTCCCAGACAGAAACCATCTCTGTAACGGAGGGATATTTTACCTTTACTTCATTGCTCTAGTGAGGCAAGGCAACATTAGGCAAAGGACTTTGAGGACATGTCCAAAAAAGTGCTGTAACAACTGCACTCCCGTTGCTCTAAAATGCAAATCTTATGCTTATCAACAGAGTAAATTGTTATTATAATTAAATTGGAGAAGTGTTCCTCCATACCATATTACTTCTCTGCTTTTCTTTAGGGATTTTTTTCTCAGGCTTAGAGATAAAATGAGGATCCCATAGGACAGACTCTATCCATCCCAAGTGGTATGCAGTATCTCTACTTGAGGTATCGATAGGCTGAGAGATTCAGATACTTATCTTTCGAGCCAATTTCCTTTGCAGAAAAAGAAAAATACAAAAAAATACTGAAGAACTAATACCTGCCTTCATGACCCCAGAGAGGGCAACTCTCAGAGCAAGATCTTACCAAAGTATTAAACCAATACCTTAGCAGCTGCTGCTATCATCCCTGGGTATGAAATATTTGCATCAATAAAACAGACACATAGAACTAAATCTGAACTTGGAGAAAATGTGTTTTAAAAAAAGAAAAGAAAACCCATGAAGACAAGACATAGTAACGTACAGTACAAAAAAGTAATTATATCCCCCCCCCCCAAAAAAAAACTCAAAAGGAGAAAAAGAGTTTTACCACAATTTTGGAACATTTTACCTGTAACAGAAAATGGGCTTAAAATGAAACAGGACCAAATTTTCTACAAACCAGTAGATGAATACAAATACTCAGTTGTTTTTAGCAAAATCTTTGACACGAGTATTCATGAACAATTAAATTTCTTTAAAAAAACAAAACAAAAAAGATTTATATGTGGAGGAGGAATCATGGGAGTTGAGAACAAAAAAAAAAAAATTAAGCAAGGAAAAAGAGGAGAGGAACAAAGCTCCCACAATATCTAAACAATTAACCATTGTTCTTGGATATCCCATTCCAAGTGAAGAGGAACTACAACGGTTCCTGAAAGCTGATAATGGCTGTCTCCATCCTACCCCTGTCTTCCAGAAAGTGTATCCTGGAGCAGTCCCTTTATCAGCATTTTAAAGAAGCTGTCATTTAGACAAGATTTATACATCTGCTTCTTTCTTTTCCATCCCAATTCATGTACAAGACACATCAATCATCTCATCATGGCTGGACGGTAAATGCAGAAATCTCAGTAGGGTTGGAAGGTCTGTCCTTGTTTCAAAAATCTTTCAACAGAAATTCCACTGATGCTTCCTTTCACGGGATTTGGTTTGCCACGGCCAACTCATTTCCCCCATTCCCCACAATTGATTTCCCAAACAAAGGAAAATGTCTTCTTTGCTCCAAGCATGCCAATTTCTTCTGTGCTATCAGATGAAGAAGCCTCTTGTTGGGTTTTTCACTTTAAATTCCATTTAAGATTGTGGAATTGTATGCCTAGTCAACTTTTTAAGTTCTTGACTGAGCCATTCAAAGGAAAACACACAGAAAATGCAGCAACAGAAGGTTGAACAATCCCCTTTCCCAAAGCGTATCCCTCCCCTGTTTGCCCCAAAGTTGACTTGGTAATGTTTTTGTTTTGTTTTGTTTAGAAGTCTGCATGTCCCAAAACACTCTTCCTCCCAACCCTCCCTGACCCACCCAAAACAAAATAAAAAGCTCCACGGGTTGCATCATCTACCTGATGGTCAAGTTTGGAGAAGCAACTGCTTCTGTTGCTATTTCAATTTTTTTTTAAAGAAAAAAACAGACAGAGGGTTGTGCAGTGGGGAACCCAGCCTTAGGATTGCTTCAGTCGTTTGCGTGGGGGTCCCAGAAAGGGGCACTGTGCAGAGGCCAGGGAACGATATGCCTCTGCTACCAAATGAGGGTGAGATACTACCATCGACTTCCAGCCTGCAGTCTCCATGACATCAGAAGCATGGCTGAAAATAATAATTAAGAATTCAAGATTACCAGACTGAAAAATGTTAATGAAAATCAACTATATCTCAGCTAAATATTACCTATCTAAAAATGTCTTTCAACACAAGAAACTGTATTTTTCACTACGCGCCTTTGGACATTATTCTTTAATAAAGATGTCTCTATTCCTGTACGACTATTTTGAGGCATATTTATTTATTTATTTATTTATTACATTTTTATGGCCATCCAACTCAAATATTTGTGACTCTGGCGTACAATGAAACAAGGTAAACAAAAAAGACAAATAATCCCAGTTAAAAGGGATGAAGGAGTATTACTGCTGCTGCCATCTTCCTTGGCAAAAACAGTTGGAAAAAAATGTCCCTTTCCAAAAAGGAGCTTCATCTATATGTGCAGTAATGCTGTTGGATGATAAATCCTGAGAGCTGCAGCTCTAACACAACTGGACAGAACCATCTTGAGGAATGCTGTAGTAAGAATCTGTTTATTCAAGACAAGAACAAACATTCGAACAGCTGCTGGCTATTTGCCATCTCTCCAGAGTTGATGACAACATCTTTAGGGTAGGAACAAATCTTGACACAGAACTTTTAGCTACTCTTAGACACAATCCTTTCCCCTGGTATCCTGCAGAGGATCTGAGTGCAGATTTCATCATCCCCAATCAACTTTGCTATGCTGAGAAGAAGAATAAGAGAATTCTAAGGTATCTCTAGGGTGCAGACTCTGGAAAGATATCCTAACTTTAAAAAAAAAAAAGGTTAAAGGTTTCCCCCGTCCAGTCGTGACCGACTCAAGGGGGTGGTGCTCATCTCCGATTCTCAGCCGAGGGAGCCTGCGTGGTCTGAGAGACGCTTCCGTCATCATGTGGCCTGCATGAAAGTACGGAACGCAGTAACCTTTCCCACCGAAGCGGTACCTATTTATCTACTCGCATTTGCATGCTTTCGAACTGCTAGGTTGGCAGGAGCTGGTGCTAGTAATGGGAGCTCACCCCATTGCGCGGTGCTCAGGTCTTGAACCCAGGCTATCAGCTTTCCAGTTGACAAGCCCAGCGTCATCACCACTGAGCCATCACTCCGCCCATCCTAACGTAAGTAAAATGCCAAACTTTGCTTTGAAGATAGTCCTTGCTAGATTTAACTCACTAGAATAAAAAAAAGAAAGCCCACTTACTAGTTTATGAAGTCAACTGCCTGAGTTTTTAGCTGGTCAGCACTGTGTAGATCAGCCAGAATTAGGATCTCTGCTGCGTTCTCCACTGACAAATTGCTGCACAAAGCATCTTCACACATCACTTTCAAACGTTCCAAAGCATACTGCAAAAGATACCCCCAAAAATGGACTGTTTAAACATGCATGCCAAGTTTTTCATAACTTTCTGGCCACATGAAACAGCATAAGAACCCAGGCCACAAAGCATAGTGAGTTGGATAATCATGCTTACAATATAACTAGTGTAAATATATGTGGATTTAAATGGGGCTTCAATAAACATCCATTTGGAGCTAATCCCACGCCACATTATATAATAGGAATCTCTAAGAACTAACACATGCACAATCATACATGGATGCTGGGTATCAGTCAATGTTGCTCATAAAGAATGAGAAACCCTATTTCTTAAAACAAATGTCAACAAATTAAAAACAGAAACAGTGCTACACTTCCTCCTTTACATTGCTGTGCTTCTTTTTAGCCACAAAACATTCAAATTAGGGCCAACCCTTGATCCCAGAACTAAAATTTAAAAATACACTGATTAATTAGCAGAAATTATTTTCTCGGCTGAACTTTGAAGAACTGAGCACAGGGAATATACATGCTTGCATGTGAACCTATATTAGTTCTTTAGGTACCACAGCATCTCAGGATCTCTTCCCATCCTCCTCATAAACATTGGAAAGACAAAAATGAACTCTTTAATCACATCTTCACCCAAGAGCCCAATGGCAGGTCTCTGGGGTTTCAGATAGGCATTGCATTTTGTTTATAGAATAATTACGTATTTTTCCCAAGAGATTGGAGGAAGACAGAACAAACTGTTCCATAACCTCTTGGGCAAGTATTAAGAGGTTTTATGTGCTGCCATAAAAGGTTTTGCTTTCTGTTTTCAAAAAGACACCCAGAGATGTTTAGAAAAAGGAACTATATAAAAAGTCACAAAACCTCTTCAACAATTAAAGCCCCACTCAGTACCACCACTCTACTCATGTTATGTTAGTGTTGCTGCAGCTAAGTAGGTGTTAAACATATTTATTACTGAACCATGCTGGAAAACCAAGGTAGGCTTTTGCTGTGCAAGTACAAATGGATGAATGGTGGAAAAATATGAAGACGACAGGGAATATTTCAATTTTTAAAGGGTGGGGGTTTTTTTTACTTAAAAAGGTTAACACCTCAACTGCCATATTCTAAAATTCATGTGTGCTTTCTTCTCTTAAAATATGGCTTGGATCTCCAGAGTAATTTTTTACTGTTTACTGGATAATACACAAATAATTCATGTTTCTGGAAACCCATCCTTCTCAGCTATATCTCTGCTTCTAGCTCCATACCTGTAGCCTGGCTACTTCCTAGTGTGCTGGGATACAATTAAGTATACAAGTTGGAAATTCAGGGAGAATATTAGATTGGAGGCAGATGGCCAACGTGGAGCTTGATCGGAACAATTTTAAGTTATTCACTGAAGTATGTACAAAGAAAGTGAAACGTAACTTGGTTTCACTGATATCCACCAATTTAATCTTAACATCAGAATATTATGCTATGTGAAACAATGGTTAAGTGGTTGCAGACCAGCACAGGTGATTTGGGGGTTAGAATGTGCTGTGATGGAAATTTTTCATGTTTTTTTTATCCTGACTGGTCTCCTCTGCCTATGCTATCCTCTCTGACAATAGACTTATGGGTTTGCTACATTCTACTTTAATAGGGCTCAGCTTCTAATATTGGGGTTCCAAAAGATAAAAACTTAAGACATGCCTACTCAAGAATGTGAGTAGGTAGTTAAACAAGAATTAAGATGGGTAATATAGCAATATGTTGACGATCTCTATTCTAGCCTCTCCCAATTTTTGTTTTTCTACAAGGTAACAGCTAACTTTCCCTTTTACCTTGTCAGCAGCTGCAAGCAGATCGTCAGCCATTTTGTCAAGATTAGGTGCCTTCCCCGTATAAATGAAGCACATCATTTCTTTAAAAACTTCAGGTTCCACATCATTGATTTCAACTCGATTCTGTACCAGAGAGGAGAGGAAGATTATTCTTCTGAAGCAAGAGAAACCTTTCCTAGCCTAAATCTCTCTTTCAGCAAGAATAACTCTCTGTATGCAGGGGTGAAACCCTATTTATTTGTATTTATATTGCTGCTTATCTCATTTAGTGACTCTGGGCGTCTCCAAATCTTTTAGGTTGATGGCTGCACCTGACTTCAGGTGAATGGCAAGGATTGCCCTTCAAAAAGATAAGTTAAGGTTAAGAAAACAGGTTAAATTTGATTTTTGTATCTTATTAAAAGTCAAAATAACTGTTAATTTGAGTGTAAAAATATTTAATACTTTTTTCATTATATCACTGAAAAAACTGAATTTGATGGCAAATTTTGGAATGTTCCATGTGCCATACCCAAGGTTTAAGGGCCTGTATTTATAGAGTCTGCTATAAACTATATGCAAACATAGGTTAAGAATGATGTATCCCTTATAGCTCTACAAGAAGACAAACTACAACTTCTTCCTTAGCCTGTTTTTTCCACAAGTCTACCTGTAATAAAAGAAATAACTAGCAATGGAGGTTATAGAATCATTCTAAGCAGAAGAGCAGATTTTCCCCCAAAGTCACTTTGGAAAGGGAGATGAGCAGCATAGAAATGTAATAAATAAGTAAACAAAATAAATACATTTCCAATGTGTTATTTTATTTAGTTGCTATTTTAAAGATTTATTTACATTTTTTTCCTTTCTCAATTTCCTCAAGAGTTTACACCATAAATTATAATATGGTTATCTCTACCATATCCTATATATAACTAGTAAGGTAAAATGTTTATATATTTATTTGGACCCTGACTCTATTCAGTTTCACTGAGACTACAATCTCAGATTAGCATCCAGTGCTTCAGATCTAACTGCTGGAAATAAAGAACTTAAAATCAATTGCCCAATAACACTGACAGTTTGTTTTCATGGGCAATGATGGATCTCTTGTCAACCCACTATAGAAAACTAACTATCCAAGTTGCAATCTAGATTCATATCTCTTCTCTGTTCCCAGAGCAAAATGCCTTGTCAACCTTGACACATTAACAAGACTATATTTCATTGCACCTCTCTTGTCTGAGTGGGACCTTTGTGGGTTGAGGTCAAAAGTCTGCAATACTTTTCAGTTATTAGCTAAGGTTTGCCTCCACAATATCTTCCTGTCTGGGCAGCTCTTCTTCGTGGCTTACCTTTTTACTCTCTTCCATCTCATGTTCAAACATTGCACTGAAAACTGGAGAGCGGGCTGTATACATGGTGGATTGGCATAAGGAAAAATGGAAAAAAATACCGTTTTAAAAATGTGAACCAGATACTCTTTCTTTCTTTCTAGAGAGGAACTGATATATATCATCAGTACTTGCAAATTCAAGTAATGTATAAAATGGACAAGTAAAAAATAAACTGTATGCTCACAAGAGAATCAAATCAAAATTTCTGCCCAGGGAATATGCATATGCTTTCCCAGCAATTTATTCCCACCTATGCAATGAGACAAAGAAACTCTGGAATGCAACTAATCAATTTTCAGGTTTCCTCAATTCCGTTTCTTCTTACTACAATATTAGAGGTCCTTTGCCATGGTTTTTGTGTTGTTGTGTGCTTATCACCACAGAATTTAAAGGCTTTGTGTGATCTGTACTAAATTAAGAAATACTCAAACACAATAAACATCCATATATATACTGTACCACAGCGATCCCCAAACTTTGTGGCTTGGTGGCCCAGGTGGGGGGGAGACAGGGGAACTGGGGCACGTGAGTGGCGGGCCAGCATACACGCGCGGGTGCCCGCCAGCAAGTCATGCAAGTTGAGCTGCGTGTGTGCATGCACGCGCTCCATCCAGCCATTCACACGGCCTGATTCCAAACAGGCCATGGCCTAATAGTGGGCCATGACCTGGGGGTTGAGGACCCCTGCTGTACCAGATAGACATGGATTCTGCAATCTACATAAAATATACAAGCTGGAATACCTATCTTGCAAAATCCATTCTTATTTTGCAGCAACAAGGATAAATTCTATACAAAACCTAGAAATCTTCCAATAACTACAAAACCTTAATCTTTTGATTTGTGGAATTTCAGAAGAATTTAAAATACAGAATTTAAAATAGTTATGGCCAGTCCATAAAACTGAAGTGCATGTGTGATCACATGATTAAGAGTGCTTGGCAGTCTGCCTACACTTATGACTATAGGGGCACTTCACATCCTACCGCCTACTTCCCTCCCATCTGTGGCCCCTGCAATCAGTGCTCCCTATAGTCCAGCACTCTGCCACCCTCAGCTGAACTTTGCTGACTTCTTGCTCCTGCTGCTGACCAAGCATGCCTGGCCTGACTTTTTGTGAAGCAAGTGTTGGACATGTGAGGCCTTCGTCTTGTGGTCATGAATAGTAGTTTCTTCACAAGTCCTATTTTTTTCTTCTGTTCAATTATATCCAATTCTCAGAGACTGTTGGACAAGGCCCTGCAGTTTTCTTGGCAAGGTTTTTCACAAGTGGTTTGCCATTGCTTCCTACTTAGGGTTGAAAGAAAGTGACTGGCCCAAGCTCACCCAGCTGCCTTTCTGCCCAAAGTGGGACTAGAACTCACAGTCTCATGGTTTCTAGCCTGATGCCTTAACCACTATAACAAATTGTAGTCAATGCCAACCTGCTAATATGGCTTTGTGAGCTTGAAACTCTTGGCCTGCTACACACAGGGAGCAGTCTGTGAAGCGAGAGTTTTCCCAGAGGCCTCCCAACTCATCAGCCAAGCGGCATTCAGGTACCTTCACCATGTTCATGGAATTCTGGCCGGAGATATTGACAGAGTCCTGTACTACACTCACCTGCAAGGAAGCATAGAAGACCATGCCCTTTATAAACATACTGGTAATAGCAATAAAAATATAGAAGAACTGAACAACAACAACAAAAATCTATCAACAACAAATTCCAGAGCGATACAGACCTTTTTGTAAGAGAACCCAGCAACACACAGGAAAAATTTGAGTTTTCCTACCCCACACTCCAAACCATTGTCTATATGCAAGTTCACCACACTGAAATGAAGACAGATTATCAACCACTTCAAGACAGTATATGAAATAAATCTACACATTCATACAACATTGGGAAAAACTCAGAGACAGCACAGAAAACCTATTTTATAGGTTTTACAACAATGTATTCAGTTTGCTATAATCTCTCTCCGTCTCTTGAACAGAAGTTCTATCAAGTCTTCTATACCCCACCCCTAAATGGTCACTTAATAAATAGGGGATTGGTTCACATAATGCACTAGGTTAGGTAAAATGGGTTCATGTAATTTATGGTTCAGGGTGTTTATCAATTTGTGTGAAGAAGCCTTTCAATTTAAGACATAATATAGTCTATATGAGCAGAGCATATGGAGAATATAGCAATTTCTGCTGCAATCCTGGATTTAGAATGTTGTATGAATCTAAATAGTAAACTATCATGTGTGCAGATAAATGAAAATTCTATTTTATGCTAGTTTGGGCCAAATCTCCCAAATGATTGATCAGATGAGGATGTGCATATCTTAAAATTCTTCTCTATTAGGCAGCAAGTTAATACTATAACAGCAGGCTGTGTTTATCACTAGTCACATGCCTTTCTGAGTTGGTGTACCATCTGATGATCCCCAAGAAAGAACAAAACCCAGGCTCCAGTAATGGAACACAGATTCACAAATTAAAAGTTAATTCATTTTTTAATATACAGAGGAAAAAATACTATCTCTAATCAAATCAAAAATCCATCTAGTCTGGCAGATTATGTTGCAGAATGCTTGATCTGTAGGAAGAACAAACTCAAAGGAAGGGGGGAAAAACCTGTTTTCCAACTGCCACTTCTCAGCCCAAAGTGTTCAGAACATATGAAAAGGAAAGTGCCATTGTGACTGTTAGCTGTGAATTTATAACTATGAAGAAATCTGAAATCAATCTGATATATGGTTATTTTACAAAAGTATACCCAAGAAGCAGATTTGAAAGTTATTGAAAAAGGTCCCCCCTTGGCAACCGCAATTGGGACCAGAATTTCTCTAAGTAATGCAGTTCTAAAGTGCAAATCACGTGAATGCATTGCTTAGCGAAGGCAATCCCAACAGTCCCTTATTATTTTAATTAAAATGGTTAGGCCAACTTCAAGTCATCTCCATGATTTCAGAACCACATCCACATAGTTTCCTAACAGCAATGTGGAAATGGCTTGCCACTGTACTCTTCTAGGATACTCTCATTTTCCTTAGACTGGCATTCCCAAAATGAGTCCCCTTCAGTGCAAACCAGATCTGACCATCAGAGTTTCTGATGTCAGCCTTTGTTTTTCTTTACTGGTTGAAGTTGGGGAAATGTAATTATTAGAGAAAGAATTAAAGGAGCGATTTATATTTATTTAGAGTGGCTGCTTAGTCTTTCTTGAGTAAACTAGGAGTGGGGCGGTTTGTTAGAGTGCTTTTAGAAGTCAATGAAAAAGAGTTGGGGGAAAAAGTCTTACTCAGCGTAGAACATTCTTCTCCATCTTGATAAACTGTAGATATACTACTAACCTGATATCTAATTATGAGGCAGCATGATAGCTGCCCTTGTTACCTTGGAAATTTTGGAAGATGTTATCCCACATATTCGGAAAAGGCTACAATAAAGTATTATATTAATACTTTTGCTTGTTTTAAAGTAAACTTGTGCTTTAGAATACAATTTACTTTTTTACTGCATAATTTACTTACATGGCATGTGGAAACCTTCACAGAAAATGTATTTTAAAAGTTTTTTTAATTATATATTTCAATTTCTCAATATCTCAATTTCAATATCTCAAAATACTCTGTGAGTACCACAGTGGTGTAACTATCTTAAGTGTTTTGATTTTCACATAAATCTAGACAAAATTCAGCACTGAGAGGATGGTGATTCCAAATAAAAGTTTATATGTATTCAAAGTTCTATCATCAAAATCCATGGAATTTAAAAGCCTGTGATTTTAGTTGAATTGCATCCAGTAGTCTCTGCAGTTATATTGTAGCAGTTCCTACTACTTATTAAACAAAGAGATATGTGGGATACAAAAATTCTGATTCCTTCCTCTTTGACATGGTAATCCCATCCCTCTGCATGCACAAGGGATCTAGATGGTAAAACTGAAATGTCAAGCAAATGCAGACGAAATAGCCTTCCACAATCAGGCAGGAGGTTGAGCCAGTGGACAAGCTATCATGTCAGCCACAGAAGTTTAATAAGATGACAAACCTTTTCCCAGTAAGAAATAGTTTAAAGGAAACAGGGGCATTTATATAGTTCTTACTTCACCAACTCATTGAGTCTTCAGAGCAAGTTAGCAGAGCAGCAACAAAACAAAAACATATTTCCTCTACACAGCTTTGGGATCCTCCAGCTGAAAGGAATAAGCTGAGTGTTTGGTGTAATACCTACTTACGTGTCCAAAACCACTTTAGCAGCAACGATCAGTCAATGCAAGTTTTTTCTGTCTGTGAATCAAGTCTATATTTCTAAACTGTCAAAAAATGCTTCAGACAAAGGTTTGGCTTTTTTACTTTTGAACACTACCTGGAAGCTGTAGCAGGTACAAAATACAGCAATAGCAAGGTAGTGGATAAGAACTACCAACTGAACTGTCAGTTTTGTAAGGGATGACTTGGTTACCAATAGATTTCAAAATTCAAATTCCAAATGCTGGTTACAACCTGTAAACCCCATAATGTTGTGGCACCTAGGTATTTCAAGAACCAACTCATCCAGAAGAATTGATCCATCCAAACCTTCAGCCACAGTGGAGATATTTGAAGTTCCACCCACCAAAGGCCAACTTTATGATGAACAAGTTAGATTTACGATAGGAGCTGAGACAACAAAACTATTTTTATGAACACCTTCCCAAATGAAAGTTCTACATCTTTTCTTACCTCACAGAAGAGAGTGAGCTTGTCATCTGGAAGGAGCCCATTCGCCTCATCTAGAAGAAAATCTCTTCTAATGAACTTCTTGAATCCCCAGTCTTTGCCTTGCACAAACCGATAGGCTCTCTGGCTCTCTGGCAATATACAAAGAGATTGGCAATTTAAAAAAAAAATAGAATAAAGAAAAAGAAATTTGAAGACACACCAAACAGAAGTCTTTATTTTCTGCTCTGTTTGGGTATGAGTAAAATATAAGTACCCAGTTACTGGCTATTCATACCCATTGCTTTTGTTTCTTCTCCTTTTGCATTCAAAATAGAGAACTTGAATTTGGCTCGGACTTCACTCTTTGGACAACTGACCAGTAACAGATAGAGTGAAAGATAATCTTTACTTTCTTCATCCAAGCCCTTTGGGTTCACACGCAAACACCTGCAAAAGCAGAAAAATCATGTTCATTCTCTCTATATAAATGATTCAACTACAGTGAAACAACTTTCTATCTACAGACTTTCTTTTCAAAAATTGTATCATGAATTACAAAGTCTGTTTTATTATGCTTATTACATTTTGGTTTGCATTTAATACAGACTATTAAACAATGAAATTTTGATTTCTTGCAGTTGATCATAGGAAATTACTAAGCCACACTTACAAGTGGGTAACTAAAATTCAAAAGTAAATGCAGCACTTTCTTTCCTCAACTGTTTCAAAACCAACTTTATCAATCCAGTCTTTTACTGTCGTATTTTTACAGGTGACAGTTTTGAAAGGTAACATTAGTAAATTCAGCAACGGCTGTAAATTAATATGAAGCTAAAGTATAACTTTAAATCTAGCTTTGAGAACCACGTAACAATAAATGAATCTTCTGCTGTTCCCTATCTGGCATTTAACTGGTCCTTACCATTTCAATTTATCATTAGCTCCTGATGAAAATGTTGAACTTTTGATGACCTCACCCATTTCCTCTCGACAAAAGCTGAAGTTATTGATGGTCCACATGTAGGAAAATTTAACCACTTTAATCTTTAAAAAGAATGGGAGAGAAGGGAAGTATTGGTTAGAAATTTACATACATTGTTACAAAGAACAAGATCACCAAAAAGAACCCCAATATTTGAGAATGAAGGAAAATTAAATTTAAAACTCCATCCTCTTGAAATATCATAAATACCTCTTCAAGAAACTGTAATCTGTTGTTTATCAAAGGCTTTCTACAATATTTCTATTCTTGTCCCTCTCTATCAGAAGTCTGGAGGAAAATTTACAGGGTTATTGAGTATATTTGGCCTGCACCAATTTATGTGGAAAAGGCAGGAGTATGTCTGCTTTGAGAAAAGATTTGCTGCTACTGAATTCTTTTGCAGTAGCCCTTTTTAATGACCTGTGGTTTAGTGACTGTTCAAATTTATGATGGCACTCCTTATAGTTGCAGCCATCACAGAGTCCCCATGGTCACTTGACTGCAATTCAGGTACCTAGTAACCAGCTTGCAATTATGACAGTCACAGTATCCCGAGGTCACATGATCACCAATTGCAATCTTCACTACCGGCTTCCAACAAGGACTAGTTTGTCCCATCTCTATGGGACACTGATGCCATGTGGGTTTTACCTAATTACAGCAATTGGGACTGCCATCATAGTCGATGGGGTCAGATGTTGATGCATTTTATGATCACATGTCTTAACAGAATTCCCAGTCCCTATTATTGTCAGTAAGCAAGGACTACCTGTACTTGCATTCATGAGGAGTACAATTTGATGAGTTTCATGTATCTTGATTCCAGAACGGAATAGGAAAAGCTTCCGTTCTGCCTGTCCCTTCACAACCTTTTATTTAACTCTGTGTTAAGCTTGTATTAAGAGGAGTTCTGATTACAGTGATTATTAATACGTGCACAAAGAATTACAGCTTAACAACTGTTAACATAACTATAGGTAGTCCTCAACTTATGACAACAAATGAGCCCAAAATTTCTATTGTTAAGTGAGACAGTTAAGTGAGTTTGTCCCATTTTATGACCTTTCTTGCCAGTTTTTAAATGAATCACTGCAGTTGTTAAATTAGTAACATGGTTGGTTGTTAAATGAATATCGCTTCCCAATTGACTTTGCTTATCAGAAGATCGCAAAAATGACTCCGGGACACTGCAACCGTCATAAATATGAGTCAGTTGTCAAATGTTTGAATTTTGATTATGTAACTATGAGGATGCTGCAACAGTCATAAGTGTGAAAAATGGTGATAAGGCATTTTTTGAGTGCTGTTATAACTTTGGTCACTAAATGAACTGTTGTAAGTTGAAGACTACCTTGTATGTATTTTTAATGCTAGCCATAGTAAATACAGTAAATGTCAATGATAAGAGGAAATATAAAAAGCAAACCTATCAGATTGGACCTTTCCTGTTTCAGTATAAAGTACATTTGTGTAATATTGTTATAAGGCCCTCAAAAGTTGCTACCCAAGGCAAAGATGGGCACAAAATGTTATTAATCTGATCCCCATTTGATTTTGTTGGGTGGATGTCTTAGCTATTCTAAACCTAATATTGTTGGGAAAGCAACAACAACAAAAATTGGTTTCATGCTCTGCAAGTCTGTTTTTTGTGAATTTCCAGCAATCTTCATGGCATTATATATGCCAGAGATTCTTTGAATTAGGAGCATCACCAAAACCTAACATAGCTTCTAGATGACCACATGGTTACCATCTATCCCTGAGAAGTCTGGCAAGAACAATATATGAATTTGGGAGTTCCACTCTTTCCAATTACTGTACAAATTACAATTATGTACAAATATTACAATTTATCAAGTTCAGTTATTTTGAAATTATGTCACTCTGTAAAAACACTTGCTTGAATCCAATTCAAAGAGGAAAATAAATGCCAGCTGATCTAAAGTCACTAGTTGATATTCCAAAGTGCAGGCATACTTGAGTGTAACACCAGCTCTCTGCAACAGGTCCGCTTGACATCTCTGCCGGAGGAGGAGGACTCGGTACCCTTGACATCGCCAGCTTGGAGATCAGATAGGATTTCACAGGTTAAAGAAATATGCGTATGTAATCTTCACCCTGATTGCACAGGAAGTGGGAGGGGGAGAGAAAGAGTTTAAATATGTAGCAATTTCTGTTTACACAGCAAGATACCGAACTTAGTTTATGGTGTTTCAGTTATGCAATACCTAATCACCTCCTTCTTGCTGTGTTTTTGTATGAAATGTACACTTCATTCTATACATGCCCTGCCAAATTGTTACACTTAATGAAATATCATCAAAATCTGGTTGGCTGTTCCCCAGGCTTGGGACGTTTTCCAATTTCCAAGTCCCTAAGAGCTTATTTCTATGCCATATTTACCATCCTCGTTTAAAGAAAAAACAGAGTTTTTGTCCAAATAATACCATTAGAACTGACGGCCAGGAAGTCAACTGCTAATTGCCAAAATTGAGATAAAGACTATTTAAAGGAAGAGTCACTCTCACTTGAGAATGATAGATATAGTAAAATGAATGTGGAATTAGTAGTGACCAAGGATGGAGTGCTTCGTCCACCCTTGGTCACTACCCATGTCTTTCTCAATTCTTCACAAATGATGGTGACTTTTCTCCCCTTCAGTTATCAATTTCCTTATCCTTCCATTACCAAATTCTCAAATGTCCATTACCAAATTCAGAATTATCTGCCTTTGTTGCACGTACTTCCATGATGTAAATCCATGATAGGAGGGAAAACTTTGCAGTATTTACTCTGACACATTAGAGGTCAGAGTGACTTGGCCTTAAAAATGAGGCGATAAGAGATTCAGCAAGATTGCACAATGTAATTCATTAACTGAACATAGAACACAGAATAATAGCATTGAAAGGGATCTTGGAGGTCTTCCAGTCCAACCCCCTGCTCTAGCAGGAGACCCTGCTCCAGTGATGAAGTACCCACAACTTCCAGAGGTAAGCAATTTTACTGATTAATTGATTTCATTGTCAGAAAATTTCTCTTTAGTTTTAAGTTGGATCTCTCTTTAATGCTCTTCTATCTGTTACTTCTTGTCTTGCCTTCAGGTGCTTTGGGGAATAGGTGAGCCCTCTCTTCCTTGTAACAGGCTCTCAAATATTGGAAGACTGCTATCGTATCAACCCTAGTTTTTCTCTTTGTTAGACTGGACATACCTAATTCCCTCAATCGTTCATCATATAGTTTAGCCTCCAGATCCCTTATCATCTTTGTTACTGATCTCTGTACTCTTTCTAGGATCTCAACCTCTTTTTTTTAAAGAAGAAAATAATTTGAAAAGAAAAAAATATGAATAAAATGAGTTTGGGAGCACATAAATGTTGGGTAGGCGGCTACCCTCCCTATGTATATATGACAGCATGCAGTAACTTTATTATGTTCCTATTTTTTCAATGTATGTTGGTATTTCCTATGATCAAGCAATCATCAGAAAGACTTCTGACATCAATGGCAGCTTAATAATGTTCAATATATACTGAAAACAAAATGAAGTTGACTTGAGCATATGGGATATAATCATATAATACTACAGTGATCATTGAAACTTTGGCCCACACCCTAGCTTACACTGGTTATCACAGTTAGAGGCATTCAGAAATAACTGTTTGTTGAACTTCCTTGTGTGCCAAAGCAAAAAAAAAAAAAAAAAAATCAGTGTTACGTGACGAAACCTAAAATTGTTACCATTACCATATTATTCAATATTAACATAACCCATAGCTAAACAAAATGAAATAATTTGGTTTCGTAAATCAGAGCTGGCTGACATTTGAGGCCAATAACCTCACTGCTGCTGTTGCCAAAAAGGCCAATGCAGTCCTAGGCTGCATCAACAGAGGGGAAGTTTCACAATCACGTGAAATAGTACCACTTTACACTGCACTGGTGAGACCACATTTGGAATACTGTGTTTTTTAAAAAAACCTGAATATTATCTACTATCCTCTCAGGTGATATTACCATATCATTTCCAGGTAAGGTTCTTGGCCTCAAATGTCATCCAGCTCTGATTTACAAAACCAAATTATTTCATTCAGCCATGGATTATGTCAATATTGAATAATATGGTAATGGTAACAATTTTAGATTTACTTCGTCATGTAACATCTAGCACACAAAACACTTCCAGTTATTGCTGAATACTTCTGACAAATATAACCACTGTGAGGTAGTGTGTGGACAAAAAAATTTTTTTTAAGGTTTCAAGAGTTCATGGGGACCAGGGGGAGTTAATACAATAGTTGCATAAAGCCAACTAGAGGCCAAACACCTATACAATAACCCATTTTTAAAAAGTGGAAATTCACATCTCAGTAAAGCATAACCCATTGTCTAAGTTCAGTAGGAAATTTTGAGGAGATCCTGAGATAATTTTTTAAAAAAAAGGAATGGAACCACATCAGAGTATGGGTGGCCACCTCTTTTATAAAGGAACCTTATGCAAAGCTCTTTCCATCCACACGAAGTGGCAGCACATTTTATAGCTGTGTAAATTGAACCAATGTGAAATGAGTCCTCTTTGGTTGAAGATTGATTTTAATAGGCTAATTTAGGAGCTTTGCCAGTTCCTACTGCATCTATAGTATACCCATGTGTACCATCAACCATATTTGTGAGAACTCACTGCATAGTGCAGAAAAAAAAAGTAGGCAAAGGGAAAACGCTGAATTCCACTGGCAGATGAGAGAGTAGACAGTCAGATACCTAAATGGACTAAATAGAAATACAATTATTCTGAGAGGAAAAATTAATGCAGCACTGCAAATAATAAAGGGAAAGGTTCTTTAAACTATCCTTCAATCATTCTTCAACATTTTCTAACCTTGCAACATACATTTCTAATGGCTTGGCTCTACGGAGAAGAAAAAAAAAACTTACAGTAGAAGGTGACCACAGGGCTATTATCTTAGGAGTACCTGATATCTGTTCCAGTTAGAAGGTGAAAAAGTGTGGCTGTATTCATGCATTTTAGATATGAGCCCAGCCACCCCCCCTCCCCATTAGCATACTTTTGAAAAGTCTACACAGACCAAAAAAAAAAAAAAGTTCACTGCCTTGTACAGCATCTGGTAAGAAATGCATATCCACCAGCCCCGTAAAACTCTAAAATTAAAAAAAAAAATCAAGAATACTGCCACTAACATCAGAAGTGTGAGAGTTAAGCTAAGAAAAACAGATGTTACCGCAGAATTGTGCTTGAAAATGGGGGAGGAAAGAGAAGAGAAATAAATATTGCTTTTGGAAAGCAAGCTTAAATATTTCTGCCCCCTCCAAACGTGGAGGGGGGGGAGGAAAGGGAATTCTTGTAACCTTTTCCAATATAATTTTAACACTTTCTATTTTGCACAACTCACATAAAACTCATCTTTTCTAAATAGTAAAAATATCCTAAGCACTTTAAATAATAGACATACAGCTATATGACATTTACCTCTCCTTAAAAGTTTCATTATCAAAAAGGCTGGCCACACAGTCAACATTTATACAATTTTCAGGACATAAAAAAGCATACAATGCAACAATTCAGAATATTTAGGATTGGCTTCACACAACTGTATTAATTTTAAGTTTTAAAGTCAATCCCCATTAATTCTCTACACTAATAGAAGGTAGAACTATACGAACCTTAACCACGTGCCACTTTTCCAACAACTTTAGTCTTCTAATTCTGATCTGCAGCGGTCTTGCATCTAAGTCCCATGTGAGCAGCAGATTCACTTTCCCTCATTTATGCCTTCACTAGCCTATCATTTCAGAGGTCAGTGAAAGAGTACCACCCCTTTTCCTTATTTCTGTGCCTCTCTCCCCGCCTATTCAAGGACAGGAATTATTAGTATCTAAGTTTGCTATCTCCAGGTGTTTATAATGACCTTGGGAGTCAGTCTCTCATACCCATTCAGTGTGATTTAATTTCTACATCCATACAGAGAGAGGCTACAGCAAGGATGAATAACCTGTGTTTTTCCAATTATTGCTGAACTCCCAGAAGCCCAGCCAGCATGGCTAATGATGAGGAATGAGGCTAGCTGTATTTCAGCAACATCTGGACTACAAAGAAGATACAAAGGCATAAATTACACGACAATTACACACTTTAATGTGGGTTGTTCACTTCTGGTCTCAACGGTTATGTGAACTCAACCATTGTAGCTTGTAATGTGTGATTTAAAACTTAATGTGCAGCCTGAACTCATCTGATTAAGTTTATTCAATAAACCATAAATGAACCATGGATTAGCATAACATGTAAACTTACTGAGATATACCTTTATATGATGGCATCACAGCATTTATTCTGTTTTTCCAGCTAAAATGCTTAACATAAGAAACTGCTGGATCATGTGTAAATCTTTATTCTATAGTGGCTTAGTGGATGACTCTAAAAAGCTCATAAAAACTGATTGGAGTGTAATAACCTTCTTCTACTGTTGCTTCCCTGCAACCAGGTTTTAAGATAGCTGTGTGGATTCAGAAAGTAGTAAAGAAACATAAATGGTAGTAACTACTGATAGCTTGATGCTCCATAAACCTCTCCAGTCTCTTTTTAAAACTTTCAAAGTGGTTGCCACTGCAATTGCTGGCAATGGATTCCAGTTTAACAATGCACTGTATGGGGGAATTTTTTCTGTGGTTCTTATAACACTTCATATTCACTTCAAATGGATAACCTCAAGTTCTAATGCTGTGAGAGCAGAAGAATCCTTCATATTAACCATTCCTTGAATATTTTGTACCTGTTGTATCGCCCATTATGCTCTTTTAAAGTTAAACAATGTCTTTCCTTGTATAGGACTTTCCTTGTATTCCATTCTCCTAATCATTTTAGTTGCTTCTTTTTTTGCAACTTTACTAGCTCTGTAGCATTACTAAGGTGCAGCGATCAGAACTTCACACAGCCCCACCACAGATTTGTGAATTTGGTCTATTAATACTACATACATACTATTTTGATACTTTAATGAACTGTCCCTTGTGCTTCAAGCCTCGTTCTTGATCAATCATTGCCAGCTGTCAATTGCATGGGGGTATCTGCCCTCTTATCCCAGGCAATTGCTAAGGAATCTCTGGTAAGAATACTTCATCAGAATCTTTTAAAAAATCAAAATATTTTGCATTTGCTAGGTCACCCTTGTCTAAATGCTTGTTGGTGCATCCTAAAATCTACATTAGCAGGACAAGGCTTAATTTGTAGAAGCCATGTGGCTTCTTTTCTAACAAAGCTCATTTTGTGTTTGCTTATTTTCCTTTTAATGCTATTTTCAACTTTTCCTCCTAATATTAATCCAAATTAGCCCATAGTTTCTTGTTATCACCCCTTGGTTCTTAAAAAGAAAATCAGAATTCACACTGGCTGTTTTCTAATCCTCAGGAATAGATCTCAAGCTCTTTGATGGAAACCAAGTGGACTTAAGGAATTATTTATATGTAGTTTGTAAATTTGGCTTCTAATGTCATAGCTCACTGCCTATTTCAGTTTATCATTTCAGTTTATCCCTGGGGGGGGGGGAACAGCTCAGGGACAGGCGTACCCTCCTACATACCTCCCAACTTCCACCAAGGTCAACAGCAAAAGTTTATCCAATTTCTTTTCTAGTTTCTTATTCTCCTTTAGCATATAGTTAATTATCCTTAATGTCCTGTCATGTGCTCCTCAAATATTACTTATGATAATTCTTTAGACACTGCTTACATATTTTCTGGCAAATTCTACATCCCCCTAATTTGAGTAAAAAATCTTCCTCTCTCTTCCCTGTCCTTTCAAAGGAAGCCTTCTTGCCTTTAATGGCATCTCAGTTTCTGTTCAGCTCTGATTCTCAACTCATCTTTGATTCGTGTCTCTTCCTGGACTTTGTGGAATTTTTCAAGATCTGAGGTACAAATGGTGGTTGAGAATATAATGGCTTTGAAAATCTGGGCTGTCTTAATGCATGGGCCTGATGGGCACTTGCCCCTGGGCCCCACGAGCATAGGGGCCCCATGCTAATCTCTGTATGTTAACCCTTCAATGCACCTTGTATCATATAAATACAGCAACATATTTATTACATTTTACTGCATTTTTTATTAATACTAACATGCAAATATATGTTTAATTTTATCGACCATTTACATTTTTATTCCTGTGAGTAGTTGTCGTAGGGGCCCCAGTACACTGCTTTGTCTGGGGCCCATAATGCTGTTAAGATGGCCCTGCTTTGAATGATCTCCAAGCAATGTGGAAGGAAAACCTTGATTCTTTCAACTTTCTTCTTACAAATTTCTTCCTTTTCTTTTTTGTTCTTCTGAAATCACGTCACCATGCTCCACTTTCTTAGTAAGCATCCACGGGTATGTATACTGTTTCTAGAATTATAATTATTGTTCCCAAACAATTTATCATTTGAATTTTTGAATAAAATTTTGGGCACTACTCAAAATTAATTCCAGGGCTGTATCTTTATTTGTTGGTTCTTATTTATATAACACTTATTTATATATAACGATCTAATTTCTTTTTCAGTTAGATGATAATATTTTGTTTCTTGGACATCAGGTTTATTTGTGTTATTGCATATCCCTAGAATTAATTTCACCTATTTCTAAGCTATTCTTTAGGACACCATATGCTGCCTCTGATGAATAGGGCAACTCTGTTCCTAATATGCCCTTTCCTTTCTTTTTTAACAGAGGTCACAGGGAGTCCTTGACTTATGACTGTGATTGAGCCTGGGAATTAGGGACCTAAGTCATGAAAGTCACATAACCAAACACGTTTATGACCTTTTTTATGACAGTCATTAAGTGAAGACAGCAGTCATTAAATGAATCCATTGTTCATTATGAGCTAGTTTTTGCCAAAAAATGGAAGTAAATGCCAGTTTCCAGCAAAACCTTTGTAAATCGCAGTCATATGACGGTGTGTGTGTGCTGCAAATGGGTCTACAGGCAGGCCATTTGCCAAGCACCCAAAATGCAGTCGGATGACATTAAGGATGGTTGTTAGAAATTCAAAACTGAGTCATATATTTGGAGATAACTATACCCCATTGGTTGCTTCCATTCTACTAGGTTTCTGTAGTAGTAAACAATTTGGTTTTTCCCCCCAGCACCAAGCACTCCAACTCTCCCATCTTAGATCAGAGGCACCTACTTGCCTGTAAGCACTTAAAAAGAGTCTCATCCTATTTATTTACAAGCTGTCTCCTTCACAGTGACCCTAGGCAGCTTACACAATATGATTAAAACATACAAAGTAATAAAAGAAAGGCAGGTATTTCTTTGGCACCCCTTTTGACCTTGTAGTTTTCTTGACCAATAATAGCCATTTCTAAGATAGCAATAGCAATAGCACTTAGATTTATATACCGCTTCACAGTGCTTTACAGCCCTCTCTAAGCGGTTTACAGAGTGAGCATAATGCCCCCAACAATTTGGGTCCTCATTTTACCCACCTCAGAAGGATGGAAGGCTGAGTCAACTTTGAGCCTGGTGAGATTTGAACTGCCAAATTGCAGGCAGCCAGCAGAAGTAGCCTGCAGTATTGCACTCTAACCACTGCGCCACTGCGGCTCATACAAATGGTTACCCTTTGAACAATTACAAAAATTCTTCTAGAAGTGATTTTTCCCATATTGGAACTCCTTTTGTCTCCTTGACATTCCCACTAAAATCCATTTAGAAACTGATTTGTTACATGTTATACTATGAATAAAAGGATATAACCTGCACCACACAAATCTAAACTCCCTCCTCCTGGCCTTGTCATCTCATGCCTACACTGAATTATTCAATTAACTGTCCCTGTGCATGGAACAGACAGCATTTCCAACAAAAGCATTATGGCAGCCCTAGATTTCAACAATCCAAATTTGCCCTACACTTTCGACTCCACCTGTGCCAGAGTGACCATATAACTGACTCCAGCAATACCTGCTGGAATGTCTAGCTCAGGGGTGGGCAATTACTTTTCCCAAGGAGTCACAGGAGAACCTGGGACTGTTATGTCACCTGATTTAAGGTCCTCAAACTCCATCACTTCAACTCCTCAGGCTGCTCCAGGTACTATGCAGGTGCAGAAAAGCATTTCTTTCCTCACCCTCCTGTGGCTGCCAGCTGACTGAAGGAATGCATAGAGTCGGCTTCTTCTCCTGCCCCTTGCAACACATTTATTTACATTTGATTTCTAATTTCCAATTGACTTCATGTAGGCCGGACATGGGCAGCGAAAGGGCCAGATGATGCCTGGAGGTCATAAAATGTCCAAGTCTGAACTAAATGGTTTGTGATGTCTGTAACCTTAGCATCAGGAAAGCAAAGTTATTTGAGCTAGAGCCATTATTAAGGCTTACCTCATGACTGTAAAGGTTGCAAAACGTAACTATTTCTTCGTCCTTGTTGCATCTGCCATTAGTTGCCAGTGTTCCTGTTTTGGGTGATTTACAATACTGAAGTTCACCTAAAGTGTTGCTGTGAAGAATATGCTGTGAATCGGGCAGACAAAGTTGGTTGCATTCATTCTATGTTGGACTCATCTTATAGCACAGTCAATTGAGGTGGTGGGAGCTACATTTTGCAAGGTGAAATGAGTTCCTGGAACCCGAGGAAGTGGACAGGGCCCTCTCAGCTGCTAGTTCGCAGTGGTGTTTAGATCTGTGCCCCTCTAGGCTAATTTAGGTCATGCAGGAGAGGATAGATTAGTGGGTCTGGGTGGTAATTAACTCCTGCTTGAGAGGGGGAGTTGTCCTGCCAGGTCTTAAAGGGGTATTGGTGTACCCCCTCCTCAAAGGACCATCCCTTAACCCAGGTAGACAGGACAGCTTTTATCTGGTCTCCAATCTTTCTTTTCTAGGGAAGGTGGTAAAGAGATGGTCACATGGCAGCTTCAGAGAAACCTGGATGAGGCAGATTATTTAGATCACTTTCAATAATATATAGTAATTAATAAATAATCGGGATTCAGACCTGCGTTTTGGACTGAGAGAGCACTGACTGTGCTAGTGTGTGACCTCTAGTGGGAGCGGGACAGAAATAGTGCATCCATCTTGGCTCTTCTCGACATCTCAGTGGCATTTGATACCATCAATCATGGTATCCTTCAGAGGCAGCTTCAGTAATTGGGGCTGGGCAGCAATGTATTGTGCTGATTCTCTTTCATCCTCCCGGGCCAGTTCCAACTGGTGTCGATAGAGAGACAGAACTCCAGACAATGGCCCTTCTTTGTGGGGTGCCTCAGAGATCTGTTCTTTCTCCCCTTCTATTTAACATTCACCTGAGGCTGCTAGATGAGGTGATACATTAGTTTGGGGTGAGGTATCATCAATATGCAGATGATAGCCAGTTTACATCTCTTTGAGTCATGTTATGGATGCCCTATCTCAGTGTCTGGAGGCTGTCGGGGACTGGATGGGCAAAATGGGCTCCAGATCAACCTAGCAAGACAGATTGGCTGTGGATATTTGAATCCTCCAGAAACAAGGTTCTTTCATTTTTTTTTTTCCTGGATGGGGTTGCAACACCCTGACAAACCTGGTGCGCAAGCTGGGGGTCCTCCTAGGCTCGCAACTCCTTCTTAAAGAATAGGTGGCGGCTATGGCTAGGAGGGACTTTGCACACCTTCAGGTGGTATGCCAGTTGCATCCTACCTGGGCAAAGAGTAACTTATGCCCTTGTAACCTCTTGTTTAGACTACTGCAACACACTCTACATGGGGCTGCTCCTAAAGAGTATTCTGATGGGTAGTGAATGGGGTTAGATAAATGGCACACGTCATACCAATTCTGGATGAGCTGCACTGGTTACTGGTTAGGATCAGGTTATCTCAGGGATCAACTTTTTCCAAGAGTCTCTACTCATCCAACCCAATCTAGCAGAATAGGCATGTTGCAGATCTCATCAGCCAAAGTGTCGGCTGGTGGGACAAGGGCTTTTTCCTGCAGTAGCCCCTTTTCTATGGAACATCCTTACTTCAGAGATTAGAATGGCTCTAACTCTGTTAAACTTTCTTAAGGCTCTAAAACTCTGGCTATGTTCCAGAACCTGGAGTGCTGAATGTGTTAAAGGTTCAGTTTCCTGGCTGTATTGTTAACTGGCCAAGTATCTTGCCGCTATGTATATTTATTTTGAGTGTTTTTATTGTTTATTGTTTTAAAAGTGTTTTGATTGTAATTTTTTTTTAATTGTAAGCTGCCCAGAGTCATTGATTCATATGAGAGGCTATAGAAATTAAACAAACAAACAGACAAACGCATCATGAGCATAGCATGGCCAGCACACTGTGCTATTTCTTTAGTCCCTGGGGATGGGGAGGAAGAGCTATCTCTTCACCCTTTAAATACTGTGGAAGGGAGCCTTTTCCTCCTCCTTGAAGACCTCAAAATCACTTCTAGAACTGTAGAGGCATCACAGCTGCTGAAGGCATCAGAGACTGAGATCGGCTACTTTATCCCTGAAGGCTACCAACTGCTTCTCTTTGTTCCTCCAAGGATATTGGTCTTAAAGGAATGAATTTACTTCCAAAGAATCAGGAGCTTGCTGCAGAATCACACAACAGTAACTTTTGGCCAATGAAGAGACAGACAGACATATCATATTTAGAGCAATACCGTTCCTGCTTATGCTACTGCTTCTAAGTTGCTATTTGTTGTGATTAATGCTTAACGTGAGGCAGATTCATTTTTAGTTATAAAGAAGCATTGATGCTTTATCAGTCAGGATACTCTTGTGCTTGAAAAACTAACGTCATAAAAGCATTTGCAATAAATTTACAATAAAATTGTACTAAACCAATACAATTAAATTAAATATTGTAAAAATAATCCTGTAAAACAACGAAGGTTTAAAAGTGAGAAATCCGGTATAAAAAGTAAATAACATGGAAACCTTACTGAAATAGATATATTTTCCGCATATAAAAAAAGAGAAAAATGTAATGGGCAAATTCTACAATTTTAGGGTACCAAATTGATCCCCACTTCTGGTGTCTGCCAGTTTTATCTTCAGGCACCTCTGATGCCTGTCTCAAACAAGATATGGTCATGGAGACTAGAAGAAGATGAGGGCATCAAAGGACTAACATTTAATAGATGGATCATTAATGTTAACTAATTGAAACATACGTAAATGTATACTTTAATATTGCCAATATCTGGCCAGGCATAGTCTGACCCAAACAAATTTCCACTCTGCTTTTAACCACTCTGCAAAACAATAATTAAGTCATGACATCAGATAAAACGTTTGAAACCTTACATGCTATTTCCAGATACTGTAGTTCCAGTAAAGCCAATGAAGTTGGTGAGAAGCATTTTGGCATCTAAAGGTAACATCTAGATCTAAGGATATAACCAAAATAAGATTCTGAGTTTTCAAAAGAAAGAGCAGCCCATTTCAAATAAGTTGTTTATATCGTGACTATTCTGTGCACAGTATGAAATTAAATTGCTGACTGCACAATGTCAGGTGTTTTAAAGTATTCATCCTGTTTACCTTCATAATAACCCTGTGAAACAGGTCATGATTATTTTCATTTTACAAAACAGAACCTGAATAGGGAGGAAGTGCTTTCAAAAAAGACAAACAGGGATCTAACAACTTTAACTTAACTTTTCTATAGTCAATTTCAGAGAGTCAATATAATTCCCTTTTACACTAGAAGCTTCTGTTTTTCCAAATCCAGCCTCTTGTTCCTCCATCAACATCTCTGCTGCCAATGAGGAGGCTGACTACAAATGAAACCTGATGGAAAATTCAGTATCTGATTTCACTACAGGATGGATTTACTGATATCAGTGAAAAAACATTTATATAAAACTGAGTTTTGACAATTGCTAATTTACATACCCTCATGAAAAAATACATCATTAAAAATGGGTATCTCTCAGCAAACTGTAAAAAAAAAATTAGTGTCAACTAACAGGTGTTAAAAAACATAACAGAACAAATCAGCACATACTGTAGCCAGTAAGCCAATAAGAGTATTATCAATACAACTCTGCATTGCCAAAAGAAAATTGAATAGATTTTTCAAAAGGCAACAAAGCTTTCAGAAACACTGCATATATCAAGATTAGCCTAGAACAGAGAGATTAACATCATGTTTTCTTTCTCTCCCACCCTCTTTCCCTCTTTCTCCCTCTGTGTGTGTGTGTGTGTGTGTGTGTGTGTGTGTGTGGTGATATCCAGCAGGTTCTAACAGGTTCTGGAGAACCAGTAGCAGAAATTTTGAGTAGTTCGGAGAACCGGCAAATGCCACCTCTGGCTGGCCCCAGAGTGGGGTGGGAATGGAGATTTTGCAGTATCCTTCCCCTGCCACGCCCACCAAGCCACACCACACCCACCAAGCCACGCCCACAGAATCGTAAAAAAAATTGGATTTCACCACTGGTGTGTGTGTGTGAGAGAGAGAGAGGGGGGGGAGGAGAGAAACAAGTTTTTATATATTATTACATTAGGGTATCAAATTACAACTTTGAAAGAATCATTAATTTGATTTTTCCTGTGGAGAACACTTCAAAAGCAGCAGTCCCAGCTTTTATGCAACATTCTGATATACAATTTATGGACACTTGCTGTGATTCAGCAATGAAAAAACAGAACTTGTATAAGCTCAGAGGTTAATCTCCTTGTACATCCAAGGCTCCAAGTGTTTCATGGTGCTGACGAAGAGTTCCAATCATGACCAAAAATCTTTATAAGTACCAGAACACAGTTTGTAGGTAAGTGACTGTTCTCCATCCCAAATCCTAATACATATACAGTACAAAAAACTGATGCCCCACACTAAGCCATAATATTTATCTGACTTTAACTCAGTGATTATTTGATTTTAACTTAGCATTATAAATGAAGCTGGCTTGTTTAAAAAAACACAGTTAAATGTGCAATGTCAAAGCCAGTCACCCACAGCAATTTGGATTGCAGCCCTAAAATTCTATAGCATTGGTAATGTTTACCAGCAATGATGGAGCTGCAATCAAAAACATCCTGAAAGCAAATAATTGCCTATATTTGGACAATATTTTATATCTGGACATAAAATTCACAGAACAAACTCTAGATCAAGAATGCAGTATAGTGATTGTCTATACTTACAGACTTTACTCATTTACTACAGATACTTTAGTCATACAGGCTTTCAATTTGAGGCATTTATGCCAACCTGAATGGGACCCAATTGCAAAGCAACTGGATGGTCTCTGTGTCAGGCTGAGCTGAGAGTCTATATGACCATTGTATTTTATTGTTGACGGAAAGGGCGATAATGTACTAAAAGAGAACCAACACATCTTTAAGTGAGGAACAAATGTAAACGTCTTTGGTACCTGATATAAGTAAATACTTATTTGATTCATATTTGCTTCTTTAATGTTTCACTGTTGGCTTTTACAACCATACAAAAACAGCTTCTCCAAAAAAAATAGCACCTAGCACTTAGCCTTATATACCATTCCGTAGTGCTTTACAGTACTCTCTGGAGAGTTACAATGTCAGCATATTGCTGCCAACAATAGAAGGCTGAGTCAACCTTAAGCCCCATTATGATCGAACTCCAGTCTGTGGGCAGAGTTTGCCTACAATATTGCATTCTAACCATTGTGCCACCAGGACTCTTCTTAGGGTGTGGAAGAAGAGTGTTCCTACTGTGCAATGCTCAAGGCTATTTCAAACACAATGGTTTACCCACCTTCCCTGTTCTTCACATCCATCATCCATTGGTCTATACATGTAAACAAACATACCCATTTATTCTTCCTCATTGAGGCCAGACTACCAATTCATAGTTTATGAAAACCTAAATCTCTGAAAAATAGCAAACTGTCCATAAGAAGCAAAATTCAAAGTAACTTATGTGCTAGGCCCATTCTGAGTTGGGACCATGAGCTGGAAAGTCACCCACGAATTGAGAGTTAACTGCAGAGAGAGATAATATGAGGAGCCCTCCTTTACATATGAGATAAGGAGAACAATTTGAACTTGAATGAGAGGAAGTTAAATGATAGGACAATGTATGGATTTTTTCCATTTCAGTTCACTATTTTAAATTACAGTACAGATTCTGGTTCTGGTAATTATTTTTAAATTTAAATTGATCCCCACAATGGAAAAAAAAAAACTAGAAATGTAAAATATTTGATTCCATATCTACCACTGTGCTGTTTCAACTGATAAAAGAACAGATTCTAGAAGGCAGTATTTTCAATATTAAGCAAAAATCAAGAACACAGGGGCATAACCTCAAACTGACAGAAGGAAAGTTCAGAAGTAATGTTAGAAAGTATTACTTCACAGAAATAGTAGTGGAAGCTTGGAACCAATTTCCAGTACAGGTAGTCAATCATCAGTAACTGAGTTTAAATGTGCTTGGGATAAACACATGTGTATCGTCCCACAAAAAATAAAAAAAAATAAAATAAAAAAATAAAAATGAATAAATTTTAAAAAAAAATCTCAAAGGGCAGACTTGATTAACCACTAAGTTTTTTTTTCTGCAGTCACCTTTCAATGTGTCTGTTTCTAGATTTCACTACTAAAATAACAAGGATTGGAAAAATATGTACTAGTCCAGTTTGACAGGGATTTAGGCATATGGGAATTTCCTACTCCAACCAAAAAGCTGCCCTGCTATATTGTTGTCAATTAGCCAACAGAATTCCCTATTTTTATGCCAGTTTTATATGTTTTTATTTCCCTTGCAAATTGACAACGAGCTCCTGCTACTATTTCCAGCACAGACCGCTGGGCAGTGCATAATTCACAGTCCAGACTAGTATCTTAATCATCTTGCTCAATTTTTTAATCTTTAAATATGCAGCTATCTACTTTAAATTAAAGACGCCATAATATAACAGATCCAATAAACACAGAACCAGTAGCTTGGCAAATGTGCTCCTTAACATCATGTTGCCACATTCCAGAAATTTAGAACATAAGTACAACATGTAAATAGTTAGTAGACCTTTCCTATAGTGGAAAAGCTAATTATTTACCTATAACTGGAATTCTTTGAGGGTCACTATGGATTTATACATACAAGTATGCTCTGGAAAGAGGCTGCTCAGAATCTACCAGAGTCCCACATTCCTTGTGTGACTAGAGATTGCCCCTTCTGGAATATTCAGTTCCTGTGAGATCCACACGGCAGGAACACAGACATCACCAACACTATGAGGTAGGGGGGCAAGATGAATGAATTCACAGACGATCACTTGAAGTATTTTAGCTGCAAAAATTCTCACCATAGTTTTTGGAATTCAACAGAAGGGGTAGCGATGGTATTTAGTTTATTATATGAAAAGTCTCATAGTCATAAAGTGATTTTTAAAAAAGGACTGTTGTCTCAAACACTGTATTCCTCTGGTAGGAAAGACAGAGATAATAACACAGACTGCAAGTAGATGCTAAGCCAAAATAACTGTTTGGCAAAGTTCAAATAGATAATACCATGAAGGAAGATTTTATTTTTGTGCAATTTGACAAAGGTTTTAAACCTAGTTGCATAAAAAGCTCTTACAAAGGCCTTGTAACAAGCCAGGAAGACCTCCTTTAGTTTGGCTGTCAAGATTTGAGACAAGATCAACCTCAGTGTTTATTTATTTTTGTGAGTTATATCCAGTCTTTTGTACAGGAGCTGTAGTGGAATGCTAACTAGCAATAAAATATTGTTGAGACTCTTCACAAATGGTTCTGGTTGCTTTTGTCTGACATTAATTTCGGCTCCTCTTGATCTCTCTCTCCAGCCTAGTTGAAGAGTCCACCACAGGAATTCAAGGTGCCTACATAATGCCCCCTCCATTTTCCCCCAACAGCTTTTGAGATAGGTTTGTGGCACGGCTCACAAAGGCACCTGGTACCGAAAACAGCTGTGAACTGAAGTCTCCATTTATGAGTGACTGACTGGGTACAGTTGAGCTGGTCAATCAGAACACTTATGGTCTATTGTCTATAGCATGCCAAGATAAAAATGAAATGAGGAATACATCAGGG
This sequence comes from Thermophis baileyi, assembly GCA_003457575.1. Classification (NCBI taxonomy): domain Eukaryota; kingdom Metazoa; phylum Chordata; class Lepidosauria; order Squamata; family Dipsadidae; genus Thermophis; species Thermophis baileyi. The sequence goes on from QLTV01001499.1 coordinate 737,951, forward strand.
CCACATCTACAAAGTGAGATGTAAAAATGAAGCAGATTTTACATCAATTTGTTTATTTACCAGATAACCATAGCATTGCCTAATACAATCTGGGCAGTTTGATCTCAGAGGAAGCTTTCAAAAGCTTTGAATGCCCTTAAACCATTAATAGATCCAGCCCACTGATATGCTGCAATGCTCCCAGAACAGAATAAGTTCCTTGGAAGAAGGATTCCCTTCTTCGATATAGAAATATCAGTAATACCAGATGTATTTCAGAGAGGGAAACACAAAGATACAGCCAAGCCTTGATAAGATTATCTATGTTAATTATTGACATAAAGTTGGAGAAAGATACAAAACTATGTGATACAGGGGTAGGTTCCACTTACCTTCCCTACTGATTCACATCGCAATGGAAGTGCGCGTTTTGCCCTGTCACATCGCGCAAAAGACCCAGAAATGACCCTCTGCACATGCGCAGAAGCCTTTGTGCATGCGCAGAGGGTTTTTTTGCAAGCCGTGACGACCAGAGGACCGGTTCGGGAGCGTGGACCGCCGGTCATCGCTGCTGGTTCTGCGAGCGGCGGTAAATTTCCGCTACCAGTTCTAAAGAATCGGTCCAAACCGGCAGCAACCCACCACTGATGTGATAATTGAATTTAAAGGGAAGTTGTGCATGTACCAAACTTGTCAGGGGCAAATCTGAAGATGGGTGAAACACAGAAATAGTTGGAAGTCAACATAGTCCAAGATAAACATGGTAGAAGGAAAGTGATTGTCCTGGAAGCATAGACATTGCTCCTGAAAGCCATCATATTTCAACAAGGAACTTTATCGAAGGCTTTTTGGAAATTCAAGTATACTGTTCTGATGGAATTATCTTCATCCACGTGTATATAAACAGTTTCAAAATCTCAAAAAGTTTGGTCACACAGGATTTATTTTTGTAGAATCCATGATTTTTCTTCAGAAACACTTATTCAAGCAATTTATATAGAAGACACACTAACTTAACCAGCCTGAAATTCCCTGGATCTTTCCAGGTCCCTTTTAAAAAACTAATGCCACACTGACTATCTTCCAGTTCTCAAGCACTTGAGAAATATTACCCAAGCAACCATTTTTAGACAGATTGTGAAGCTAACAATTGCCCTGCCAGTTCTCATTATAGGACTAGTACAAGATTCTACAGAGTTACCATCATCTGCTTCCTAATTACAAAAGGAACCTCAGATCCTCTTCAGTAAGACTTCTTGAATGGATTTTATGTATAAGCAATAGAGGGAAATAGAGATGACAGAACTGCTTCATTTTTTATTTCGTTAATTGCTTGGGACTATGAGATAGAGCAGTGAGATGGGGAACATATATCAATGAGAGGGGACTGGAAGAGATTTGATGGGAGGCTGGCAGTTCAGGCACTGGATGAAAAAGTGGGCAGGATATAGGCTGACTTCCCTTACTTTCAGGTGGCCTCCTAACCTGGGAAGTCAAAGCAGGACACCAACCTAAAGGCAGTGCCTTGTAACTTCAAATTCAGCTGCTCCTAAAATATGCTTATCTAGGATTTAATCCTGAATGACAGCACTGACCTGCTTTATGGAGATCTGGCTGAGTGAAGAGGAAAGAAATACCTTCTTATTATAGAGACATTTGGAATCTCCATTTCATCACTCCCCGGTTTTTGTTTTAGAATTTCACTCTTTTTACAGCCAAAAGGTGAAATTCAGGAAATGCTAGGAGTCTGAACATAGCTGAAGAAGCTATAATAGTTTTAGAATCTGCTGCTTAATAACTTGTCCCAAAGACTGGCTCACAAATGGATGAATTATTGCAATGAGTCTGTTTAGCAAATGTTTGCAGGGTAGACAGCAGTCTGCTGCACATTCTTTCTGAAAGCAGAATGGGGATAAAGACTGCCCATCCAAAGAAGGAATTGTATTTTCTTCCCTGCCAGACTTAGCCTAGCAAAGCAAAAGAAATGGAAGCTTGTCACTTGATCTCCCTTTCCATTGACAAACAAGTCAATCAACAACTATTAAGTACAATAACTAAAGGAACTTGAAAGTTCAGAAGCAACACCCAGATACTAAAGACAAACAATATCCTGTTAGTTCCATCAAGACCTGATAGTTGTGAGCTTTCAGGCCTTGAGCTGCTATGGATAGAAACTCTGGCCTAATTCAGGAACACACTTTTACAGGATGTAGATAGCAATATGCTCAACTTTTATACAGCTATTTCAACAGCAAGAGAATCTCCTTCAGTTCACTGCTTATTCTGCATGCAGAAGATACATGGTCTGTTCATGTCACTACTTACCTGTTAGATTGCTCACCAGATTGGTTCATAAGGCTATCTACATATTCTGTCTTCTAATGACCACTCCTTTGCGGGTACAATTCCCACAATTCTAAAGGAGGAGGAAGGAAAGTCCTTACTTAGGAAAATTGTTGCTAGACTCTCAACTGATATTAATAACTATTGGCTAGTCTCCAATAGTTGATACTTAGTCAAGGTAAAAAAGCAGCGCTCCAGCTGCAGCTCTCAGATGAAGAGATTATCTTGATCTTTCCAGTTTCAGTTTAAATTTCAATATGGCAAGCAGATGTGCCCTTGAACATGTTGTTGAAAAACAGAACCAGAAAAAGGATTCTGGAAACTTCAGCAGCTTTTGACCATGACCGTGTTATATTGTAGGAATACATGGGAGGTCTTCAGTTATTCTGTATTTATCTTTTTGGATGTAAACAGAAAATGAAAGACAATTTTCTCTATACGTTGTGAAGGAACCTGGGAGGTTCTATCTTCAAGGCTCTATCTTGCCTCCATGTTATTTAACTTCTAATAAAGTAACTAGGAAAGATCATTTGTAGGTTTGAAGATAGTTGTCGTCAGTATGCCAAAAGCACTCAGGTTTATTTTTCCTTTTCTGTGGATTCAGAGCTGGACATCTCCAAATTCCCACTGTCTCTAAACTACAAAAAACTCCTAAATAGTTTAGGGAGCAGTCCATAGCAAATTAACAATTTTCTTAATAAATAAATGATTTAAACCATAAATTTATATCTCCTGAGGAAAAAAAAACACAAGAGGAAGTATAAGCCTTTAAAATGATGAGCCTTTACAAAACCAATGAATAAACACCAGTATGAGTTATAAAGCTTGTAGCACATTTGTGTTCCTATCTTAGAACACTCAGACATGTATTTGCAGTATCCCTTGAAAAAGAAATCAGAAGACTGGAGGAGTAAGTGCTCACATTTTAACTTGTAAGAGAAAATGAAGTTTTATCTATTCAAAGGAAGGAGATTCTACAATAGAAACCAATAGTGGAAACATCATTTCATAAGGAAGACAATCTAACAAAGTAAGAAGCCCAATGAACATGAATGAGAAACAGATGCAAGTGATAGACAAGATACTCTGCACCACTGGACTTTTGAAATTGTTTTAAGTCTTTGCAGAAGAAGAGATAGAAGTACATTGCTGGAACATACCAACCATCTAGGAGAGTAAGATTCCTGGTTAGATGATCTCCAAGACATCATGTCTTCCAAAAACAAACCATAGATCTTTCAGAGGCATGAAGTTGTAATAATAAGAGACTTCAACTATGCCACCAGCTTCTTGAAAACAAATGTGTTCTTTAGACAAAATTCTTAACTTATCTTAATGATAAACCTGCCTCACATATGTATTTTCCTGCAAGCAAAGCATTTCCAATACTGTTATTTGTGGCATATCATTGCAGCTGAATTACAGTTAGGAACTGCATAGATGATATCATAGTACCATAAAAGCAATATACTGTGTACTTACATAAAAGCTCATCCATCACGGATGCATATGCATAAAATTTACAAAACCACTCCAAAACTGTGAATAAAACCACTTAAAATGGACAAGGTCTGGTCAGTATTTTCCAAGTGCGAAAATGGAAAAAGCTGGATAACAAGATCATGGACAGCTAAGGCCACTTATGTATCAACTGCCAAGTTCTATTTTTCATTCTGATTGACTTACAATTGCTTATTGGGAAATTCTAATTATTCCACTGCCCCTATAATAATGAAAATAAGTTTGTGAAACCTTTAACTATTTGTAATCCTGCAATACTGTGACCTACAGTATGGACTGATTCCTATCTAAATCCTGTTAATAAAGAGTTTCTGATAATTTAATGAAAATAAACAGATAAACAACAAACAAACAAAATCCAATTCTTCACTGAACACACTGAATCCATATTTACTGGCCTTTTGTGAGTATGCAAAGCTTAAGATTTAATAACCAGTGGTACTTGTGCCTATTGAACAATGCCTGGAGGTATTTTGGCATTCCTCTTTAGACTGTTCTACTTAAAAGGCTTGAGTCAAATCATGCCATAGATATCAGTTAGCTTAAGGTTAGAGTTTTGCTTTGGTTTTTGTAAATGCAGTTTCTTCTGCTACATCCATTCAGTTTGATGAATTTGTGTGTTTAGGAATATTGTCATGCCAAAAGAGTCACATTTGTTTTAAGTTTACCTTTCAGACAATTACCCTGACATTCTCCTGTAGAATTTATTGGTGCAATCCATTAATTAATTATTCAGTTAGGAAAATGACAGAGTGGACAAAGTTGTCATAGCTTGGTACAAAAGCAGCAGTGAAATGCCTCTATTTCCTTGCTTCTTATATCTTTTCCAAACAATTTCTACGTACTGTATATATCTGAAAAAACTCTTATTAGTAAACGCATACACAGCAACAAAATTATTATTGTTCCCCGCATTTCTGTCAGAGGTTTAGTTCGGATTTGGTATTTTTGTCCACTTATCAAGTCCCTCCCAAACATCTTGGATTATTAAAGATTCTTTGTAAAACGCTAATAAAGATGGTCTTTATTCCAGTATTAAATTTAATTATGATGCTTATCACATCAATAACATTCCAACAGAAGATAATATTTGTAGCTCAGGACTAAACTGGAGTTTTTGGTGCTCTCTGAGCTAGCTGTTTGCTTGCAAATATTTCATTACCCAATGAAATTGATAAGGTTACCTAGTTGGGTAATGAAATATCTGTAACCAAACAACCAAGCTAAGAGCATTAATAACTCCATCAATAATATTTTTGGCTTGATAAATTCAGAAGAATTAGCCCCTTGATTCAAGTTGGATTGTGTACATATAGTACTAGCAAAAAATGAAAGATATTCAAAAGTTCTAAACATGTAAAAAAAATGGGAAAAGATGGTTCCCTAAATTAAATCCACAAAGTCACTATTTCAATCTTCATATTTCAGCATGCCTTCTATGATCAGTAAAATTAAATAATATCAGAATTGGGGGAGGGGAATAGGCCCATTTTAAAAAATATATGATGGACCTATTTAGAAAACAATTAGAAATAAATACAGGGAATTTGGCTCATTCGTGGTTTCAAATACATCAAGTTTGCACTTAGTTGCAATCCAAGCTGTTAGAACACACACATAGACTAAAGCTATGACTAAATCTGAAATTTGGCTAAATCCATCATCTAAGACAGGAGTGTCAAACTCAAGGCCCGGGGGCCAGACCCGGCCTGCGGGGTACTTAGATCTGGCCCGCGGGGCCACCCTGGAAACAGTGAAGGACTGGCCCGCGGTGCCTCTGCCAGCAAAAACGGAGCTGGCAGAGGGTTGCAGGAGGACGTGGCAGCCGAAAACGGAGCTCGGGCACCTGTTTTAGCTGGCAGAGTGCTCAAGCCACCACAGGCACCCCCGACACAAGTGACGTCAAGCTGGCCACGCGCACCCCGGCCACACCAGCCCCTGGAGGTCAAACACAACCCTGATGTGGACCTCAATGAAATTGAGTTTTATACCCCTGGTCTAAGAAGACAAAGAAAAAAACATTAATAAAATTACAACTTTCTGAAGACAAAGTTTTAGAATGGGTTGACAACAATATAGGGATTAAATATAAAACATATCTAGTATGATTTATGCTTATCCAACTGCCATAAAAAAGGAAGGAAATTGGTTTTAGCAAAGATAAAGGAAAACTCATGGAAAACATTTTATAAATGTTATTTAATATCAAGGAAACTTAACATGGTAAATTCTAGTGTAAATTTCAAGCAATAGATAAATATACGGTGATCTTGTAAAGGTCCAACTGTTTGGGACTAAAATCTTTATTAAAGTAAGATAAATTGCAACTGAGAATATTAAATCCAAACCTAACTTTATTAAACTTTTTGATAATCCAAATGATACGAGTATAGTTTTTAGATGGTTTTATTAATTGCAGCCATAGAGGCAGTCTGTGTGGAACACAGGAAGAATTTCAGTACCTCCATATGGTGGCAAATATGTTGGAAAACCACACTAATGCAAAAGCTACCCAATAAAATGAACGTTGGACTTACCTGAACGTTCCTTCTCTGGGCGCTGCAGGAAAGTCCAAGTATGGGGTTATCAATTCGTCTGATTGGCCAGGGACTGAGTTGCAATTTCTTTGGCCACGCCTCTTCCTCCAGCCGAGCTCCAGTTTTTTCAACGAAGACCCGGATCTGGAGAAGACGTAGTCCATTTGATACATCAACCACTCCTGGGCCCCGGACCATACCAGAACCAGGGTGGGATTGGACTCTCCTGCAGCGCATATAGAACGAATACTTAGGTAAGCCCAACGTTCATTCTCCTGTGCTCTGCTTGGAGAGTCTAAGCATGGGATATACCCAAGCTAAATCATTGTTTGGCGGGAAACAGATTGGTCCAGGGTCCCCTCGGCCGGCAGGACCCGTTGCAACACTTGTCTCCCGAACGCTGCTTCTGCCGAGGCAAATATGTCAAGCTTGTAATTCCTTACAAACGGTGAAGGTGAAGCCCATGTGGCTGCCCTGCAAATCTCGAAGATTGATGCCTGCATAGCCCATGCTGCGGTGGTGGCCGCACTCCTGGTTGAGTGCGCCGTGATGCAGCATGGTACGGGCCGGGCCTGACGTTCATAGGCTAGCACTATGCAGGCCTTCAGCCAGCAACCGATGGTAGATGGCGACACCTTCTTGCCCATAGACCTGGGCTGAAATGACACGAAGAGAGCCTCCAATCGTCTGAAATGAGCTGTACGTTTAATGTATTTGCGCAGAGCCCTGCGGACATCCAGGGTATGCCAGCATCTTTCGCGCGGATGCCTGGGATTTGGGCAAAAGTCTGATAAGATAACCTCCTGTGCCCTGTGAAACCAAGTGTTGATCTTTGGTACAAACGTTGGGTCTAAACGGAGCACCACTCTGTCTGTATGAAAAATACATAAGTCCTGTCGCACCGAGAGGGCTGCTAGTTCTGAAATCCTGCAAGCTGACGTGATTGCAACAAGAAAGGCAACCTTGAGAGTCAGTAGTCTGATGCTGGTTGATCGCAGAGGTTCGAACGAGGAAGACGTGAGCGCTTGCAGGACAACTGACAGATCCCAAGTAGGGTATCTGTGGAGGCAACAAGTTGGATACCCCTTTCAGGAAACTATGTATCCTCGGGTGTTGTGAAAGCGGAGTCGCTCCTTCTCCTTGTAGGACTGTGGCCAATGCTGCCACTTGCCTGCAGAGAGTATTCGTGGAAAGACCCTTGTAAAGGCCTACCTGCAAAAGTCCAAAACCTGTGGAACTGTCGCTGCCATAGGTAGCAGCCTCTGATTAGCACACCAGCGACTAAATGAAGCCCAGATGGCCTTGTATATCCTAGTCATAGACGCCCTTCTGGAAGCCAGGATAGTTGAAATTACTTTGCCTGAAAATTGCCCCTTCCTGAGGATCTCCCGCTCAAGCACCAAACGGCTAACTTGAGCCACTGGGGGTCTGGATGTTGTACGGCTCCCTGGCGGAGGGAGATCTCGTGAGGAGGTATTTTCCATGGACATGAGATGGAAAGTGTCATCAAGTCCGCAAACCACGGGCGCCGTGGCCAGTGAGGTGCCACTAGAATCACCTCCTCCTCCATGATCTTTCTGACAACCTTCAGTATTAGTGGGGTCAGAGGGAAGGCGTATAAAAGTTCGGCCGGCCACGGACAACGTAGGGCATTGGTCCCTTCAGCCCACTTGTGTGTGGAAGCGGGAGAAAAACCTCGGAAGTTGAGCATTCTGAGGGCTGGCAAATAAGTCCAGTCGGTAGTCCGAATCTCTCCGTGATTTGGCGGAATAGAGCTGGGTGAAGTTGCCACTCGGACTGGTCGAGAGTTGTTCTGCTCAACCTGTCCGCTTGGGAGTTGGCCGTACCGGAAATATGATCCACCCGCAAGGACCGCAGGTGTTTCTCCGCCCAGCAACACAAGTCTTTAGCCTCGCGCATCAACACCCTGGAATGTGTGACCCCGTCTGTTGACATGTGCCTTTGCTATTACATTGTCCGTCAATAAAAGTACGTGTTGACCTGACAGATTGGCTTGAAAATGGGGGAACGCCAGGTGAGCTGCCCTCAGTTCCAGCCAATTGATTGTGTTGAAAAGATCTTGTTGAGACCAACGACCCTGGGCCACCTTGGAGTTCAGGTGGGCACCCCAACCAAACAGGCTGGCGTCCGATGTCAGAATCAGCCATGTCGGTTCTCGAAAGAGAGAGCCCTTCTCCATGGCGGGCGACACCCACCAGTCCAGTGAGCGCCGAACCTGCTTGGGAACTTTGATTTGGGATAGTGAATTGCTTTGCCCTACTCTCTGACTGGCTAACAGTAGCCATTGTAAGGGCCTTGAATGTAAGCGAGCCCAGAGAACTATGGCCAGGCATGATATCATTTTGCCTAATAGTTGGGAAAGAAGCAGCAGGGGAACTAGCTGCAATGATTTTATCTGCTGCACCATCTCTTTTATGCTGGCCCGGCGTTCCTGAGATAGGAAAACCTGTGATGACAGAGTGTTGATCACCGCCCCTAAATGGGTCAGTCTGGTGGACGGTGTGCAGTGGCTTTTTTCCCAATTTATGGAAAAACCATGATCCTGAAGGGTTTGGCCAGCTCTGAAGACGACACCTGAATTAACACATCGTCTAGGTAACATTGTAGGCGAATGGACCTGGTCCGCAGATGTGCTACTACAACATCTAGGAGCTTGGTAAAAGCTCGTGGGGCCGAAGACAGGCCGAAGGGGAGGGCCCTGTATTGCCAATGGTGGCCTGCATAAGAGAACCTGAGGAACCGCCTGTGAGACGGTCTGATGGGGACATGGAGATATGCCTCTTTGAGATCGATTGAGGTTAAAAAATCTCCCCGTCTGATGCAACCCAGGATAGTAAGTAGGGATTGCATTTTAAATCTCTTGTACTTTATGTGTACATTGAGTTCCTTCAGATTCAATATGGCCCTTTGTCCCGCCGAACTTTTGGGAACCAGAAAGAGAACGGAATAAAATCCTAGCCCCCTCTGACCCACTGGGACCATCTCTATGGCCCTGATATCCCTCAGGTGTTGAATCTCGGCCAGCATTAGTGCCCTTTTCGTGGCATCTCTGGGGACGGGACACTGAATAAAGCAACACGGAGGGCTGGATGAAAATTCCAGGGTCAGCCCGAGCCTCACAGTTTGTAATGCCCATGCATCTGTGGTTGTATCCTGCCATTGGCTGGAAAACATTTTTAACCGGCCAATGGGAATGTGTGACCGAGAGTCACTTTGTGCGCTGGTAAGGGTGATTACTGGCCCCTCGAAAGGGCTTCCTGTTCTGTGATTGGCGAGCTCTGTCTCGAAAGGACAACCTGTCCTGTGTTCTATCAACACTGTGGGGGTACTGCCGCTGATATTGCTGAGCGGGGAACCCTGCGTCAGAGCTACGAAAGGTCTGCCTCCGGTAGAAGGAAGAGGATCTTCTCTCTGTTCGCCTATACAAATGAGGCAATGCCTTCCTTTTGTCTTTCCCCTCCACTAAAATTGGATCTAACACCTCTCCAAATAAATGGCGACCTTTGAATGGAGCAGAAGCCAGCCTCCATTTGATTTCATGTCGGCTTGCCACTGGCAAAGCCACAATAAGCGTCTGGAGGTGATGTTAGATGCTAGGGCTCTTGAGGCAAACTTAGCAGCATTGATAGTCGCATCCGCTGAATATTCAGCCGCCGCTATTAGTTTACAAATATCCTGCTGTAGCCGGATATCGTCAGGGGGGGGCTCTGGCCTGCATTTGCCGCAGCCATAAGAGCGAAGTCCTGGAGAAAAAGGAAGCTGCAGTGGCTGATCTAATAGCCCAGGCAGCTGCCTGGTGGGTCCTACGGGCAGACAGCTCTGCTTTCCTATCCTCAGCTTTCAGACCTTCCATACTATCGGAAGGGAGGAGGGCTGTGGAAGTCAAACTGGTTAAAGAGGCATCCACAGATGGAATTTGTAGGAACTCCTGTTCTGTGGTGTACATCCTCTTATCCATGCCACTAGGAGCAGGGATAGACCCGGGCTGATCCCATTGCCTTGTGATTAAATCCACAAAAAACTTGGGCGAGGGAATCACTTCCTGTGCCATAACTTGTTCTGTAAAAAGGCTGGCACATGGATCCTGAAGTTCCATGGGGTGATCCTCTAAGGAGGCCGTTCCACCCATGTTAGCAGTTGTTTTAGCCTTAAATAATAAGGTGCAAAACAGGGCAGGCTTAAAGAGGCCCAAATATGAGGGTTTATCTGGAGAAGTCCCCTCATCCTCAGAAAACTCAAAATCCCCCAAATCTTCCTCCTCTTCCTGTGAGGCCCCACTGTGCCGGGAAAGAGCAGAGGAATGAGATTCTCTAATATAGCCTCTATTTGGAGTCAAGTTATGAGGAAGGGCGCCAGACCTGGGAGGTCCTATCAATCCCCTTTGAGCCAGGGCTGCTTCAATACCCAAAGCAATGGTCTGCACTATGGTATTGTTTAATTCTACAGACAAGCCCTGGTCTGGATTCTCTTGAGGGTGGAGCCCCGCCGCTGTAGGGGTAAACGTGGCTGATGGAGCGGAAGGTCTAACTCCAGCCCCAGTCTACAAAAGTGAAGCAGATAGGCCAGAGGTCTGATATCCTTCCTCCTGAAAGGAAGCAATTGAAAGGACTTGTGGGTCCGGAAGTACATCAGGAGACCAGGTTAGCTGATACTCCAATAGTGGTTGAGACAATATCTCCGTAGGCAAGGAGATGCAAGGTGCACTAGCACTCCCAGAAACCCCTTGGGTTCTTGCAGCTTGTGTTTGCTTTTGGGCTTTTGCAAATTGCCTTTCCAGGGCCTTTTGCCTTCTAAGTGCATCCTTGTCAGCAGCAGAAGATTTTGATTTAGAATGTGAGGTTTTGGACCTGGTAGAGGGCCCTTTTTCCCGTTCTAGCCTTCTTGGGCTGAGAACACTCATCCATCTGCTGACTGGGGGAAGAGCTAGCAGAGTTACTGCTATTAGAATCCCTGCGTTCAGCCATTAGTGCTGTAGCCTCTCTTATTGATAGGTTCGTGAATCACACTCTCTGCCACTAAATCCTTACTTAGTAAGATCTTAGCACCAAGTAAAGGATCAGATGTACTCACTGCGCCTCACGAGTCACAGACATGGCGCCAAACCGACAACACGGTTTGTTAGCGCAGGGCTATCTGCAAAGCAGCTGCAGAAGTAAAAGGGCGCGAAACCGGCAACACGGTTACTAATGCCTTTTTCCAAATGTGCCTGAAACCGGCAACATGGTTTACTTGCGTGTAACGCCTTCTTCCAAATGTGCCTGAAACCGGCAGCACGGTTTACTTGCACGTAAAGGCTGCCTTCCTGGCTCCCAATCGAAGCCTCGGTCGTCGGAGGCTCTCCCGTAGCCTCAATGCTGTCCTCTGGGCATGCAGTGCTCTTTCCGAGCCTTGCAGAGGAGAGAAGCTGGAAGGTGCCTCCCTCAAAATGGCGGCTATCAGCTTGCCAATCAGCGCGGCCCCTTGGGAAGCGCGCTCCTAGCAATACACCGCTAGTCAAGCTCGGACCGAAGCCTCGGTCCCCAAAACACCGGCTCTGATCTCCTGTGGTTCCAGCCACCTCGCCCCAGCCCTAAGCTGACCATGCGGCAATGGCGGCGATCGCGGCGATCGCGGCGCTGCTCTGGGCGCAGAAGGCAACCAGCCCTTTCAAACGCTCCAGCCACTCCAAATTTTGATGAGAAAGTCTTTTTTTTTCTAATTAAGAATAGAATTATAATTTAATTGAAGCGAAGAGCAACTCAATCTATGTCTCTCTAGGCTGACTGAGTTGAAAAAACTGACGGTCGGCTGGAGGAAGAGGCGTGGCCAAAGAATTTGCAACTCAGTTTCTGGCCAACCAGACGAAACACATGCTTGGACTCTCCAAGCAGTGCACAGGAGAATATAATGCTAAAATCCTGAATTGTATATTGTATGTATTCCTTCTGCATGCAGAAACATATTTTCTATTGCAACATATCCACAGTATTCATTATTCAGAGGGCTAGATGTAAGGTAAGACTAAGAGAACCTTTTTCCCCACCATGGCCATAGCAACAACTATGCCGTTCTCCACATTTGTATCAAATATTAGATGTACAGAATTCAATATGCAAATATTTACCTTAATCTAAAAACCACTTGCAAGATCTATAAAATGACATAAAATAGGTGGTTTTGGTGCCTAATGAGGGTAAAGAATACACTCCTTTATTTCACAAATTTCCAGACCCAACTTCAGTATTGAAACAAGTTACTGATACAACATATTCTAGTCGTCTAAAAAGAAGCATATCTTCATGGCTGTAATGCTTTCAACCATGTTGGAAAATATCACTTGATCCAGAAAAATTGACAAGAAAAGTGTGCCTTCATGGAATTATCAATGCAATTTTATACATCTCTAATCAAAGTCCTATAGGCCTTACTTAAATACAGAAGTGTAGTTGAACTTGTAATCCATAAATATGCATGCAAGCACACATACATCTGAAGAAATAAGCTACAGTTTACAAAAGCTTATGTCTTTTAATAACGTTAGTCTGAAATTTTGCTTTCTTATTCCTTCTGATTTTTGACATACTTATACAATAAATGGGTATGTAGCACCAGTTACACCAAACAAGGCCCTGGTATAACATGAAATCATGTCAGAACACAGACAATCACTATCTTCTTTCTTACATGACCTTGCAATGTTAAACTTCTATCAGTAAATTTAGTTACATTTCAAATTTCAATAACAAGGGAATGGAGGGAAAATTTAACAGTTGGCAGCAATCATGTTCTTCTCCTATGGAGGTTTGCCAAAGTTCAAGTTACAATATGTTGCCTAGAACATTTGAGAAAATCAACACAAGGCAAACTCCTCCAATGTAAATTTTATTTAAAAAAACATGTATTATGCAGTAAGATTTTAGAATACTGTATCTTGTTCTGCACAACTATAATTTAGCAAATGTCCTAGAACATGAAAGTTTTTACAATTTTTTGTGGAAGAGTATAGGGGAAAAATGCTGCCATATTTTAGATGACAATTGTAACTTGAGTCACTGCAGTGTAAGGTCTGTATTTTGTATCTGTATCTGTACGATCTGAAGCAAAAGAAAAACAAGAAAGCCTTGATACCTTCTGCACCTGGTCAGCTTGGTCCATAGAATATTAGCAGACAGAAATGGAAATGGATCAGGGAGACACCCACGCCAGAGACAGCAATGTCACCTGTAATATCAAACCTTTAACAAAAGAGAAAGGTGTTAAAGAGATTTTAAAAATAGAAAAAAGTGGTAAAATTGCAAACTAACTAACTGCTACATACTACAAAAGGACAGTAAACAAAAGGCAAAAAACTGTGCATATAATTTGTAGAAAATGTATACAGGGAAAAATAGGACAAAGATTTTGAAAATCAAGCTCTAAAAAAGCTGCAGGCAGGGGAAAAAGAACAGTTACTTAATGAATAAGGAAGAAAAATAGTTATGATTTAAAAAAGAAAAAGATTTGCCAGAGCTTTATTAATTGCTACTGGGCCACTATATATTAGAGTAAGATAAAGTACACATATGTGGGTGCTAAAATGGCACCGAGGCAATATTCTGGAAGTTCTCTATGAAAATAGCAAACATAAAGTTTAGCAGCAGTGCTTTTGACTGTTCTGAACTGAAGAAAACTAGATGATGCTCAAATAATATAGCCTTCCTGGGGAGACATTTAGCTCCAAAATAGAAAGAATCAGACTGAACAGAGAGAAGGCAAAAGTAGTGAGTCAACATCTAAAGAAGTAAAACATTTCAAAATACATGCACAAGAATGAAGAATTGCTTTTTTAAGATTTTAAGAATTTGAGTCAATTATTAATATAATTAAATATGCCACCAAATATCTTAATTTACAGCAGGAGAAGACAAGTGGGAAATTCCTTTCTTTATAAAAGGTATTCTTTTAATCTCACACATATATCAACATCCTATCAATACAGTAAAATACAACAACCTTTCCACCCCAATATCAACAGGCAAGGCAACACCATTATCTTAGAAAGGTAGCAGTTAATATTATATACCAATCAGACATCTTATAAAAATTCAGATGTATTATATGTAGCATATATATGTGTGTCCTTTTAAGATGCCATAGTCGGAAATCAGAATATTTTAAAATATTCATATTAGAACACAAACCAAGCCAACATAAGAGACAAATATTATTTAGACAAAAGCATTCCAACTTCATAATCAATGTGCTAACCTGCAATGAAATGGATACATGCTCTCAAATTAACTCAGAGAGCCAAAGTTAGAACTTGTCAAGATTCCACTTAACATAAAGATCGTCAGCTCTATCAATGGCTACTGTACTATGTTAACTTCATATAAGTATATATGCAACTAAAATAATAATGCACATATGTACAGTAGAATCAGTAGGTATATGCATGCCTGAAATCTCTAGTATCAGGACTAGCAGAAAATGTATTTTATTTGTAGATTCAAGTTAAAATATCTGCAGTATTTGGATTTCGAGTTTCTGGAGTCACAGGCTGTAGTCTTAAGTCATGCAATATTACATTCTACAGAACAACCTTCTCAATGGCTGCTATTATTATTTGGTAGCATTTGCACCAATTTCCTCACCACCACCCCCAAATCCCACACACTAGCTTTAGACATAATATAGATTATTTACCAGTAGTCCTCCATTTATGACCGTAATGGTGCCTGCCCATAACAGTTGTAAAGCAGGACACCACATAATTGGGCCCATTTTTATTACCTTTTTGTAGCAGTTGTTAAACAAATGCTGCAGTCATAAAGCAAACCTATTGCTCACCATGCAGTTTTTTTGACAGAAACTGTAAGTAACTGCTGGTTTTCAGTGAAAACACAGTAAATTGTGTCATGATCAAGGGATCTTCAAACTATAAATGAAGACTGGTTATTGAGCATCCAAAATGTGGTCATGTGACTGCAAGAGGCGGCCATCAGAACTAGATTATAAATACATGGGGAGGGGAATGTCCAGTGTAACTTCAAGATGTCACTAAGCAATCCATAGTAAATTGAGGATTACCTGTAGTTTTCTTCACCAGGAGTTCCTAGTGAATATGGCCTGTTGCAAGAACTTCTTGCACTAAGCAATATGCTAATAATCACTGAATCCTGGCAGGTACCACTCAACCTTCTGAGTTACAATACCAGCATTCCAAGGGACAAGGTAACTAAGCATGCCTAGGGTAACAAAGAGTAACAGAGTGTAAGGTCCTGCCTCGCCAGTCTTCTCAAGAAAGCAGAACTCTTGAAACAATTATCATTTCAAAAGGAACTTTTATTGAAAGACAGTGATAGCAAAGAAGATGCAGTATCTGAAGTTTCCCGCTCAAAGCGTTAGGTTAAACCACTACAAGCAAAGCCCCTCCTAATGTCCAGTTCAACATCGAGTCAATCTCAAGGTGTGAAGATGTTTTGAGAACCTTGGGTAGAGATGATGATAACTGTCAGTTCCCAGGCGCTTCAGTTTCACTTTCTCCGGTGGTGAGATAAAGCAGATGGTTCAAAGCACATTCTTCTCTCCCTCCCTAACATGACCAGAGGCACATTCCTTCCCACCTTCCTATTTCCCACAAGGTACAGCAAAGCAAAGCAAATGAAACCCCATGCAAAGAATCCCTCCAAGCCTCCCCCGTCCCACCAGAATGGCAGCTTCCCGATAGGGAACTATGGGACCTGACACAGAGGCTATTTAGCGAAGGCAGTCCTAGGATTTCAGTTTTCATTCCCTTTTCAACTGTCAAAAGGAACCACCTATAAAATTACTTTTGCTTACTTGGGGATTAAAAAAAGGTTGATTAGTGCACTATTGGTTTAGCAATGCAAATTAGTTATCCAATAGGAAGTTCCTCACTTAGAAAAGTAATTGTTAGCTTCTATGTAAGATAAATGCTTCTTGGATTTCAGAAAATTCTCAGGCTTCTGCCCGGCCCACAACTAAACTTATGAGGTATAAGAAATCACGTCCCAGATTTTAGTTTTTAGTAATAGACTAATATGGAAAACAAGGTACCTGTATGAAATTCATAAGCTTTTAGGCTCTGTCATAGTATAAAGCAGTGGTTCCTAAACTTTTTCAGTCCACCGCCCCCTTGGTGCTACAAACTCATCCTCAGTGCCACCCACCCCACCCCTTCAGGTGGGCGTGGCTTGTTGGTCAGGTGACTGGGTGGGCGTGGCCAATTTGTAAAATGTGGAGAAACTCACTTAACAACGCTCTTGCTTAACAACCAAAATTTTGGGCTCAATTGTGGTCATAAGTCTTCCTTTCTTTTTCTTTCTTTCTGTCTTCCTTCCTTCCTGCCTTCCTACCATCTTTCTTCTTTCTTTCTTCTTTCTTTCTTTCTTTCTTCCTTCTTCTTTCTTTTTCTTTCTTTCTTTCTTCCTTCTTCTTTCTTTCTTCTTCTTCTTCTTTCTTTCTTCCTTCTTCTTCTTCTTTCTTTCTTTTCTTTCTTCCTTCCTTCTTCTTTCTTCTTTCTTTCTCTCTCTCTCCCTCCCTCCCTTTCTTCCTTCCTTCCTTCCTTCTTCTTTCTTTCTCTTTCTTTTTCTTTCTTTCTGTCTTCCTTCCTTCCTACCATCTTTCTTTCTCTTTTTTCTTTCTTTCTGTCTTCCTTCCTTCCTCTTTCTCTTTCCTTCTTTCTTTCTCTTTCTTCTTTCTTTCTTTCTTTCTTTGACGAACTTTTTTCTTTTATGTACACTGAGAGCATATGCACCAAGACAAATTCCTTGTGTGTCCAATCACACTTGGCCAATAAAAAATTCTATTCTATTCTATTCTATTCTATTCTATTCTATTCTA
>QLTV01001499.1:755378-792384 GCA_003457575.1 Thermophis baileyi
CAGCCCACTGACTCCCAACCCGGCGCTGCGATCCGAGTTCCTAGAGTGACGCCGGGGGTCGGCTGGGCTGATCCGCAAAGAGAGCAGGCAGGTGGCCGGTTGAGAAGCCAGTGGGCTGCTTTGGAGCCCCAAGAGCCATGGAGCTGGCACGGGTGGAAGGCGGCCTTTTCTGCAGCATCCCCCTCCCCTCTTTGGATCGCCCTGCAAATGGGAGGGCTCTGCCTTTGCAGAAATGGGGTGGGCGTATGTGCAGCAGCCCCGGGACATCCGCTTGCCCTTCCGCCGCCCCTCTCAGTGTCTGCATTTCCACCAAGGGCCGCCCACCCACCCACTGGCCGGGCGCCGACCTCGGAAGGCAAGCGGCCATGAGGGACCGCTGGGAAGGCCGCGTGGAAGGCCGCCAAGCATGGCAGGACTGCGGGGAAGGGAGTAGGCTGCTACCTCCCTTCCCCGCCGTCCCAACATGCTTTCCTGCCTTCCACTTGGCCTCTTAGCACCCCCCTGCTGCCCCCCTTGCCTCTTAGCGCTCCTCTAAATCATCCCACTGCCCCCCAGGGGGCGGTACCGCCCACTTTGGGAATCACTGGTATAAAGGATAATAAAATGAATGCAATTAAAATACAAAGAATTAACAGTTAAAAGCTTGGAGAAAAATATGTGTATTTGCCATTTTCCTACATACTGGAGAATGGGAACCAAGCACAACTTCTTAGCAAGGGCAATCCATAGGCTGAGAAGCCACAAAGGAGAATTTCCCATTTATCTATAAATCACCAACTAGGGCATCTTCAGAAGACCCTTTCTTGTTGGTCCAAATAACTAAGTAGTTTGACAGCTATGCTACATTAACAATAACTCTGGAATTGCACTCGTCAAAATTACCAGTTTGAAATCCAGTGACAGCTGGTAGTCAGAGCACCCTGAAACTGCACACCTTCCCTCTCTGAACATATCTCAAACAAGCATCATTTATTTCCAGAATGTAGATTTATCTTTAACAACAACACTTTTGTCATGTCCAGATTTAATTTCAGCTTCTTCTCCCTCATCCAGCCATTATGAAGCTTAGGCAATCAAGTAATTGCTTCTATAGAGCTAGAAAGGAGGCTATACTAGAATTAGGTTTCGTCAGCAAAAGTTCTCATGTATATATCAAACAGCACAAAGACAAGTTAGGATCTTATGAAATACTGTGTAGGACAATTATGTAGGTATTAATTAAAAACGCAATTTGATCTAGTGGTTAAGGCACCAGGCTAGAGACCATGAGTCCAAGTCCAAGAAAGCCAGCTGAATGACTTTATGCCAGTCACTCTCTTCTCAGCCCAACTCACCTCACAGGGTTGTTGCTGTGGGGAAAAATGAGGAAGAAGGTATGTTGGTATGTTTATCACGTTGTGATATTTGTAAAAATAATAAAAGACAGGATACAAACAAATAAATATTAAATAGAAATCACCGCTGAGGACAGAATTTTTGCACTGGACTAGAACCACTGCATAAGAAGGTTCTCAATGCCCAATCAGACAGTCTAGAAGGATATCCTAGTTGATTGTATCAAAACCCACCAAGACGTCCTGTTAGTTCTAACAGGGTTTCACTCTCCTCTATTTCTAGCACAGATCATTCATCGAGGTAGTCTCAGTACCATATGTCGGATGAAACAATGTTTGAGGTTGATCCAGAAAACTGGAATTGCAAGGACACCACTTTCTCAAACAACTTCCCCAAGAATGGAATATTTGAGATTAGCCTGTAATTAGAAAATCTGGGTCAAGGAGAATTTTTTAAATAAATATGCTATAAGTATTTCCTTTCAGCTGGCAGGAGCACATCATGCACTTAAAAAGGCATCTCACTTAACCATGGCCCTAGTAGCCAACCCCTAACAAGCTGACTGAATCAGAAAGGAGGGTCAAAGGTTGATGAAGCTCTCATCTCTCTGCCTTCACAATATGGACAAGCAGAAAGAATCAATATGAATAGGTTATCCCCAATCTGTTATCCTCCACAATTCCATCTTTTATATATACAATATATATACCGGTACATCATTTTCAAGAATTTTTGCAAGACTCTAGTACACTAATCATTCTCCTATGCGCTGCTTGGAGAATCCAAGCATGGGTTAACTTCTGTCTGATTACCCAGGGACTGAATAAAGAAAGATCCGGCCACGCCTTCTCCTCGGCTCTTCTGAGTCCAGTTTTTCTACTCAGTCTAGCCTAGAGGGACGTGAAAAATCTTTCTCTACTCAGACCTTGAGAAAAACAGCAGAATTTGGCTTGGATTCTCCTTTCATTGCTTTAATTAGCACAGATTGGATTCAAAGCTGTTATTTTGGAGCGGGCGAGTGCAAGGAGGCTTCCTTGCCGCCCAGCAGCTTAATTGTTATCTGCTGCCGGTGTGTGCGCTGGTTTCCCCGGTGAGCCGCAAGAACCACCACCACCTCTTTTCAGCGATTCAGGCAGCCCGGAGCCACTGTCCAAAGCTCAGATCACACTCCGAAGACCACAGCACTCAGCTGGGCGTCAGGAGAGTTCACTCCCCTCACGGGCGCCATTTTGGAGGATTACGATGACCGCGGCAGTGAGTTTGCCGCTAGCTCTGTCCTGCCGCCCGTGAGTGCGCTGGTCACCCCGGTTCGCTGGTAAGACCGCCACCACCTAGATCTCAGAATAATACAGGGGGCTCCGGAGTCCCTTCCTGTTTCACAGGCTACACTCCGTGATAGGGGACCACTCCTAAATGCCCAAGGCTTGGAGTCTTTGCGCCTAATTATCTTCAGAGCGCCAGGGGGTGAGTGATCGGGCCTTGGTCCTCCATCGGAACTTGCTCTTTACTATTAGCCTTCCCCCCCCCACCCTGCTAATTGAGCTGGTTAAGGGATCTTAACTTTTATCTCCAGAAACCTTCAGAGGTTCCAATTTGATCCCAAGCCTCAAAATGGCTGATAAAGCCAAGGCAGGCAGACCTGAAGTGGGAGAGGCCTCTTCCAGACACCGGGACACTGCCAAATCCTCTGGCTCTAAAAAACAAAAAGCAGATAAAAGGGCCCCTAAACAAAGCAAGGCCCAGAAGGACCTCCCTAGAAGGGCATCCTCTGCTGAGGACAGGGACGCTCAAAGGCGTCTAAAGGCCTTAGAAAAGCAGTTTTCAAAAGCAAGGAAACAGGCAGAGGACAACAAGCCTCCACTCTCTCCCTTACAGGAGGAGTATGCTCCACAACCAGATTGCTCTCCTTTGGCCATTGATTCTAATCAGGATTGGTCATCTGATAATGCCAACGATCCTCAAGATCTTGAAGCAGCAGATTATAGGCCGCTAACTGATTCCTTTATGGGTCATAGTTCGGCTGATTTGGAGCCCTCCCATCCAGTCAGAGGGGTGTCTCCAACCGCTACATTCACCCCTACAGCAGCGGGGCTCTGCTCTGGGGATTTCCAGGAAATGGGCCTACCCCAAGAAATTTGGGATATTATATCAACAGCCATTTCCCAGGGGATCGCTGCAGGCCTGCAACAAAGGGGCGTATCCTCTGGCTTGCAGACACAGGCTCAGGCTGCCTGGCCTCCCCTGCAGGCCCCATATTCTCCTCAACCTTCCCTTCAAAGCGAGGAGTTGCTCATGGGAGACGAAAGCATTGTAGACCAAGAGCTATCTGATGATGAAGGACTTGTCCCAGACCAGCCTCCCTTCTCTGGCCTTTTTCGACCAGCCTTGTTCAAGTCTCTTCTGTACAAGGCAGAAACGACTGCTAACATGGGATTGTCAGACACCCCAGCGAAACCAGCCTTGGGCCTCGACCCAACTGAAGGGCTATTTTCTGAGCCGGTTCTTGAGAGAGATTCCATTCCTGCTCCCAAGTTGTTCGTTGATGTTATTCAACGCCAATGGAATCAACCTGCCTCCTTCACCGCGCCTAGCAGAGCTGACAGGAAGTTCTACAGTCTGGGATCTGAACTTGAGGAGCTTCTTCAGCTCCCTACAGTAGACACCCCAGTAGCCAATTTAGTCTCCTCCTTTGTTCTTCCAGCTGAATTTTCAGAGGGCTTGAAGTCAGAGGACCGTAAGGCTGAGATGACTCTCCGTAAGACTCACTTGGCATCCGCTTGGTCAATCAAGGCAGCCACGGCTGCATCTTTCTTTAACAGAGCCTCCATCTTATGGCTCAGACAAATGCAGTCTAGAGTGTCTCCCGAGGACACACGCCTGCGCCAGAGGTGGGTTCCTCCTGGTTCGGACCAGTTCACCCGAACTGGTAGCGACCCGCTGGTGACATCACGATGACATCATGGATCCGGTTCGGTTGGTGCCGGTCCGTGGGCGCCGCCATCTTTTTTATTAATTTTTTTAAAAAAAAAATATTTATTTCTTCTGCGCATGCGCAGAAGCCAAGTTTCCGGCACTGCGCATGCGTCGCCATCTTGTTTTTGGTGGGTTTTTTTGCACTGCACATGTGCGCGCGCGCAAAGCACACATGCACCCACGAGGCACAGCCACACGGCATGGGAGGAAGCAAACCAGCAGTGAGGTAACTTAGAACCCACCCCTGGCCTGCGCCAAGATTTGAACAAATTGGTAGCAGCAGCAGAATTCTCCGCCGACGCAACCCTTAATGCGGCCAAGTTTGCGTCCAGGGCCATGGCAGCTAATGTAACATCCCGCCGCCTCCTGTGGCTTTGCCATTGGCAGGCAGATATGAGATCTAAGTGGTGCCTAGCAGCTGCCCCATTTAAAGGAAGCAATCTCTTTGGAGAATCCTTGGATTCCATTCTCGTGGAGAATAGGGATAAAAGGAAGGTGCTACCCTACATGCATCGGTGAGCAGATCGCCGTACGACACCTTATTTTCACCAGCAGCATTTTGGCCAGAGTCCGGCTTTAGCGGCCACCAATATCAAAGGCCCTACTACCAGGGGACAGACCGCCCACTTGACAGGCCCGGAGGTCGAGACAGAGGCAGGCAATTTACCCAGGCCAGGCGGCCATTTCGAGGGTCCAGCAATAGGCCATTCCGCAAGTCTAAGTGACTCCCGGACAGATGCCCCCATTGGAAGTCGGTTACAACTATTTCTCTACCAATGGGAGGTGACAACCTCAGATGCCTAGGTACTTCAAACAGTGAGGCTAGGCCTCACACTGGAGTTCCTCTCCAGACCCCTGAGACGTTTCATTCGGTGCCCTGTTCTCATCAATTCCAACAAGAGGTTTCTCATGGAAACCGAGATCCAACACTTGTTGGACATAGCCACCATAGAGACAGTTCCCCCGGGACAGGAAGGACTAGGCTTTTACTCCATCCTGTTCCTAGTTCCCAAAAGCTGTGTGTGTGTGTGTGTGTGTGTGTGTGTGTGTGTGTGTGTGTGTGTGTGTGTGTGTGTGTGTGTGTGTGTGTGTGTGTAGAAATATTCTAGACTTAAAACAGCTCAACATCCACTTAGTGTATAAGCGCTTTAAAATGCAATCCCTAAAATCCATCCTGGGATGCATCAGGCAGAAAGATCTATTGACATCCATAGATCTCAAGGAAGCCTACCTCCATGTGCCTATCCGACCATCGCACAGAAGATTCCTACGGTTTTGCTTTGCAGGGGTTCACTACCAATACAAAGCCCTGCCGTTCAGCCTGTCATCGGCCCCTCGAACCTTCACCAAGCTATTGGCAGCAGTGGCGGAAAATCTCAGGGCACGGACAATAAGGCTACAATGTTACTTAGATGACATCCTTATCCAGTCGTCTTCTCCTCTGCAAGCACACTAGGATCTCCGAGTTACGATCCAGAACCTGCAAGAGCATGGCTTCTCTGTCAACATCACCAAAAGCCATCTGACTCCGACCACCAGTCTTCTGCACCTGGGCGCGGTGATAAACATCAAAACCTGCGAGGTCTTTTTATCACAAGACCGTTGGTCCAGCATCCTGTCTTTTGTCACTCAAATCCGGAGACAGAGATCAGTCCCATTGGCTGTCCTTTCGCAGCTTCTGGGGAAAATGATCTCCTGCATCAACATCGTGCCTTGGGCGAGACTACACACTCGCACTCTCCAATGGTTCCTGTTACCGCATCAGAGGGCGAACAGCAGCAACTTCAGAACCAAAGTACGGGTTCTGTCGACAGTCCTTCGATCCCTTCGTTGGTGAACATCCAGTGCCATGAAAAAAGGCTGTTTATTCAAAGAGCCCATCCGCATCACGATAACTACAGATACCAGTATCTTCGGGTGGGGAGCTCACGTCCAGTCCCAAGTGACACAGGGACACTGGAGCCCGTCGGACTTGTCAAATAACATAAACTAGTTGGAGCTGAGGGCTGTCCATCTAGCTCTCCGGCATTTCGAGCATCTAGTGACCAACCACCATGTCTTGATACTGACGGGCAATGTGGCCACCAGGTCACACATCAACCATCAGGGAGGCACCCGTTCCAACCGACTCATGCTCAAGGCGAGGAAGCTGGGTCTCTGGGCGGAGCTACACGTCCGTTCCATCCGGGCGGAACATATATCCGGGATCTCGAACGTGCAGGTGGACTGGCTGAGCAGGACCACCATAGATCATTCAGAGTGGCGCCTGCACCGGATCTGTTCGAGGCCCTGTCCCAGAAATTCAGCCGACCAGTAGTGGACTTATTTGCTCATCCAACAAATATTCATCTTCCAAGGTTCTTCTCCAGATTTGCAGTACCGGGGGCAGAAGGGGTCAATGCTCTCCTCAGCCCTTGGCCACAGGGGCTATTGTATGCCTTTCCCCCTCTCCCTCTTATCCCGAGGGTGATAAGGAAGCTGCTGGCGGAGTGGGCGGAACTTCTCCTCGTTGTCCCCCATTGGCACAGATGCCCTTGGTACGTGGATCTGGTCAGCCTATCAATATCCCGTCCCTGGAAGATTCCCGACCACAGGATGTCTCTCAGCCAGGGGGCAGTGATCCACCCAGACCCTCAATGGCTACAGTTAGCCGTCTGGCACTTGAAAGGGACATCCTGAGGAGGGATAAATTTTTAGGGAGGGTGATCCAAACCATCCAGGCACCCAGACGAGCTTCCACTAACTGCATTTACAATGCTACCTGGTCAGCATTTTGCCGTTTTTGCTCTAAACATCAAATCGACCCCATCTCAGCGTCAATACCACAGGTACTGGACTTTTTGCAAGAGGGGTTGGACAAGGGTTTATCTCCCAACACCCTTCGCAGGCAGGTAGCTGCCTTGTCCACTGTGTTAGCATATGAGAACTTACAATCTCTCACTCATCATCCAAGGGTCCGCAGCTTCCTCAAGGGAGCAGCTAATTTAAGGCCTCCTGTAGTACATCGTTATCCCTCCTGGGATCTCTCCTTGGTCTTACAGGCACTTACCTCTCCACCGTTTAAGCTGTTGAGGACAACCAGCCTCTGGTTCCTGACGTTTAAGGTCGCCTTCCTGGTGGCAATAACATCCGCCAGGAGAATCTCAGAGTTGGCAGATCTTTCAGTTCGCAATGACTTGTGTATCTTCCATCCTAACAGGGTGGTTCTCAGACTGGATCCATCCTTTATTCCTAAAGTTAACTCATGGTTCCATAGGGCCCAGGAGGTTATTTTACCAAATTTCTGCCCAAATCCTGCTCATCCTCTGGAGAAAAAATGGCATTCTTTGGATGTCAGAAGGGCCCTACACAGATATATTAAAAGGACTGCCTCCTTTCGAAAGACTGAATCCTTATTCATATCCTTTCAACCGGCATCCATGGGTAAGAAGGTATCTCCATCAACCGTGGGCCGCTGGCTGAAGGCTTGCATCGCTAAGGCCTTTGAGGTTCAGTCTAGGCTGTTACCTGGACGTATAGCAGCACACTCAACAAGAAACACGGCTACGATAGTGGCATGGGCCACGCAGGCCTCAATTGAGGATATTTGCAGGGTGGCGACGTGGTCATCACCATCACCCTTCATTAAACACTACCGACTGGATGTTTTTGCTTCCGCAGAGGCATCGTTTGGCAGGAGAATACTAGAGGGTTCATTCCACCTCGGGGACCCTGGACCATCCTGTTTCCCGCCCCTGAGACATTAAGCTTGGGTATATCCCATGCTTGGATTCTTCAAGCAGCGCACAGGAGAAGGAACGTTGGTCTTACCTGAACGTTTTTTCTCTGTGCGCTGCAGGAGAATCCAAACCCGCCCTGAGGACAGTTGTGGTCCAGGGTCTAGGGATTATTGGACTTACCTACGTTATGGACTTTCTGGAGGTCTACGCCTTCGTAGAAAAACTGGACTCAGAAGAGCTGAGGAGGAGACATGGCCAGATCTTTCTTTACTCAGTCCCTGGGCAATCAGACAGAAGTTAACCCATGCTTGGATTCTCCCGCAGCGCACAGAGAAAGAACGTTCAGGTAAGACCAACATTCCTTTTCTCAAGTTTTTTGATCCAGAACAGCCAGTTCTTCTTTTCTTGAACTTAATATAGCACCTTCCTACTGTAAATCTAGTATTCAGGCTGTGGGACAAGTGACTATTTCTATGAAAATGTCACTGCAGGACAAAACTTTATTTTAGGAAGTCTGGCTAATTTCCCCCCTTTGCACATCCTTGTTTTATGAACTATTTTTACCTGAGCACAGTGGATCATGATTTAAGATGCTATCTTAACTGAGTTTAGGTATCATATTAAGCCAGGCAATCTCAAATTATGTGCCCTGAGCAAATTGAGGGGACTACAATTGGGGGGAGGGGAGGCTTGAATACAGAGTTATCCAAGCAAAACCTGAAGCACATTCTGATGCAGTTTTGGCTTCTTTCTCCCTCCCTGCAATTTCCAGGATAAATGCCCGTCAGCCCAGATCCACAAAGTTTACACTACTCCATGTTCTCCCTACTAGTAATCAGTCATAGAAGGTCTTAAAACAACAAGCTCCCTTTTGTCTGATTCCCTTTGTTTATTTCATTAGCAGTTATGTGGAGATATGGAGGTACCAAAAAAAAAAAGAGCTGTGATCCCAATGCTTAGCAACTGAGTTAAAAGGAAGCTGCATCCAAAGCAGAGGCATTAGCAGCAGTTTTGAGGGAGAGATGGGAAGAGAGCACAATGATGGCCCAATGGCAAACAATGGACTGTCACTATATCTGATTGATTTCCTCTGTTTAGGCTGAAAAATGAGTGTTCAACCCCAGTCTGATTTCTGGGAATATTAAACATTTATCACTTGAAATGCCCCATGTTTATTGTACTTCCCAGTGTACTGAGGTGCATCCTTCAATTTCAGATCAAATGTCTCCACAATATAATTGTTCCCCATCCTCCACATACCTATATTTTTCCAGTGTCAAAGGAGATATATAATCCAAATGTAGGTCCAAAATGATGTGGGGGGGAGGGGGGAAGGAAGGAGAGAACAAGGAGAAACAGGTTTCACTCTGACCTTAACCACAGAAATCCACTGGGTAACTTTGGATCAGGTACTCTAAGCTCAGCCTGTCTCACAGGGTTGTTGTGTGGGAAAATAATATGAGACTATAACATTATGCACACCACCTTGAGCTTCTGAATAAAAGTTGGAATATAAGACTAATAGATAAATAAATCTGTTTGATAGCTTTTTTTGAAGCTCACAACTGGCAGCCCTAATTCTTATTCACACCAAGATCCAACTATTTGAGACTATTCGGCCTCATAATCAGGCAAATCTGTTAAAATATGCTAGCCAGTCAGTGCTTGTCATAGTCAGAGGTGGTCCTTGTTGGTTGCAGGTCAAAGATAGTGCTTTAGTGCCAATTTATGCTTTTTTTTCCTGTTGGAAGTTGCTGCAGCAAGCAGTTATAGAAACATCAAGTTAATTAGCTGTTTGCTATCAACTGGCACAGTGCATTATCAGTAGAAGCAAAAGTAAACCTTACTGTCATTCCTTTAGTCTTATGAAAGAGAAAGGAAAGACAAGTTTCCTAAAACCTAGTCCACCAAACAGATAAAAAAATATTGATATGAAGTGATCAATTCTGGGCCTTTGGGAAGGATCTCTGGTGGCAGACTGGCCTATCCTACTGAAGGCATGATTGAGTGGTCCTTCAGTCTTCAATCTCCTTTGCAGCGGCAACTAAGTTTTGCCAAAAGATGCATAGAAGCATTCCACATTCCTGCACTTGCTTGCAGATTGATTTGACTATTGTCAACGCCAACAAATCTTTTTAACAGAACAACTTACTGAAGTTGTTTGGGAATGATTACCCTAGACCCGTGAGGGCGAACCTATGGCACGCGTGCCACAGGTGGCACACGGAGCCCTCTCTGCAGGCACACGAGCCGTTGACCAGCTCAGCTCCACTGCGCATGTGCGAGTGCCTCCCACCGGCCAGCTGATTTTCAGGTCAGACAAGCGCATGCTTTCTCCTCACTTTCTGTGGCCGTGCCTTCCCAGATCTCTGGAGATTCCACCCCAGTGCTGTTTGGGCACGCAAGGCTTTTCCCCCCTCCCACCTCCGTTTGGGGAAAGGAGGCTTTCCCCTCCTCCCACCTCCGTTTGGGGAAAGGAGGCTTTTCCCCCTCCCAGCTCCATTTGGGGAAAGGAGGCTTTTCCCCCCTCCCACCGCTGTTTTGGGTTAGGGTTAGGGGAGTTGCGCGTGCATGTGCAGGGGGCGGGACCTGCAGGAGGGGCATTGCATTATGGGTGTGGGCACTCGCGCACTTGTGACAGTGCGCACACGCACACTTTCGGCACCCGAGGGAAAAAAGATTCGCCACCACTGCCCTAGACACAAGAGGTCTGGACTTCCCTTGAGCTATCTGGATTTGCTTTTCCCTAGGCAAAAAGCCTGACAGATCTCTCTGGCTTTCCTTGTACAAGCCTGATGGCTTGCACACACAAAGCTGAGTTGCTATCTAAATTAGCTCTAGTTCTGTATGGACAAATCAGTCTTAAAGTTAGATTTTCTTTTTACAACTGTTCCCATAAAGAACAAACATTAGTCCAAAATAAATGTGGTAAAGGATGCTACCTAAAAATAAAAGCCAGATTCCTTGAATTATGCAAAATTAGTAAGTTTATCCTTCCCATTAAAAATACGTTTTAAATTGAATTGTTTTATTGTTTATCTCACACTTGTGAGATTTTATTATTATTTCATCTGCTAAATATTAAAACTTAATTACGAATAGTGGTATATTTATTTAATACAAATGAATCATTACACAGATTCATTTACCAATTTGAGGACTCCTAGTCCACATAATTTTAGAACCTTCATATTAAGCTATAATCTAATTTGACTGGTTTTGGTTTAGATGCTGTATGAACTACATCCGTGATGGCGAACCTATGGCAAGGAGGAAACTATGGCACACGGAGCCATCTCTGCGTGCATGCAAGCCTTTCCCGTAGGTCAGCTCCAACGCGGTTGCGTGTGCACCGGCCAGCTGATTTTTGGCTGGCCCCGCTCAAGCCGCCCCTTCCCTCCCAGGAGTCTCCATGCGGCCCATTTTGGATGCCAGGTAAATACAGGGCTCACAGGGAGGCTCTGGGAGGGCGAAAAATGGGCTTCCCAGAAGTCCGGAAATGGGCCATTTCCGGCCTCCGGAGGGCCAGGGGAGGCCGTTTTCGCCCTCCTGGAAGCTCCAGGAAAGCCTCCGGAGCCTGGGGAGGGCGAAAAACAGGCCTACCAGAAGTCCAAAAACGGGCAATTTCCGGCCTCCGGAGGGCTTCCAAGGGGCCAGGGGAGCCCGTTTTCGCCATCCCCAGGCTCCAGGAAAGCCTCCGGAGCCTGGGGAGGGCGAAAAACAGGCCTACCAGAAGTCCGGAAACAGGCCATTTCCAGCCTCTGGAGGCTTCAGGGATGCCTGCTAGGCCCAAAACGGGACGCGGGAGGGTTGTGCGCGCATGTGCGGGGGAGCACAGGGGGGTCATGCACGCATGCGGGCAGGGCAGCGTGGGGGGGTCGCACATGCATGCACGGGAGAGCGGGGGACATTGCATTATGGGTGTGGGCACGCGCGCGCATTATCGCACGCGCACACTTTCGGCACCCGAGGAAAAAAAGGTTAGCCATCACTGGTCTAAATTAATCTCAACCAATGTTTGTTCTGTCTGGTTGATTAACTGGTCCCTATGGAGGAACTAACTACTCTGATTCTTCAGTATAAACCTGCATGAAAGCATAGCAGAAAAGATATTTTAATTAAGGAGAAAATAAATGGGCTTTATCACTTCCCATTTTACAGCTTAATGCAAATAGAACTATGGAGGACTGACTTAAAATATGAGTGAATTATTTACAATACATTCTTTACAAGTAGATGTATGATTTGGCTCTAGTTTAGCTTTCACAACATAAAATACATTTCAAATTATAGCACTGCACCAAACTCTTTCCTTCCTAAAGCCTCGATTTTGGAAAGGCCAATCAGATAAACAAAACAAGTAGTCAGTGCAGCATTTTCCCAAGATTGGTTAAAATACTGTCAATATTTTTGAGGAATGGATATGCATACTTTCCCTATGATTAGAACTATATACACTTCTATATGTAACACAGAAGGCAATTAAAAATTGAAAAATATATGTAGTAAATACTTTTTGAGCTTTTCTGAAATAAGCATAAATCAAACTAACAATGTTTTTATTTGTTTTGTATTCTTCTCTTTTAAAAAAAAGAATATAAAAGAATTTGCCTTGTGCTAAGTGAATTCTGGATGGCATCTATTTGATCTTTTTTTTTTAGATCTTATGTTTTTATTGGAGCAATTTTAATCAAGCAAATTGAGAGTTAAACAGCAACAAATATTCCCTCAGGTTGATAAGCAACAAAAACTGATAAAAGCTTCTGAGAACTAGCAGCACAGGACAAACAAAGTTAAAATACTATCCTAACACTGGGGAGACCAACTTCTAGACCCAGCGGCTCACTGGATGACTTTGGACCAATCACCAACTCTCAGTCCAACCATCCTCATAAGCCTGTCATAGTGAGAAAAATAATGATTAGGTAGGAATTCTGTAAAATCTAGTAATTTAGGAAGGGAAATTACATAAGTATTTGAAACTAAATATTTATATACTCACAAGGGTGTCAAAGATATGTAAATGTGTTTCAGAGCAGCCTAAGTTGTCTAATTTAAGTTTATCTTATGCACACAAAATTCACAATATATACATACATTTTTGTGGTAGATTGTCTTATGCATGAAATATAGAAACCAGGAGACTGAGAGTTCTAGTCCAATTTAGTCATGAAAACTGGGAGACCTTGGGCCAGTTATTCTGTCTCAGTACAATTTACACACACACACCGGTCTATTGTTGTGGATAAAATAAGAGTATTTTGTATGTTTGCTGCCTTCAATTATTTATAAAAATAATAAAAGTGGGATAAAAATAAATAAATAAATAAATAAATATATTAATGAAATTGACATTTTTTTTATTTTCTTGTCTGGAATAACTTGCATATGGATATACAAATCTTTAACCTGATTTTCTTTGAGAATGCTAAACAAAAACAATTTCCTAAACAGAACAATATGAAAAAAGATCTGTATCTTCATCCATATAGTCTTTTTAGATCTCACTCTGGTTTCTTCGGAAAACATAAATAGATTATTCCAAAAGAAAATTAAAAAGTGGATAAAATACTTAAGTATTCAATTTGCATTATTCAATACTTCTTTGATTAAACAATTAAGTTGTCTTATAATCTCTGATCAATTAGCCATCAAAGATGAAGATGAAAATTTGCTAAAATGTTTATTGCTTTAGTCTACAGCACAGATTCAATGTTTGAATCTCTCTTACTTACTATATTCAGAACTATCAAGTTCAAGGAAAGATTCCAGCTTAGTACAGGTAGTCCTCAACTAATGACCATAATTGAGGCTGGCAATTATGATGGTAGTCGTGACAGTTGCAAAGCATGACCAACCGGATTTTATGACTTTTGTGGTGTTTAAGAGAACATAATGGTCGTTAAGCAAACGCCACAGTCATCAAACAAACCTATTGTTTGCTACAGGATGTTTTTGTCAGAAACTGAAGTAACACCAGTTTTTGGCAAAGACATCGTAAATTGCAATCACAACTGCAGCAACTGTGGGACGTTGCAAAAAGCCATAAATGTGGGCCAGTTGCCGAGTGCCCAAAATGCAGTAACATGACCATAACGTTCCTGGAAGTCGGAACTTCAGAACTGGATCGTTATACAGAAGGACTTTTGGTGGTCCTTCTAACTTTAAACAGTCACTAAATGACCGGTCCCAAGTCGAGGACTATCTGGCCAATCGACCTCCTGGCCAATTTGTATGGAATATGCCAGTCATATTTTAAATGGGATAACAGTGTAAAATTCCATTTGTTATCTAAAACAATAAGACTTAGCCAAAAAAATCAATTTGTTGGGGCCTTTGGTTTAATTTTTCAGACAGTATTTAAAAAGGAACATTGATTTGTGTAGGTTGTATGCAAGTGCCAAAGTATTATTTAATAATACTTGAGAATAAACCAGCCCTGAATCTATTTCACCTGTCTTTCTCTGAAGTTCCAAAGGGATATCCAGATATTTTAAACCAGTTCATTCCACAGCTCGAATTAACTGCATTATGCAGTTTCAGTCTACTATTTCATAACCAATTGTTTTAGAACAGGGGTGTCAAACTCAAGGCCTGCGGGCCAGATTTGACCCGCGGGGTGCTTAGATCTGGCCTGTGGGGCCACCCTGGAAATAGCAGAGGGCCGGCCCGTGGTGCCTCTGCCAGTGAAAACGGAGCTCGGGAGGGCCGTGTGTGGCCCTCCTGAGCTCTGTTTTCGCTGGCAGAGGGTTGCAGGAAGCCGTCCCAACCGAAAAGGGAGGTCGGGAGCTCGTTTTCGCTGGCAGAGCGCTCGGGCCACCACAGGCGCCCCCGACTTGAGTGACATCAAGCAGGCCATGCCCACTCTGGCCATGCCGCCCCCTGCCCCCCCCCCCGAGATCAAACACAACCCCTCAATGAAATCGAGTTTGACACCCCTGTTTTAGAGCATCTCTGTTTCATTATCTCTCCATGCAGCATGCAATATACCAGGGGTGTCAAACTCAAGGCCCGCGGGCCAGATCCGGCCGACAATGTGGTCGGATCCGGCCCGCGGGGCTGTCCTGGTTTACCCAGTGCAAAGAGGAAATATCAAGCCAGCGTAGCTTCGGCCCGGTCTACCCAGTGCAAAGAGGAAAGATCAGGCCAGCTTCAGCCCAGTCTACCCAGTGCGAAGAGGAAAGATCAGGCCAGCGTAGCTTCGGCCCAGTCTACCCAATGCGAAGAGGAAAGATCAGGTCAGCGTACCTTCGGCCCGATCTACCCAATGCAAAGAGGAAAGATCAGGCCAGCATAGCTTCGGCCCGGTCTACCCAATGCAAAGAGGAAAGATCAGGCCAGCGTAGCTTCAGCCCAGTCTACCCAATGCAAAGAGGAAACATGCCAGCAGTTTGGGGAGTGGCGTCAGCCACGCCCACCCAGTCGGCCATACCCACCCGGTTGCCCGAGGTCAACCACAGCCCTGTTGCGGCCCTCAATGAAATTGAGTTTGACACCCCTGCAATATACCATTTCAAAGTGGCCATTATTTTGGATTTCTAAGGCTGTCTTGCAAATTAACTTTTCAAAAATTACTAGCATATTAGTGCATATATATACTACTGTCTAAGAAATAAGCAAAAAAGAGCAATTTAAAAAGGTTTCCTGATGAATCATTTTGAAATAATTCATACCTATTATAATTTACCACTGAGTAGTATTTTACTTTTAAAGTCTTATCACTTCCAAACAAACCTTACTGCTGTCTCTACTTTCAGTGGATAATCTATTTTAAGACTAGCAAATTTGAACTAAAAAACCCAGATAATTTGTTGACCGCAAAGAAACGTAAAAAATGTCTGTTCTTTGATGCCTTCCAGTTGTTATCCAGAGTTTTACAGCACTGTTGTATTACCTTTAACCTATTCAGAAGTCTCCTCATCGCACTTAAAATTGCTTATAGCATTATATAATGTTTCATATCATTCCAGTTCTTGAAATATTTTGCCCTCTAACTCTTTTCTTCTACTCATTATCGATATATGAATAGGGTGAATTGAGCGCTTTCCCCCCAAAATTGAATTATTACCTTCCTTAACAGTTGTAATAAATTGCTGATAAACTCACATCCACCCAATAGCTCTAGAGCAGAGGTGTCAAACTCAATTTCATTGAGGGCCGCATCAGGGTTGGGTTTGACCTCAGGGGGCCGGGGGGCATGGCCAGGGGGGACGTAGACAGCTTGACGTCACTTGCGTCGGGGTCGCCTGTGGTGACCCGAGCGCTCTGCCAGAGAAAACGGGCTCCCGAGATCTGTTTTTGGCTGTGACAGCCTCCTGCAACCCTTTGCCAGCGAAAACGGAGCTCGGGAGAGCTGCATGTGGTCCTCACACGCTCCATTTTCGGCTAAAATGGCCTCCTGCAACCCTCTGCCAGTGAAAACAGACCTCGGGAGGGCCATGTGCGGCCCTCCCGAGCTCCGTTTTCACTGGCAGAGACACTGCGGACCAGTCCTTTGCTGTTTCCAGGGTGGCCCTGTGGGCTAGATCTAAGCACCCCGTGGGCCGGATCTGGCCCCCGGGCCTTGAGTTTGACACCCCTGCTCTAGAGCTTGCCCCAGAGGTACATTCAAGATCAAGCCTCAAAATACACCAGTCAGGGAACACATTTGTTGAAGCAAGTTACCATGGATAACTAATAGGCACACTTCTAGCAATATTTATGAAAAAGAGAGAAGGACATAAAAGAGAACCAGTTGCCTCTAGGGCAGTGGTTCTCAACCTTTCTAATGCTGTGACCCCCCGCCGCCACCGCGACCCCCCCCGCTGTCGGGCTTGCCTGCGGGTCGCCGGACAGCTGATAGCGTGGAAGCGGGAGACTTCGCCCAGACGCCGCCATTTGGGTTCTTTTACCCTCTGCGCATGCGCAAAGCATTCTGTGCATGGGCAGAGGGTAGAAGAACCCAAATGGTGGCGTCCGGGCTACCAGCTGTCCGGCGACCCACAGGCACGGCCGAACCGGGAACTTTTCACCCCTGCAGTGGCGGTGGCACCAAAATGGCGGGCTAACGCGCGCGGCGACCCCTGTGAAATGGTCGTTCGACCCCCAAAGGGGTCGCGACCCACAGGTTGAGAACCGCTGCTCTAGTGGTTAAGACACCATACTAGAAACCAGACAACTGTGAGTTCTAGTATCACCTTAATCATGAAAGCCAGTTGGGTGACTCTGGGCCAGTCACTCTCAACCTACGACATCAGGCTTGAGCAACAATCTGGTCATTCAATTCTTGTCATAACTAATGGATCAACACTCTATGGGTAATCTTCGATTTACAACCACAACTGAGCCCAAAATTTCTGTTTTTAAGTGAGACAGTTGTTGAGTGAGTTTTGCCCCATTTTATGGCCTTTCTTGCCACATTTGTTAGTGAATCACTGCAGTTGTAACATGGTTATTTTGTGAATTTGGCTTCCCCATTGACTTTGGTTGTCAGAAGGTTGCAGAAGATGATCACATGACCCCATGAAACTGCAACTGCCATAAATATGAGCTAGCTGCTGAGCATCCAAACTTTGATCACATGACCTGGGGATGCTGCAAAGGTCACAAGGATGAAAAATAGTCATACATCATTTTTTTCCAGTGCCGTTGTAACTTTGGTCACTAAACAAAAGGTTGTAAGAATAGGACCACTTGTATTGATTTTTAAAAAAGCACTTGCAGGAAAATAGCCCTGTTGAAACAGGTCGAAGCCAGATTTCTCAGAGTCCCCAACCATATGGCTATGACTTATTGCAAACAGGCAACCAAGACATTTTCTTTTCCTTGTGTTGAATGCATGTGCATTCAACCAGAATTAAAAGTGAGCCTTTAACTTGTATCACTTGATAAGACTCGTTCTCCATGAATTCAGCTCTCTTTTAAAGCTATACAAAAAAGTAGCCATCACCAGTCTACTGGTAATGAATTCTAGAGATTAATTACTTGTTCTGTAAAGGGGTTCTTGCCTGTTCTAAAACATCTAAATCAGCATCATCAGATGATACCTTGTCATAATATTTTAAAAGGGAAAAACTTTTCCTGTCCATTTTTTCCATATCTTACATCTCAATCATAACCCTATCCTTGGGCCAAGCTGAAATCTGAAATATTCTAGCCTTTTCTCACATGAAGAATCTTGCCCTGATTTGTCATATTTTTGTGTCCTTTTGTACTTTTTTTGAGTTTATATTTGTACCTTAAATGTGGTGAACCGAACTTGTATACACCATACTAGATGCAGATTTGCAGTACATCCATATAATGACATTACAAGATTAGCAGTTTTATTTTCAAAATCCTTTCTTAATGAATTCTACTATAGCATTTGCTTTTTTCATCACTGCTGCACAACTGATGTCTTCACTGAGCTATTTACTATGGACCCCAAGATCTTTTCCCTTGATAACTGAGACTCAGGTCCTAGCTGTGTAAATGCAAAATTAAGAGTAGCTTTTGTTCTAATATGCATCACTTTACACTTCTTAAATTAAACTGCATTTATCACTTGGTTAACCATTTACCATCCTTAAAGAAATTCTACTGGAACTTTTCAAATCACTTTTTGATTTTACCATCCCTATTGTCCAGACACATGATCAGTGCTTAGCTTTAAATCAAGTCACTTTACTTTTAAACATTTAATCATTTTAAATGCTAATCAATCTAAGCATTGACAGTTTATGTACTCATTTGTTAGACTGATATCCTATTTATTCTTCAGGAGCAAAAAGCAGTATATGTAGCATCCTCTCCAAGCTTTCTGCACAACAGGTAATATTTGCATGATACACTAACTCAGTTATCTATGTTAGGCTTAAATACATTGCCTAACTTTTTCAGTTTGTATGGTATTACTGTGCCATAAACTATCCACAGAGGCTGGGTTCATATAACATGCTCAGTTGACAAGTTTGTGAATCAATGTGTCACATGATACAGACACTATCTAGTCACATGAGCTTCTACTGCTAAGAATGGATTTGAACCTATATCCTAATCCAATTCCTTAATGATTATAGTCTCTTGTAATCAGATTCCCTTTAATTCAAATCTATACTTTTGATTTATTGGGACTTTAACAATGCTGGAACATTTTGCTTGATAAGTTACAAATATGCTAATAAAACATGGGGGGGGTAGAAACATCAAACAAGATGATGGACAGCATCTATGTTTAAAGAGCTTATCTGCTCATTACTACTGGCAAGTTCAAAACAAGGTCCCCATGATTTCAAAGTCTGCAGAGCACGAGATTTTGGCAGGCAAAACTTTGCAGATTTTTGACAACTTTGTAGTGTTGTCAAGTTAACTACACCTGCTAGTTCTCATCCAAAGGCACATCACAGAAGCCACATCTCTTAATCTAGAAACCCACTTACCTGTTCTCTAAGATAATTTCTGAATAATAACTATGTACATCAACAAATAGCTACTGTCTCTTTCAACTGTTTACTTTTCTGCAAAATCATTAACATTGCACCCATTGAGCATTCCAAAAAGTTTTACACATTTATCGCATCTCTGACTGAAAAGCCAAGGCACTGAATATGGGCAGGTGTTTAGATTTTTAACCTGCTTTATATTAAAGGTTTTCAAGTGCAAATTTAAAGGAACTATACATCCTGTGAACAGGAAAAACTGTATAGTAGAATTATTTAAAGAATCATCTTGTACAGATCACATCCGATTTCTATTCCTTTCAGCAGCATTAACTCTGAGATAAAGTTGCTTTAAGCTTACAAAATGTGCAAAACTTATTAAACTTATTATTTTACTCATGAGAAAACAGCATGTTTCTTGCCTATGCCTGCCCAGGTTCGATTCTCACCAAACTTCATCAGAATATAAAGCTACCTTCTTTAGTCACAATTATCATACTAGACTGATGAGCTTTAGCATCATTTCACCTTTCACCAATTATTCAACCTAATTCTTTGCCTTCCGGGAAAGGGGATCAGGATGAAGACTCTTACCTGTTGGCCTCAGTAAATAACTTCTGCCACTTTGTTCTTTATCAAGATAAATAGGAGTAAACAAATGACCTGGACAGTATAGTGGGCAGGGATCATTACAGAAACAGTATAAGATAACACCTCTCCCCATTCCATTAGCATTCTTGGTCCCTTCTACTTGTTTTCCCCTTTGAAAAACAGCAACAGCACTCACAGCTCACTATTTGGCAGCATCTCTCCGTCTTGCAATCCTTTCCCCCTTACGCAGCTGCACCAGGATCATTATTCCGCAAGGCCCCTGCAGCAACATTATACGCAGGCGCAACAGAAGAGGGGTGGGGGGAGGAGAAGGAAAGAAAAGCCAGGAAGCTGCAGGATGTGACTGTTCCTCTTTCATTCCCTTCAGCGCAGGCGCAAAGGAGCGGCATGCCACAAACTTTTTGCACCGCATGCGTGCCCTAGAATTAACCTGAACCTCCCTCCCACAACGATTTCAGGCAAGGCGCCTGCGCAATCTCTGCCAGCCTTTGAATGAAGGCGCATGGGCTACACTCCGAACGGACGAAACTACATTATAGCGCATGCGCGACCCTCAACCGAGGTTTTTAGCCTTCCGCCCCGCCCCTTCTTCTTGCGTCAGGGCCTTTGGCTCATTATTTTGCAATCAGTTGCCTATCAGCGTTATATATTACTCCCTTTGTCCCTATGATGTGGTGAGTTATACCTGTCACCCGTTCCACCTCACCTGCAAACGATACGCAATAGCTGCAGCCGTCCCCTTGTGGTCTCTCCATAACGCCCTGACCTGACACATCCGGGACTCTTAG
This sequence comes from Thermophis baileyi, assembly GCA_003457575.1. NCBI lineage: Eukaryota > Metazoa > Chordata > Lepidosauria > Squamata > Dipsadidae > Thermophis > Thermophis baileyi. The sequence goes on from QLTV01001499.1 coordinate 776,205, forward strand.
TGACGTTACCACGACGCCTCGTTCATTCAACGACAGACGGGGGAGGAGACTGGGAGGTAGTGCCATTGCGCAGGCGCAAGAGGGATCGGTAACACCAAAAATGGCGGGAAAGAAATAACGTCGAGGCTTCTCTTTAGGATGATCAGCACACTATTGGTACGGTAATAGTACAGGAGATACCAGGAACGAAGGAAAATAATCAGAGGTGGAATCATGTTTCGGCATTATTATCGAAAGTAGTATTCAATAGGCCTATTAAAAGCACACCCGATTTTAATGCAGCGATTGCTATGACGCTAAGTTACAAATAAGGTGCTCTCCAAATACAATTCATAAACACGTTTTTAACTATCTTCTAATAACATTTCAGATACTGAATGTCAAAGATCATGCTGCCACCGAGAAGTGAAGGGGAACAAAGCAAGCATAGTGTTACCTGAGACAAGGTGCTTTTCTGAGATCCTGTCTTCCCTATGGAACAGCCTCTACCAGAGGGCAGCCTCTAAGCCATTGGCTTTTGGCAAGGCTGTGAAGACCTGGCTCTTCTCCCAGGAATTTGTGTCTGGATATTAGCATCTGTAACTAATAGCTTTGGAGTTTTATTGAACCTTGGTGTATTGTCCTAAATTTTAGGCTTTATTATTAGCATTTTAAAAGGTGATGGTACTTTAAACATGGCTGTCTAGGCACTTTTTTAAACTTCAGAAAAACATGCATTTTTCTTGCATTGTCCTTGCAATCAGAAGCCAATTGTAACAATCTCACACCTTTTTCTTATAGTCTGACTAAGAAGCAAAATTAACCCTTTTAAGAGTACTTGAAGAAACATCATTGTTCAGCATTCTGATGAAACTCATCCATTTCATACCAAGGATTGAAAGAATTTTCAAGCATGCAGAGCTTAATATTAAGAGTGAAAAAGACTTGAGCTATAGCATTTTTCTTTTTGTGAATAAATTTGTCACAGACATTTGCATTTTTTCCTTAAATATTGCTCAAGTGGGGTAATAAGCCAAATGGAAACAATTGGATGAATATTGCAAGACTAATTTGATGCTATCAAAGCTAATAGAAGATTTGGTATCCAAATGCCACTACTGTGTTACCATGCTATTACAATCACAATCTTTGTTTTATTTAAGAATAAATTTGTCTTTGTTTACCTGTCTCTCTACCTGTTGAATGATTTGCTTGAATTCCACATAAACATTCCTACTTGTATAATAGAGTCATATTCTTTCCCCAGCTGAAAATTGAGGAGGAAAAATTCCTGTGTCCCTGTAAGGCAGGGAGGAGGTTTTGTTGTTGTTAACATTATCAATGTTAAGGCATCACTGCCACAGTTGGAACCTGTTTCTTGTGGAGCAGTAGTTGCCTAAAAGCTTTGGCTACTGCTATCCTTTCTGTTCAAATATCAAAAGACTTGATTATGGGTTTTCCATAAACTAGGTTTTGGGTGTTTGTTTGTTTTTTGTTTCTCATAAGCAAATTTTTTTTCTCTCCTGAACGGAATCTTTGTTACCTTACTTGGGAGCCTGAATAGTTGAATTTACTGTCTTAATTCATGTTTGTTGTATTGCCACAGACAAAACTGTTAATATCTTCACTGATTCTATGTATGTTTTTGGTGTTTGCCATGCTACAGATGCCTTATGGTAGCTGAGAGGAATCTTGACCTCAGGCTGCCAAATTGCTCACGGAGACCAGGTAGTTTCATTATTGGATGCATTTCTCTGTTTTATGAAAGGCAATCACTTTGCTGATCTGAATGCTAATTAATCTTTCCATCTATGTTTAAAGTTATCTCTGCTATTGCTTATCAGAAGTATATTTCAGATGCTGGGATTGCCACTTGCAATGTCTATGAGAATAGAATAGAATAGAATAGAATAGAATAGAATAGAATAGAATAGAATAGAATAGAATAGAATAGAATAGAATTCTTTATTGGCCAAGTATGATTGGACACACAAGGAATTTGTCTTCGGTACATAAGCTCTCAGTGTACATAAAAGCTATAAGTGCATCTTGGTAGGGTTCTGCATTGTTCCCAATGGGCACCCAATTTCCCTACATACTTTTCTTCATCTTCTGACTCACCAATTAAGTGTGAAAGGACATTGTGGTACCGAAACTATTATAGACTGGCTTATTCCTGGAACCTTTGTGGAAATTTCTCAGAGCTGCTTCTAGACAAAATGGGGGAGGGTTTGCTTCTCTGCTAGTTCAGTGCATCCATGGCTGAGGAAATGAATTAACTGCCAGTTTCTATCCTTACAGAAGCAGCACTGAGAGCTGTGGACAGCAATGGGAGCTACAGTTGCCCTGAGTGATAAGTTCCAGCAGGGAGGATTTATGCTGCTTAAAGTTTCCATCACAGGACTCTCAATCCAATCTTGGAGAGTGCACTCCAGATTTTTGCTACCCAACCCACTGTCCTTGTGGAAGAGGTGGAGATTGTCAGATTTTTGGAACTTGCCACAAATAATCTTTGTGGACTTACTTTTTTAAAAAACATGATTTCCTTGGACCTTTGCTTACGTTGCTACTTTTACAATATTTTTTATGCTGCAAATGGGGGTGGGACAGGAGGGAGAGCAAAATTCCTATTCATCCCAAGCAGCATGTGATTGATAATTCTAGCCTGTAAAATAGAATTGTATTACTTCTTAGAGGTGAAATATCCTCTTTTTCTTGCGCTGTAAGTACTGATTGGTGGGTAAATCACATTATTGCATCTGATTTCAATATAATGCAGGAACACTCCAATGCCCCAATTTATTTTCAAAGGACATCAGTTGCCCAAATACACAAGTGGTGTTTCTGCCATGCTTGTATTAATCCAACTAATTATGAAACAACTTGGATACAGTATTAAAATGCAAACTTGCACAGGGCAAATAACAAAACATAATGGCACTTATTCTTAGCCAAGGCCATTTTTGCTGGTACGCAAAAACTTTCCTTTTTAGAACTAAACAATAGGGAACAACTTCTGAAAGTCCTTGTATATACTTGCAAGTTTTAAGAAAGATAAAACTCAGCTGGAAAAGTAATTTGCGTCTTGTATATGTTATCTAGAATCACGTTTTCTATTCAAGTCTTATGCAATGAGCATCTTTTACTGTTGATTATTTGCTTTCTGACATATCGCATATACCAAATGTACATATCATTTATTTCTGTCCTTATAAAAAGCCTTGGCACCCCCCTTAATAAATGCTTTGCTTGAATTACTTGGTAATTACCGGTATATATTTTTGAGTGTAAAATGTCCCTTTGCACAGGTAGGTCTCTCAAATTTAGGGTGCCTGAATTTGGAGGCACCAGGTGCAGTTTTCACTGGTTTTTGTTTTAATGAAATTCTCTGTTTTTATTTTGTTTGATGCCCTGTATTTAGATCGGTGGATGGCCAAATAAATTGGATAATATGCAGGAATAGTACAAGTTTACATATATATGTGTATGTGAATTTGAGCGGAAATGTCTCTGGCAGTGTCTTACCTGTACAGCAGTAATTGCCAAGGTTGCTTAGTGAAGTTCTTTAACTAGAACACACCTTGCCTTACTTTTATGACTGCAATGGGATTTTCAAAGCATGCAAATGAATGTATTTAGTGTGCTCTCTGAATCCAAGCCATGGATTTCCAAATCATGGTTTATGGTGGGGCTACTATATTGACTGCAAATATTCAGAGGACTGTTAGAAGGCAGCAATGAGTTGGGTTTACAGTATCTGTATCTATCTGCTGCCATTCACTGCTTGACTGAATTTTTGCAATACCTCTACTCATGTTAATGTATTTATTTAAATTCATAATAAATTAAAATGTGAAATATACCAGAGTTATACCGGTATTACTACATGTCAAAGTAGAATTAAATTATTTTTGTAAAAGTTTACCATTTAAAAATAATTAAATGACAACTGATGGGGATCTGTGTTTAAAACCTTAAAGGCCATTTATAGATGGCATCTTCTCACATAGTATTGGAAAGAAAATTCCAGCTGACATTGGCCAACAACAGAAAATTCAGTTGAATGGGGCAAATTCACCCCTTCTATGCCTGAAAGAGACCCAGAACTCACCATTTCTTGGTTTCTAGGCCAGCATCTTAACCTTTACAATACCAAATTACATCATTTGCATAACTGACATAAGAGACATCATAGGAGAAATCTGTTAAATGAGAGTACAGTGATACACGTGTGTGTGTGTGTGCGTGCACACACACGTACACCATATAACATTTGGAAAGAGATTGGCATCCTGTGCAAAGAATTCAAAAACATATTACTTTGGAATAAGTCTTAGGTAAATACAGGTAGTCCTCAACTTACAAAAGTTTGTTTAGTGATTATTCAAAGTTACAACGGCACTGAAAAGAGTGACTTATGACCGTTTCACACAACCATTGCAGCATCTCTATGGTCATGTGATCAAAATTCAGATGCTTGAAAACACTCATATTTGTAACAGTTTCAGTGTTCTGGGGTCAGGTGACACCCGTTTGCGACCTGACAAGCAAAATTAATGGGGAAGCCAGATTCATTTAACTATTACTAATTTAACAAGTGCAGTGACTCATGACGGTTGCAGTGTCCCAGGGTCATGTCACCTTTAGCAACCTTCTGACAACCAAAGTCGATGTGGAAGCCAGATTCACTTAACTGTTTTCCTAACTTAACAACTGTAATGATTCACTTAACAACTGTGGCAAGGAAGGCCATAAAACGGAGCAAAACTCACGTAATAAATGTTTCACTTAGCAACAGAAATTTTGGGCTCAGTTGTCGAGGACTACCTGTATGTGGACAGACTGACAAATCTGATATTTATCTGATTAAGAAGATAAAGAAACTCTCAAGTTATGCTTGATTCCTGGCAACCATATCCAAACAGTTTTCTTAACAGTGTTATGGAAATACTGTTTCATTGGGATATTTTTCTTTTCTTTTTTAATGACTCCAATTCTGACTAAAAGTACTGCGGAATTTCCAGGCGATCCCAAGTACTAAAGCCTACACCACTTGTAGTTTATGAGATCTTTCAGATCTGCCTAGTCCTACAATTTGCTAAGGCTATTTATCTAAATAATTGTCAGCAGAGAACCTTGTTATCTCTATAGGATTTTGACAGGACTGTAATTGTCATAACCAGAAAAAAATGCTTTCAGTTCAGTAGTGATCAAAGGAGCAATTCTTTACCCATATCTGTTTATAGTAATAGAAACTCCTACTGAATACAATGCAACTTGCTTCTATATAGACGTGTGTTGGACTGAGTAATTAGTCATCATGCAAACAGAAAGTTCAACTGCCATTTTTATACTGAATAATGAAAAATAATTTTGACATACCCAATTTTTGTGCTGCACTGCGCCAGTTTTGTACATTACTGCTTCTGTCTTTCTTATGGAAGTATTAGAAGTTCATCTGGAATTTAAGTTAGGATTATCAGACTTAAATTTGCTTGATACTAACCTTTTGCTACTCCACAATAAAATGTTACAATAAGACAACTGAGATTTATTTCACTTTTATAAGAATGTATATATGATTTGACTTAGAGGTTGGCAACCTTCCAAGCTGAATTGTTCCAGAGGCTTGAGGGAAAATGGTATAATTTCTTCATTAATGGATAATTTATCGCTAGAACCTAGTGATGATATGTATCATCAAGTCAATTTTGACTTCTGGAGATTACATAGAATTTTTCCATGATGATCAATCTCTAACCTGTCCTTTCAGGTCTTTCAACAATGACAACAGCAAGGTCATTTTAATTTTATTTATAGTAATCAATCAATTTATGTATTGGTTTGACCATTGGTCGAAATAACCTGCATAAAAGTGGCCAAACATTAATTAAATATATGAAAATGTACAAAAATCAGTAAAAACATTAAAACTGTACTATAATATTAGAAAACATTGGGAACTTTTGCTAAAGTATTATGTTTAGCAACAGGCTTTGAAACCTTGCTAATTTCCATAGCATTGTCTTGTCTAAGTTCATTGGCTATTCAATTTTTATAAATCAGGCCAAAATTGTTTTCTTATCAATGGGGGCTCTAAATTTTTCGACTTGCTGAAGCTGAAATAGGGCAATGAAATAAATAATCTATAATTTTCTTGGAGTAAAGGTAGAAGCATATATTATATGGGATATTGGGAAATTGTCCCTCTCTAGTTGCTGATGCCATTTGCTGGAGTTGTAATTTTGTAAGATTTTATTGATATTTATTTTTCTTCTTCTTTCTCAAAAGGTCATTAATGAGGTTGTTTACAATAACAAATGTGTAATAAATTAAACCATAAAATAAAACAGAAGTTAATAGTTGGTTGATTATATGCCATTAAGTCAGTGTCAACTCTTAGCAATCACATACAGTAGGTAAATTTTTTGTGTGATATGTCCTAAGTAATCTGTCAGGCAGGGGTGGGTTCTAACTTACCTCGCTTCCTCGCTTCCTCCCACGCCGCGTGGCCACACGCGTGCTTTGCACGCGCCCGCATGCACAGTGCAAAAAATTTTTAAAAAATCCCCCCCCCAAAAGCCAAAAACAAGATGGTGGCGCATGCACAGTGCCAGAAACTTGGCTTCTGCGCATGCGCAGAAGGAAAAAAAACTGGAAAAATTTCAAAAAAAAAATTCAAAAAAAGACGGCGGCATCCACGGACCGGCACCAACCAAACCAGATCTGTGACATCACCGTGATGTCACCAGCGGGTTGCTACCGGTTTGAAGGTAGCGTGAGGCTCCGCCCGGATGCCGCCATTTGGGTTCTTTTACCCTCTGCGCATGCGCAAAACGTTCTGTGCATGCGCAGAGGGTAAAAGAACCCAAACGCCGGCATCTGGGTGGGTGGGCGGAGCCTCACGCTACCTTGGCGACCGGCTCTACGGCGACTGACAGGCACGAGCGAACCGGGAGCATTTCACCCCTGCGGTGTACCCATCACCACTGTAACTGAGTCCATCCTCCTTGCTGCTGGTCATTCTTTCCTTCTCTTTCCTGCATCTTTCTCAGCATTAGAACATTCTCCAAAGAGCTAGATCTTTCAATAATGTCCACATTAGGATAATTTGAGCCTAGTCATTTGTGCCTCAAGTGAAAAATCTGAATAAAAATCATTTATTCAATGATCCATTGGTTTGTTTTCTTGCTGTCCATAGTATTCCCAGGAATTTTCACCAAAACCAAAGTTCAAAACACTCTTTCTATTCTGCTGTCTCAAAACTTTTGCTTCTATAGACTTACTGGAAATACCATTGCTTACAGTGTTCTGATCTTTATAGATATAGACCCATCACAGCATCTGAATATCTTTTCCAAGGCTTTCATGGCTGCTCTACCAAGTGCTAGTCTGCTGTGTACATCTTGACCAAGTCAGGCTTATTTTCAGTATACAATATAAAGCCAGTATCTATAGTATCTCAGTCTCCAGTGAGAATCATTGCAATCAATACTTTAAAAATGTAAAAATAAAATGATCCCACACAAGGACTTTGCATGTTAAAAATGGAGAAAACGTGCATTTCCACACATGTTGATACAATACATATATGAGAGTGTGCCATATACCGGGAACTTTTTAGGCTATCCATGGTTGTCCAGAAGGCAGACTGAGAAGAAGTGATTAACTCCTACCTTCCTGGGAGCAAAATCCTTGCAAATACCTTTTGTTTGCTGTACATGAGGTAGGACTAAATGGAGATGGCCTATAGACTATCAGGCCAGTAGGAGAGTGACAAGGTCCCTTTTCCATACTGTATTGGAATTTTCAAACTTTTTTTCAGGCTGTGGAACTTTTAGTTAAAAAAGAAAAAAAATCTCAAAACAGGTACTATCCACCTCTCTAAACACGCAGCAATGAATCATTATGAACACAAATAATCAAGAAATGGACAGCTGCTGAATGTCAGGTGACAAGACTGGATGTACTTTTGAGAAACTGCTGTGGACAATTGGTGTCCACATGGGAGCCAACAAAATCTTCTATTTCCTACTTCCTATCCTGTGACTGGCATTTGTAAATCATCATTTAAGCAATATGAGGCATGTACTGTAGTTGGTTTGAAAAATCGCAGCAAACTTTGTGAACTTTGACAGGTCTCCAGTTATAGCATTTTGACAGCTTTTTGTGTCCTTAAATTTATTTCTAAATCAATGTCCTTGAAAGCTATAGCATGCATGGGTTTTTAACATCTCCTTCTTAATATTCACTTTCTCTTCAGTTTTTAATTATTTTCTTTCTCCATTTTTCCCTTTCAATTTGCTAAAAACGTAGAAATGTAATTAGATGAAGGCTGGGCTGCAAGAAAGCTGCCAGCAGTTCTACATCATGATTAAATATATCAGCCCTTTCTTTACTGACCAAAAAAAAAAAAAAAAAGAAATCAAACAAATTTCTTGCAAATATCTCTCTTCTATACACCAAAAAATCAATAACACAAAAAAAAAAAAAAAAAAGAATTCAAACAGATTTCTTGCAATTATCTCCCTGTTATCCAGGAAAGAATCAGTAACACGTACAGATAGTCTTATTGAAAATGCAGCACTAATTAAAAACTCATATAAGCTCCTGATGATCAAGGCAATACAAAAACCATATATTTAATTATTTCCTCTATTTGCTAATCTTTGTTTTAGCAAAACAGGAAAAAAAATCCAAACAAAACCACACTGCTTTCACTGGAGGGACTTGATAGGACTTTTATCTATGCAACAGTCAAAACAGACAATGGAAGCTCAATTTGATTCACCTCTTCTTATGCCACTGGGAAATTTTTGCAGATTATTTTCTGAAGGTAATCTTAAAAAGGAATGTTTTGCTATATTCAAAAACAGCTTTCAGAAGACTTTTTCATTTTAGATACACTTCCCTCCCCATCCTAGTGCTTAATTTCTAAAAAGAGGTGCAATGTAAGCCATATTATATATGCCTAAAGGATCTCACCTGTTTTTTTTACTTTCATATGTTACAAAACTGATTATCAAATAAGCCATATCTCAGATTAGCTGTACTTTATTTCCATGACATTCCATGCTAATGTCAGATCCAAGGACATAGGTGCACTCTGAAATATCAGTTACACAGAAATTGCAATCCCATGAAATTGGGCAATGGGCATTCTGACTGTTCGGGAAAAGGTTCAATGTCAGAATGACCCATTTGGAGAGCATTCTGTTTACCCTTATTTGCAATGGTTAGGCAAACTCTGATTTCTCAGATTTTGCTGAACTGTGATTCTCAGTATCCATTTCTGTCAACTACAATGAGAGGATTTGCTTGGAGTCAAAGTTCTTCAACATTTGCAGAGCTGTAGCTGCACTGACTGATGATAGATCTTCACGATTTCAGAATGGAATTGTTCCCAATCCTATCTGCCAGAAATTGAATAAAAGTTCTGTTGCATCTAAAACGTTTTTTTTTAATCAGGTTTTTAAATCCCATTTTCATCCTTGGGAAAAGTAGCCCTTCGAGGAATAGCTTAAATTGTGAGAGGTTCTACAGGGTTGTTGTGGTTGTTGTGGTTGTTAGTTGCGAAGTCGTGTCCGACCCATCGTGACCCCATGGACAACGTTCCTCCAGGCCTTCCTGTTCTTATGTTCTACATGGAGAAAAGCTAATTCTGTTACTGTAGTCCTGATATGATTGTCCCAGATACAGGGGTGAAATGCTCCCAGTTCGGACCAGATCGGGCGTACCGGTAGCGGTGGCCACCAGTGGTTCGCCGAGCCTGTAGCGACGGCTCGCTGGCCATGCCCCCGAACCTGTCTGCCAGTCGCCGCTCGCTCGCCCTGCCCCGCCAGTCTCTGCTCTGCAGCTTGCCTGCCTGAAGCGCTGCGCCCCTGATCTGCCTGCCAGGTAAGCCTGCAAAATAGCGGCCTACCTAGCTGCCCCTGCCTCCCCCACCATCCCAGCCTGCCTTTCCTACTCCATTCCCTGCAGCCTGCAGCCCCGACATACTTTCCTGCCTTCCACGGGGCCTTTCCGGTGTGCCTGTGGCTAGCTTGTGAAGGCAGGTGAGCGGAAGGCCACGTGGAAGGCAGGCAAGCATGTCGGGATGGTGGGGAAGGGAGGTAGCAGCCTACTCCTTTCCCTGCAGCCCTGCCATGCTTGGCGGCCTTCCATGCGGCCTTCCCAGTGGTCCCCCATGCCTGCTTGCCTTCCGAGGTCGGCGTCCAGCCCGGCCAGTGGGTGGGCGGGCAGCCCTTGGTGGAAATGCAGATGCTGAGAGGGGCGGCGGAAGGGCAAGCGGATGTCCCGGGGCTGCTGCACATGCGCCCACCCCGTTTCTGCAAAGGCAGAGCCCCCCCCCTGCAGGGTGATCCAAAGAGGGTAGGGGGATGCTGCAGAAAAGGCTGCCTTCCACCCAGGCCCACGTGCCTCCTGTGCCAGCTCCGTGGGGCTTGGGGCTCCAATGCAGCCCACTGGCTTCCCACCCGCAGGGTGATCCAAAGAGGGGAAGGGGATGCTGCAGAAAAGGCCGCCTTCCACCCGTGCCGGCTCTGCGGTGCTTGGGGCTCCGAAGCAGCCCACTGGCTTCTCACCCGGCCACCTGCCTGCTCTCTTTGCGGATCGGCCCGGCCAACCGCCGGCGCCACTCTGGGAACTCGCCCCACGGCGCCGGGTGGGAAGCCAGTGGGCTGCTTCGGAGCCCCAAGTCCTGCAGACCTGGCACGGGAGGCATGGGTAGAAGGTGGCCTTTTCTACAGCATCCCCCTCCCCTCTTTGGATCGCCCTGCAGGGCTCTGCCTTTGCAGAAATGGGGCGGGCGGTTTCTACGGAGGTTTGGCTGGGGGGGGGATGCACGGCCCTTCGGGATGGAGAGCAGGGCAAGAGAAGGCACAATAGACTGTGCTGCCCCGGCTCCGCTCAACCGCGCTTCTTCCAGCCCATCCGCCCCACGGCGCCGTGAACGAGACAATCGGCCACGCCTCCCCGCCCGGCCTTCCTCGCCGGGTCCTGCTGCACCAGCGGCTCCGCCCTGCCCAGCTCCGCCCGCCACCACTTCCCGTGAACTTCCCGGGAGACAGCTGGAGCGAGGGGCAGGCAGGAGCGCGTGGGCCTAGCCGGCACTCGGCTTACCTTTCTGCCGAGGCTCAGAGACCGCCTGGCATGCCCATCCACCTGGCACTCTCCAGGCAGCACCACTGTCTCCCTGCCCTAAGGCCCCCGCCAGCCCTGGGGCCTGAGGCCGGCGAAGCCGGGAAGGCGAGAGGGGCAATGGCGGGGGCAACTGTGCTCCAGGATGGCACATGACAGGGGATGCGCCGCTGCCAGGCTGGAGCGCGGTTGCCACTGCCGCCGCCCCTCTCGCCTTTTTGGCTCCGGGACCTTCGCAGGCCGGGAAGCGTCGGGGCGTGCACTTACGGAGCTCCACCAGCCTCAGGGTCCGCCGGCCTCCGGGCCGGCAGGGGCCTTGGCGGGGCAGGGAGAAAGTGGCGCTGTCTGGAGAGCCAGCGGATTGGCGTCCCAGGCAGTCTCCGAGCCTCAGCAGGAAAGTAAGCCAAGCGCCGGCTAGAGCACTTTCTTCTTTCTCCCGCCGCCAAGAAGAGTGAGTAATTTGGAATTTTAGGAGCCTCTCATAGCTGCTGTCACAAGATATTTGCCTTGGGGGGGGGTTGCTTTCTACTGCAGAAGAAAGCGAGAGAGACAGGAAAGAAAGAAAGAAAGAAAGAAAGAAAAAAAGAAAGAAAGAAAGGAAGAAAGAAAGAAAGAAAAAAAGAAAGAAAGAAAGAAAGAAAGAAAAAAAGAAAGAAAGAAAGAAAGAAAGAAAGAAAGAAAGAAAGAAAGAAAGAAAGACTTATGACCACAATTGAGCCCAAACTTTTGGTTGCTAAGCAAGAGCGTTGTTAAGTGAGTTTCATCACATTTTACAAGTTGGCCACGCCCACCCGGTCACCTGACCACCAAGCACGCCCACCCGGTCACATGACCACCAAGCACGCCCAACGAGTCACCTGATCACCAAGCCACACCCACCTGAAGCCATGCCCACCTGACCTCAAGCCACACTCACAAAATAAGCCACGACCACAGAATCGGTAGGAAAAATTTTCACATTTCACCACTGCCCAGATATATAGGTAGTGCTTGACCTATGACCATAATTGACCCCAAAATTGCTGTTACTAAGCAAGATGTTTGTTAAATGAGTTTTGCCCCATTTTATGACCTTTCTTGCCACAGTTGTTAAGTGAATCATTGCACTTGTTAAATTAGTTGTTAAGTGAATCTAACTTCCCCATTAACTTTGCTTGTCAGAAGGTCGCAAAAGGCTGTCACATGACCCCAGGACACTGAAACTGTTACAAGTATGAGTCAGTTGCCAAGCATCTGAATTTTGATCACATGACCATGGGGATGCCATAATGGTTGTAAGTGTGAAAAACGGTCAAAGTCACTTTTTTGAGTGCTGTTATAGCTTTAAATGGTCACTAAATGAACTGTTGTATAGTTAGATTCCTTAGCACCATATTAGATTGTATAGTATCATATATGTCAGGGGTGGGTTCTAACTTACCTCGCTGCTGGTTCGCTTCCCTTCACACGCACGCAAATAAATAAATAAATAAATAAATAAAAAGCCGAAAACAAGATGGCGATGCATGTGCAGTGCCGGAAACTCGGCTTCTGCACATGAGCAGAAGAAAAAAAAAATAAAAAAACAAAAATTCCAAAAAAAAAAAAAGATGGCGGCGCCCACGGTCCAAACCGGGAGGAACCCACCTCTGATATATGTGGTCTTTGATGAAACAATAATGTATCTAATCACTGCTATACCAGTATAGACTTCTAACAGGCAAAGCCAGGCCAACTGTTAACTAAAATGATAAATCTGTTTAAATCTGTTTCTGACTGTTTGCATGAATATGCTGAGCCACTGCAAAAGTCTTATTCATAGTCTTATTACACTGCCACCATATACAATTTGTTAACCATGATTAGATGCTTTTTTGAGGTTTTTGTAATCTAGAATTTGGGGGGGGGTTTGGAATCTAGAAACAAACTTCTGTGTAAGTTCTAGTTTCAAAAAGCCAATATGGTAGATGCTCTGGATTTAGATACAATACTCAGTTTATGATTCTGTTTAAAGAACTATATATGATCTAGGTAAAATGGTACATATAGTTAATTAACTAAGCTTATCTTGTCATAAAGCAACACAAAGATTACATTCAGATAACAAGTCTGATCTGTCTGAATTGTGACTTGCTAAAAATAACATAGTTAACTAATTTTGTTCAGCATACTGAACAATACACAGCAATTCATAATCAGCAGTGGCTGTTTTAGAGTCCTGCTGTGGTGTTTGGGAGTGCTAATGTGCCCGCATTTACCTAGTTTAGTATCTGCCAGATTCCCTGCCCCACCTGAGTTTCTAATTAAGTAAGAATAAAAAGCTGGAATTCTGCAAAGTTTCAGCTTCACTTACTTCCAAGAAGTAGGTGAAGTAGGAGATTTGCTTCTAAGTCTCAAGTGGATTCTGCACATTTTCTTAGAAAATAAAAATGATAAGACAGTTGCATTCCAGTGCTTTGTTTGGAAGTGTACCAGAGGTGGGTTCAGCCCGAACCGGTAGTGACCCGCTGGTGACGTCACGATGACATCACGGATCCGGTTCGGTCGGTGCCGGTCCGTGGATGCCGCCATCTTTTTAAAAAAAAATTTTTTTTTTAATTTTCTGGGGTTTTTTTCTTCTGCGCATGCGCAGAAGACGAGGTTCCAGCACTGCGCATGCATCGCCATCTTGTTTTTGGCTTTTGGGGGGGATTTTTTTATTTTTTTGCACTGTGCATGAGCGCGCTTGCGAAGCATGCGCGTGCCAACGAGGCGTGGCCACGCAGCGCGGGAGGAAGCGAACTGGCAGCAAGGTAAGTTAGAACCCACCCCTGAAGTGTACCCATCCCCATAGGAAAAAGACAAAGCAAGCAATAGGCTAGGCAATAGACCTTTTATGTTACCACCCTCATAGTCTAGAACATGCTTCCCCCAGAAATAATTTAGATCTCCTGACTCCTTACATTTCACAAGGTGATAAGAACTATTAATCCAACATCCCTTTAGCCCAAATATATTGTTATTTTTAATATTGCAGTTATTTTCTATTTGTTTTGTTTCACTAACCCAGACATTTTACAGATTGATTAGTCAATCTACAAATATTGTAATTAATATGTTCGTGTGTAAGTACACACACACACACACACACACACACACACACACACACAAACACATATATCTCAGAGGAATTATTTTGCCTAAGATAGCCCACAACATATTTTCAAAATTCCAAATGTGCCTACCAGCCAACTAAATTTAGGGAATTTTGGACTGAGTTCATCTAATATGTTTTTATAGATGTTGCTGTCTTGGGTCATAAATGTGGCTTTGATCCCCAAAGGCTAAGCAGGGTCAGATCTGGTTAGCATTTGAAAGAGAATCTACTAGGGAAAAATAGAATGGAAAGGTTAAAAGATAGCTTGGGAGAAGACAATTATTGCTTTATCCCTGTAATTACCGGTAGCTGGACATGATTTGAAATAATATTTTTTTAGAGTTCACTTCAAATGTATGTCAATGGCTCAGAAAATAACAGGAAGATATGGGAAATAGAAATTGTGCACTTTTTTGATTAAACACAGATTGATATGAATCTGGAAGGATTCCCATTTTCTATCAATTATAATATTTTCTAGAAGTTGCTTTCTATATTTCAACAAGTATTTAGCAGTAAGAGTTTCATTTAAAAAGCTGATTAGAAATTTGGAATAGTCTACATGCTCAACTTTCCTTTTTTCTCTTTTGTTAAGTAAAATAACTTTTAATTTTAATAATGTAATTATATAACATGATCTGAGATTAATTTTGTATCATAGTGACATTGTATTCTTTTTTTACCCATTACAGCAATGTTTAAGAAACATGTGGCCAAAGCATATTATCAATTATTGGTTTGACTTATCATGTGTGAAGGCAACCCATACTTACCTACTATAAAATCCATTTTCACAACTGGCTCTATCAATATTAAAGCAAGAAAGTAGCAAAAAAATTGCAAGTCAGAGCCCCAGACTAGATTTTCACATTATGCAAGATTATAGTATGGTTTATTTGGCTTTGAGTTAGTATATTGTGAATGTAACTTTTGTGATTCATTCAGAAAACCATTGTTTTCATGTGAGAGATAGAATTAAAGAATCGGTAACTGGATTTACACATTGCACAAAGCCAGGACCAAACACTGGTCTTGAATCCAGGTTCAAATCTCAACATGTTTGCAAATTTGCTGAATATAATTTAGTATTAAGAGTAAGAAGCATATCAGTGCTGTTGGTGCAACACATTAACTTTAGCTGATATAATTTGCTTGTTCCATCCTCTCCAACTAATATACCAGGCACCTTCTGAGGATTTTTTTCAAAGAGAAAAGGGGAGTGCAGAGGTGGGATTCTACCAGTTCCAACAGGGTCTCTAGAACCGGTTGTTAACTTTATAAGCAGTTCGGAGAACCGGTTGTTAGAAGAAATCTCCTTTTGTTTTTTTTCCACTTTACAGGGTTAATCCTGTAAGGAATTACAACATTCTTCTGGTGTTTCTATAGCTTAATCTTTATTGCCCTGCTTACAGAAATTGCCTCTCTGTTAACCCTTATTACATTCTTGGCAGTATGCCTAGACTTACTGTCTCCAGAGTTTTTTTTTTCTTTGCTTGACTTTCTTAAAGGGGAAGGGTTGTTTTAAGCTTTTTACACTGCTGTTGGGAGGAAATACTCCCCTGTTGGAGTTCTTCCAGCACAAAGCTGCCGGAAAGAAGCTTTTAATGACAAGGAACCAAGATGAGTGACATTCAGCAAGGCTTCTTGGCCAGCTAGAAAGATTGACATTCAAACATGAGTTTACATACCCTTTCTGATTTTTGGTCTAAAACTGGTGTTTGGTGAAGTTTAATTCTGTGCTTGGTGATATTTAAACCTGTGTTTATTGATGCGATAATTTTCCCTATTCAGCTATGTTTGGAAGGAAAAATGTTAATCTCTGTTCCTGAAAAGAAGCAGCTTCAGAAATCTGGCTAGTTCCTGTGTCTATTTGTTCTAGTAATTAGTTTAACAAGCAACAGCTACTGTATTTGCTCCTTTGCTTCATTTGCTTCATTCTAGTGTTAA
>QLTV01001499.1:796455-808962 GCA_003457575.1 Thermophis baileyi
AGCATCGGAAGCGGGAGACTTCACCTGGACGCCGCCATGTGGGTTCTTTTACCCTCTGCGCATGCGCAAAGCATTCTGCGCATGCGCAGAGGGTAGAAGAACCCAAATGGTGGCGTCCGGGCTACCAGCTGACGGCGACCCGCAGGCACGGCCGAACCGGGACCTTTTTACCCCTGCAGTGACGGTGGCACCAAGATGGCGGGCTAACGCGCTCTTAGGCGATCCCTGTGAAATGGTCGTTCGACCCCCAAAGGGGTCGCGACCCACAGGTTGAGAACCGCTGGTCTAATGGAAGAGACAAGCAATCAATAGCAGCAACTTGGCAGAGGAGGATACACTTGAAAATTGGATCAGGTTAAGGTATATGGTAGTAAAATTGTAACCAAATTGTTTGGGCAGATAGGCAGAAAAAAATCCACAAGCCAAAACAAACAAACAAACAAACAAACCATATCGAAAGCATGGCAACAACAAATTGAGTAACGATTAGTTTGCCTCCTTACAGGACAGCAAAAACCTGCTTCCTAGGTACAGTAGCTGCTGGTTGTCAATGCAGAGCTGACAATTTTCATGGAAGAGAGGCTAAAGAAATTATCCTGCTCAAACTCCTCTTCCCCACTGCAAAGAGTGCAAATTTCACAATGGAACACTACATTGTTTTGCTCTATTCAGACTATCTGAATCTCAAGGTCTTCAGTAGAGCCTGCTTGTTCATTACAGTTACATGAAAAGTGAAGTTTCTTTCTCCATCCACATTGCATTTTTATATTGCTCACTATACCACAAAATAAACTTCACTGCTTATGTTGACAATCATGATAAGTTGCGTCACTAGCAAGAATCATTCAGAAGAGGCCAGTAAGCACTCAATGAGCCTCTTCCATTTTATAGCTTTATGAATTGCATCAGGGGAATATTTACTTATTGTAATTACTTATAATCCACCAATCCTCCCAAAGTGGCTGTTGTAAAGAGAAGTAAATAAATATTCATTTGAAAAAGTAATACAGATTTCAAGGATCCCTTCCATAGGACTATTGATATTAATAGCCATGAAATAAGGAGAGAAGAGTTGACTTATGGGATGATGATGGGTGTTCAGTTTACTTCTCACTATAGAGATGTGCAAGACCCCCTCACTGCAGAGAAAATGCAGGAAATCCAGGAAGGAGAGGAAATAATTGCTATTAACTTTATAAGATGTACTGGGAGTGGGAGATCACTGTGCATTGTATTGATAAGGGGCAGGATCTGGCTGAGTGCATGCTTACTTATCATAGCTACCATTAGATGGCAGCAAAATCTAATTCTTTGCTGCCATCTTCTGATCCTATGGAGTTTTGATATCCATAGGATCAGAATGCCCAATGTCAAAACTCGTAAGCACTGCTCTGTCCCTGAGAGGCTACCCGAAGTCACTGCTGAAATCATTTGTTTCAGAGAAGAGCCTGTACATGCAAACCCTGAGCCCCAGAATATTGGGTCCCTCAAATGTAGCCGCTAGCTCCTTAACCTCTTAACTGATAACCAATGTTGAGATGGGGAGATATTAAAATGGTTTGCCCAGGAGCTCTATTGACAGTCCAGCTCTTCACATTGCAATGACTGCATTTAGCAGAATCTCCTGGGTCAAGACATTTTTCTATCATTACATCTGTTCTGCCCTTTAAAAAAATATTAGCTTAGTGTAGTGATTAAAATGCTGATCTAGAAACTGGGAGACCGTGAGTTCTGTGCACTTAGGCATGAAAGTTGGCTGTGTGACTTTTGGCCAGTCACTTTCTCTCAGCCCAACAACACGTCAAAGTTTGTTATTGTGAGAAAAATAGGACGAGGAAGGAGTATTATGCATCTTCATCAGCTTAAGGTATTTATAAAGTAATAGAGGCAGGATAAAAATCTAATAAATAAATTTACAGAAAATAAATGTGTAGATTGCTACTAAGCATAATTATGTTCTTCATTGCCTGTTTGTGAACACAAGACATAATGAACATACTTAAATTACGATATATACTTTTAACAATAAGGCTCAGTGAAAACAGGAAAAGTTTCCTGAGGGGGGGGGAAATTACAGAAAGTCTACTCATACTGCTTATCCTCAGTTTTTTACCTTTGGTTGCACCCATAATTAAACTTGTAACATGACTATTTGGTTGTCACTGGGTTATGAGAAAAATGCCACTGGGGAGTGGGGGCAGTATTTTCTTAGGTTTTATCTGATTTAATGAAAGCTATGTATTTCTTCCTGAAATTAAATGAACAAAAATAATTACGACTTTTCTCCAAAAGTTTCTACAGCATTTTGGTCAGCAAACATTCTTTCTGGAATCTTCTTAGCATGTTGTGAATATCATTTCTTTACCAACAGACATTCCCAATATAACATCCATTTGTCTGCAGAGAAAATCCACGCCCTTAAGTGGGGCACCCCTCTTGGTCATTTGCAAAGTCAGATTGCCCAGCTCCTCCCTGTGTTGGAGATAGGAAAAGTAAAAGTTTAGTCTTTTTAAAAACAAAGGGCAGAAGTCTATGGATTGAGTCTATGGAAGAGTTTGGTTCATTGTTCTCCCCAGCAGCTGATTAAAATGGAATTTATCAAAACCTGGAGGAAGTCCATATAAATGGAGCATAAACATTTCTGCTTCAAAAAATTGCTGTTTGGAAAACTAATCTAGCTAATATTTCCATTTTTTTTCTTTCATTTTTCTCTGTGTTGGTAATATAATTGTTTCTATTTCCTTTTGCAACAGGGAATAATAGTATGTGCTTTCAACCAATATTGCATATTTCATGTTCATGATTTTATTTTTAGAAAACTTAGAATCATATTTTTTTCTTAGACTCTCTCGTACTCTTATATTCTAAGTTGAGAATTGTGCATTTTTATTTTATCTTTCTTTTTTAACCTCACTGTCCATTTTTTGAGCAATTCTGTATTATTTATCTTTCACCAGTGATGTTGTCACCACTGGTTAAATTTAAAGTTTAACAAGTTTAACTTTAAAAGGACTTTTATCTTTTAGAAAAGTTTTGAAATGTTGCGTGTCTCTTGTGATATTGGGCTATCTCCCAAGGGTAACAGGGAGTGAATCTTCTAGCCAGGTGACATACTAGAATTGATTCATTTCTTACACATGTGTGTCAGTAGTGGGTTGTAAAACCCGTTGCTACCGGTTCTGCGCATGCGCAGAAGCGTCCCGGGTGGATGGGCGGAGCCTCCTGCCGCCGCCACCGGTTCACAGAACTGGGCCGAACCGGGAACAACCCACCACTGGTGTGTGTGTGTGTGTGTGTGTGTACGTACACGTGCCTTTAAGTCAATATTGACTCCTAGTGACTGCCTGGACTAGTTCTTGCAGTTTTCTTGATAAGATTTTGGGAGTGGTTTTCCATTGTCTCTTTCCTACAGCAGACAGAGTGACTGGCTCAAGATCACCCAGCTGGCTTCATGCTTAAGGCTGAACTAGAACTCGTGGCATCTTATTTCCTAGCCTCATGCCTTAGCCACTCCACCAAACTGGGTGTACTTACATTGTAATTGCCAAGAAAACAGAACAGGGTGCTCTCTCATGCACACTGGATGTATTGGAAGGATGGAAGGTTCCAAAGGGCTATTGATATTCCACCTTCCACTGTAGGGACACAGCCATTCTGCTGCTTTTGACTATTGCTTTAGGCTCTGTGATAATGCAACAATTAATTTAAGCAATAAAGTACCCGCAGGCCTTGACTTACAAGCAGTTTGGTCGCTAAGTGAGGCAGACATTAAATGAGACATGCCCAATTTTATTACCTTTTGGTTGCTGTTGGTAAGCGAATCACTAAAAGAATCATATAGTGGTTAAAGAAATTTGGCTTCCCCAATTGACTTCACTTGTTAGAAGTCAGATTGAAAAATCATAAATGTCAATTACTTGTCCCAAGGACACTGTAGCCATCATAAATATACAGGCCAGTTGCCAAAAGCCCAAATTTTGATCATGTTACCATGGGGACACTGCAACAGTCCTAAATATGAGAACTGGTTATAAGTCACGTTTTTTACCGTCATTATAACATTGAATAGTCACTAATTGAATGGCTCTATAAGTTGAGAACTACCTACATAAATCAGTTTCTTGCTACGGATCTTAAAAACAAGAAGGGCTGTTTTTAGTCCAACAACAGGGGAAAGCTATAGACTGTACAGGTAGTCCTTGAAGTGCAACCTTAATAGGGCCTGCCCATTAAGGCTGTAAGTCAAAAACTTTATAAAATGAATTACACTAATTTTTATGACATTTTTTTTATCACGCTCATTAAGCAAATCAACGGGGCTTGCTGTTTGCTTCAGTTTGTTAAATGACCTCTGCCATCATTAAATGAACTGAGAAGCTAGAGAATTTGCAGGGGTCTCCAGCTGGAGCCTGTGGAGGGAATGTTGCCAACTACGCATCAGCTGTACTGGGAAGGCCAGGCAGCTCTCCGCCTCCAAGCAATGCTCAGATTTAAATTGGTGTGTGTGTGTGTGTGTGTGTGTGAGAGAGAGAGAGAGAGAGCGCGCGCACGCACGCACGCACACATGTAAGTTATTGTTGTTTCTTGCAGCCAAGGGAAGAAGAGAGAGAGAGAGAGAGAGAGAGAGAGAGAGAGAGAGAATGAATGAGAGAGAGAATGAATGAGAGAGAGAATGAATGAGAGAGAATGAATGAGAATTTGCAGATCTCCAGGTGGAGCTTCTGGAAGGAACCACTGTCATCCGCCCATCAACTGTTCTACAAGCAATCTACAGTAATACACTAATTCCCAAAGCAAAAGCAAATAAACACAGCACAGTAGAATGCAAGGATCTTTCTGCAAGCAATTTCGAACTACATGCAAACAAAGAGTCCCAAAGGTGCTTTTTCAGGAGGCAACTGGACTTTCTTGTCCAGAAAAAACAAGAAAGTCCAGTTGCCCCCTGAAAAAGCACCTTTGGGACAACCATGACCTGGGTGACTGAGAATCTCTACAGACTTTTATGCAAACAAACAGTACAGTAGAATGCAAAGTAATTTTACAGTATTAAATCTGCTTTCTGTAGATGCTGGCTAGTAGTGCTGCAAGCAATCCCAAAGCAAACACAAACACACACAGTAATGAAAAAAAACCCTATCTTTGTAAAGTACTTACAAACAAGCATAGCAGTTTATAAAGAACTGGCAAACAAACAGTACTATAATGAAAAAGAAAAATCTAGGTACTTACAAAGGCAACTAACAGTACTCCAGTCCTCAAGGCAACAACAACAAAAGAAGCCATAAGGCAGCAATGAGAGATTCAGTCCTCTAATCCTCCACCTGGGAGCAATGAGGAGGGGAAAAAAAGTGAGGCCTGCTGGAACTTGACTGTCATATGACAGGGGGAAAACATGCACCATATGGACCTCAGAAATTGCCTGTTGGAACTGTGGGCAACAAAGAACAGTCACGGGACAAAAAATGGCCGCCGCTTCAGGAGTAAATCCAGGTCCCATGACTGCAGGGGCTCTTGTGGTCGCAATTTTGAACCCTTGTTGTAAATACACTTTTGGGGCACATTCATAACTTCAAACAGTTGTTAAATGGCCGTTCTTGAGGATCCTCTGTAATAAATTCACTGTGCCTGAATATATCTGGTATATTATATAGCAAATGCCTTGTCCTCCTGCTATATGATTTTATCAAATAATTTATTTATTTATTTTATTTTATTTATTTGTTTGTCAAACATGTACAAAATGAAATAAATAAATATAATGAACTATAATATAATATAATATAATGAAACATAAATAAAATGAACTCTTTAATATGGTCTTAGACCAACATAAGGTAGGTGGGATATGGTCATTAAAAAGCATAAAAGATGCATCAAGAATAAAAACAAAAATCTGAAATATTATGAAAAACTAGATGCTATAAAGGATACATAAATTAAAGACAAAAAAGTGAGTGTCTAAAAGAAGGGGTTGGGATTTAAATGGGTATGGGGAGCATAAAAGGTTAGTACAGTGTGGGGAAGACTATATCACAGTACAAAGCACTAAGGTGGTTAATTAATTGCTCATTAAATCTAATTTATAGCACAGGCCATCATCTGACATATTTTGAGCAGTACTATGTTGAACCTGGCATCATTGTATGTTGTAGCAGAACTTGGTATTTGAAAACAAAAGGGTGGTGTAAAATTGTTCTGTATGCTTTGTGCATCTATAACTTACCTTTTGTATAGATTTTTTTTTTTACATAGGAATAACCAGTACAGTTGATGTTCACCATTCCATGAAGTTTCTTAAGGTCAGAGTCATCAAAGGCAAAGATGAATCACAAAGCTGATAAAAAATATTAAAAAGGGATAGCTTAGTAACAGATGCAATTGAAAAGTCTATGGTTCTGTATCCAGTTAGTTGATTTTGAAAAGCTAAGCTGGTTAGTATTGGGAGACTATTAGGAAATCTCAGAGTTAGGAAGCTAAATGGGGAAATCAAACATACTAGAAGAATGCAGTCACAAATTATTTCATTTATTTAATTGATTTATATAGCCTTTATATATTTATAGCTGATTTGTCCACCAGAATCACCAGAAATGATGCGCATCTCAAAGGAGCTTGATGGCAATTGAGACCCAGCCACTGTATGAAGCATAAGGCAGCTTTAGTTTCCTCTACAATTATGCTAATCAAGAAGCACCATTCCCATTTCCCATTGTCAAGAACAGCTCAAGACTGTTGCAGTCCTAATATTCACTCTAAGTCACAGGTGTCAAACTCGATCATGCCACTGGTCAGATCGTGATGTATCGTGACTTTTTTGCCTTTGCGGAGCAGGGTAGGCGTGGCCTGTGCGTGACATATCCAGCCCCGCAGGCCGCCAGTTTGACAGGCCTGCTCTAAGCTCCTCTGCTTTGTGTTTTCTTTTTTCCTCTCTTTAAAAAATTCTGACCAATTTTATTTATTAATAAAATGTATCTGCAGAGAACCAGTTGAGACAGGAACGAATGAAAAAGGGATGAAATACACTGTGATTCTTTCCCCCCACAAATATGCATCAAGTGGAAGATGAAATTTCAGCTTTTTAAAGCCAATTTATCAAATGGCCTTTTTCTAACTGTCAATAATACCAAAGTGTCATTATCTGCAGATCGGTTCAGTAGTTGTGCATAACCCACTCTTATTTCTGAGAGCTGAGAAGTAGCTTCAAATGGATTTCAACAAGAGTGCAGTTTCAATAATAAAATAAAATACTGAACATAGTATGAACAGCACCTCAAAATAACGCATTTTATACAATAGAACTGGTTGGTGTAATACAATTGACTGGTCTTCTTCAAGCACTCCAAGAACTACAACTGCCAAATTTCTATTGACTTATCTTGGCTGTGAATCCTGGGAACTGTCATTCCAATATTTCTAGAGCGAACCTTAGGTGGCATAGAAAACCGAATATAGACAAAATAAGCATTTATCTACCTGAATGAAACATTCGCCAATGAAAAGCTATCTTAGGATATTCAAGAACTGGTTTAACCAGTTTCCTGCAATTCTTGAATTATCTAGTAGTTTAGAATTTGCACCATGGATAGCAAAGGATGATGACATTAGAAGAGGTTCCAGGACTTCCAATGAAGAAATGGCGAACTGACATCCTATGGTCAGCAAGAGACAGCTGGAAATGGCAGCTGGATCCTGGATTTGGACCACCAAAATCTCTTAGAAGAAAGGAGAGATCTTGTGATCAGCCCTGTGCATTCTGAACAGCTGGGGGGGGGGGGTTGTGTGTGAATAGAGAGCAGAAATTTATATTTTTTACAGTTGCTTGCAAACAGTTGGGAGTTGTGAGATTCCATGAAGCTCATAGCCATCAATGAAGCCTTCACAGACTCAAGTTTCAACCTCTTCTGAATCACTTTGGATTTTACTTTTTGTTCTGCTCCTTTTTAAAGATAGAGGACCTTCAAGTTTGATCATATTCACTGTGTGAGTTTTCTTCAATCTTTAAAAAAAAGAGTTTTAATTAGAAGTTTAAAATTTTGCAAATATGTGTATGTTTATGTGTTGTATGTGTGTATGCAAAACCTTACACTTGTAATTTAATTGTGTATATATAATACATACAAAAGGGTGTTTACAATGCTGATTTTAGAAAGTTTAAATAGATTAGGGGTCAGATGGACTTGAATTAGAAGTATCCTCATGGGAAACTTGTTATGTTTACATCTGGAACTGATGACTTTGAAAGTTGGTCACTAAAGGGTCCAGAAGGAAATAAATAAATAAATCAGTAGACCTCTTAATTGAGGTTTGTGATTTAGGCTTGGAATTATTTTAAAGTTATCTGCTCTTATAGAAAAATTAGATGATGTCATCCAAGAGGAACAAGTTCCATTGAATAAAACTGAAATTGATTTGAATGTGGATTTTAAAATGACACCCTATAAGAAGGTGATGGGAGAAGATGAATTATTACATTTACAAATGAAACCAATTGATTTAACAATTAAAAATGATAGATAAAAGGTAAAGGTTCCCCTCGCATATACGTGCTAGTCGTTCCCGACTCTAGGGGGTGGTGCTCATCTCCGTTTCTAAGCCGAAGAGCCAGCGCTGTCTGATGACGATTCCGTAGTCATGTGGCCGGCATGACTAAATGCCGAAGGCGCACGGAACGCTGATACCTTCCCACCAAGGTGGTCCCTATTTTTCTACTTGCATTTTTACATGCTTTCGAACTGCTAGGTTGGCAGAAGCTGGGGCAAATAACGGGAGCTCACTCCGTTATGCGGCGCTAGGGATTCGAACCGCCGAACTGCAGACCTTTCTGATCGAAAAGCTCAGTGTCTTAGCCACTGAGCCACTGCGTCCTCTGATGCACAATAAATGATACACAAATACTAAACTCGAAGAGTGATGTGGATAACGTCTTTGCATTGGATTTACAAAAAGGACTTGTTGAAGTTGTCCGTGATTTCATAAGAAAAGACAGTGAGAATATGAACAGTGATTTGGATAAGTTTTCTATACTGGAATTACAAAAAAGGGCTTATTAAAAATGCAAACAATTCTGGGAGAAGAGACAAACAGAGCATGAAAAGAAAGCAGATGTTAGGATGTTTTGAGGGAACCAAAAGATTTCTGGGAGAAAGAGAAAAGAATATAAAATCCATTTATTTGACTAAGGCTAAAATAAACAGGTTGCTATTTTTGGTAATGTTTAATGGATTTTTATTGATCGGGAACAGATAATGTTGTTTCAAAAGTTTTGTTTCTTTGAAGAGAGGAGATGGGGCAGTTTCTTTAAATAGAAGAGGAAATATAAATGTAAAAGGAAGGATTCAAACTGCCTATATTAGACATTGTTTATATCTCTTTTGTTATTTCAGATAACCATTAATGGGCATTTGCTCATTAAGAGGGAGGAGAGATGAAACTTTAAAAATTGACTTACAGAAAATTTAGATATGAGATGAAGAAATGGTTAGTTGTATTATAAAAGATAGTGATAAATTGTTCATGTTATTACATGTGATAGGAAAGAAGGGGGATGTTTCTTTTCTTTCCTTTGCATTTTTTCTTTTTACATATTTATATACTATATTGATTGTATTAGTTTTTGTTTGTATAATCTTTAATAAAAATTACTACAAAGCAAATTGTGCCAGGAGTGAAACAAACAGCATAATTATTTATATTGTCTCCATTGATTACTTACAGCACCCAGGAACCCCTTCCTCAATGTGCTATGGTGGGCCCAAATGGTGAGGATAGTCTCCAGAATTTGACTCATAAAGGGGTTTTGCTTTGATCGGGCAAGTTTTATAGTCCTGCAGCCTGCAAATTCTCCTTCTCCCACCACCCAGTTCCTCTGTTTGGGTATCAGAAAGGGAAGGTTAGATATTAATGAGGATTAAGTGCCTACTAGGCATTGGACACTTGTTATAATAAAAGAGGGAAGTAATTATCTGATTGTGGTTAAAGCTGGAAGTTTGCTATCACACAGCTTGCAGGAGTAAATAGGAGGAACTAGCTTGTCTAAGCAGCCTCTCTTCCAGCTGTCAATTGAAAAATGCAAGTCACTTACAGGACACAGACTTGGGCACTACCCAATAAATCAGGGATGGCGAACCTTTTTTGTTTCGGGTGCCAAAAGGGTGCGCGTGCACGCGATAGCGCGTGTGCACGTGCCCACACCCATAAAGCAATGCCCTCCCCCCTGTGCATGCGCACAATCCCTGCGCTGCCCTCCCGCGCATGCGCACAACCTACTCTGCCTCCCCTCGCGCATGCGCACAGGCCTCACTGAAGCCTCCGGACTTCCAGTAGGCCCGTTGGGCTGTTTTTCGCTCTCCCCAGAGTTCAGGAAAGCCTCCTGAAGCCTGGGGAAGAGCGAAAAATGGCCCAACGGGCAAACCGGACATTCGGAAACGAACTTCCGGTTGGCCTGTTGGGCCGTTTTTCGCCGTCCCCAGGGTTCAGGAGGCTTTCCTGAAGCCTGGGGAAAGCAAAAACGGCCGAAAAGAAGGCCGAAAATCAGCTGGCCAGCACGCGCATGTGCGCTGGACCTGACATAGGGCAACGCCTCCCGTGCCCTCAGATATGGCTTTGCGTGCCACCTGTGGCACTCGTGCCATAGGTTTGCCATCATTGCAATAAATAATTCCTCACATTACTTTTCATGCTATTCAACACTGGCACATCCAATTGTGACTGCGCTAAACAGATCTTCTGATTGGAGAGACCTTTTGGAGGCTGGGGCACAATGTAGCAATTGTGGATTAGAGGACCAAAATGGGAGATGATACCAGAAGCTGATGAAAGTGGTACACAAGTGAATGGAGGTAAATTGTCACTTTTTCTTTCTTAAGTTATGACTATTAAGGAAGGCAAATTTATGCCAATTTTCTGCAGTTGAAGAAAGAGAGAGCTTTGAAGACTACCAGTTGTAACCAGAAGCTAAAAGATATATTGATCCAGACACATTGCAGCAACCAGTATGGTAGTATAGCTGTATTCAATAGATGCAGATAGTGTTGGATATGTCCATTCTGGAAATGCAGCCAAGTTTGTGGCACTCGTTTTTGGCCAGAAGCCACTCAGTGGTGCAATGAAGTAATTTTAATAGTATTATGGCAGAAAGTGTTTTCTAGATCAGGACTGGTGAAGTTTAGCCATAGGAGTTACCAAACCAAGAATCACATGAAGCTGACCAAAAACAGACACTACCTGGACAGTTGGAGCAGTCAGATGTGGATGATTTAAAGCCTACCAGCTCCCACACCCATTGAGTAGAGAGAAGAGCAGAGATATCCTATGAATTACATTATGAATATTCTATGAAGATGTGTTCCTTGTCAAACAAGGCATTAAATTTCTTGATTAGCAACAGCTAATTGAAGTCTGATTTAAGAGGTAGCCCTGATCCACATTCCTTTGATGGAAACAATTGTTGATCTTCAGCTCTTGCATGTGTGTGGGTTCCACCTGTGAAATTCTGTTTGGAATAGCAGACAATCCTAACCTGATCTTGGAACATTGGACTGATTTGGAGCTATTCTATGCAATTCAGTTATTCATGCAAGTGTCTGTCAAGATACTGTTTAGGTTTGCACACTCTGACCATTGTTATCTCTTTGACCTTGAGTAAACTGTGAACTTTTAATTGGGCTGTAGTATTCTGGACTTTATATTAACTTATAAAGTCGTGGTGGCGCAGTAGTTAGAATGCAGGCTACTTCTACTGACTGCTAGCAGTTCGGCAATTCGATCCTCACCAGGCTCAAGGTTGACTCGGCCTTCCATCCTTCCGAGGTCGGGTAAAATGAGGACCCAGAGTGTTGGGGGCAATATGCTGACTCTGTAAACTGCTTAGAAAGGGCTGAAAAGTACTGTGAAGCGGTATATAAGTCTAAGTGCTATTGCTATTATTCATGTTTTCAGTTTATATAGTTTTTTTTTTAAAGATTGTAAGCCACCCAGAGTTATTTTGAGGTAAGATGAGTGGTCTATAAATGTCTATAAACAAACTACCATAGCAATTGTCTATGGAGATTCTCAGTCATCCAGGTCATGGTTGTCCCAAAGGTGTTTTTTCAAAAGGCAACTGGACTTTCTGGTTTTTCTTTTAAGACGTTTTGCTTCTCATCCAAGAAGCTTCTTCAGCTGAAGAAGCTTCTTGTATGAGAAGCAAAACATCTTCAAAGAAAAACCAGGAAGTCCAGTTGCCTCTTGAAAAAGCACCTTTGGGACTACCATAGCAATTGTGTGTGAGTCAGTGTTTGGAACAAGAAGCAGGGCAATAGGCTATAGCTAGTTGGATAGGGAGCTTTACAGTTTGAAACTACCCCACAGTTTCAACATTAGTTCGTCATCTTGTAGTGAACACCTCATGTTCTTTTTGGTGAAGGGAAGCTCTTCCCAGCCTTTTCCTGAAGAGCTCACAGTGAAATGCTGGCTGATGTATCTTCCAAATTGATGGATGTGCCATGCTCTTTATTTTATTCCAACCTC
>QLTV01001499.1:808987-822248 GCA_003457575.1 Thermophis baileyi
GGTGCATGAAAGGTCCTTTCACATAGCATGCCTTTCCCAGCTGCTTACCAACTGAGCCACTGAGAGTGTAGCAGCACATGCTGAAGGTGTTCAACATGGAATTTTCCTTGGTAAGTACTGGGAAGAGTGAAAGGAATCTTCTCTTACAGCACCGGCTAAGGGCTGTTCCAGACTTAGCAGCTCTTCTCTTTGCAGGGGATTATGCTGTCATGCTTCCTAGGATGGAGATGCAATAAAAGATGTATATCTTGGTCATGTCCATTGGTAATTCCTTATTTATTGGATTTATTACTGAGATTTAAGATAATTTTGCAAGGTGGTTACAGTTTAAAGATATTAATGCCCAAATGTGGAAGATATTAATTTATTTAGCAGCAGCTGTAGTAGAATCTGAATTTGCAAGAATTCCAAAATGCAATATTTAAAGCAGGGGTTGCCAATATTGACGCCAAGGGTCAATGGGATTATCCATTGTTCTTTTTATTATTATAGTTTGTCACACAGCCAGATGTTTAGGCTGGACTTGGCATTTTTATCTATGGCTATACCTATGGAGCTCTTCCTGAGGACTTGGGATAGGCAGGTACTATTGTTTAATAATATTAAAGATATTGTTCCACAATGGAAAAATCTGCTTTCTGCAATTGACTGATGGTAATTTTGTCAGTCCTGATGGTGTTCAAGTGGTGCTTCAGAATATTGTTATTTGTAGTACTAAGTTAAACTGGTATTTAGAATGCAGTACTGCAGGGTACTTCTGGCGCTTGGCAGCTCAATCCTCACTGGCTCAAGGTTGACTCATCCTTCCATCCTTCCGAGGTCAGTAAAATGAGGACCTAGATTGGCGGCAATATGCTGATTCTGTCAACTGTTTAGAGAGGGCTGTAAAGCACTGTGAAGCGGTATATAGGTCTGAGTGCTATTACTATTTATTAAATTATTGTCATATAATAAATATTTGGGGAATCAATGAACAACCTGAAACTTCATTACTAGGTCAATGAGGTGAAGCATTTGGGGACCCCTGATTAAAACAATTGTTACATTAAAAGCAAATGACCTATAATGGCCACCCAAAAACTCTCTGGAATAATACATTTTTAAGTTTCTCCCGAATTAGAAAAGAGCTTGGAGCCATCCGCTGCCTTAGGTAAGGTATTCCATAAGTGGGAGACACCACCAAGAAGGAGTCCATCTGCTCTGTACCCCATGTGCCTCATGAGGGGGGACCCTGAACAAGACACTTTCTAGAGGATTATACGAGAAGAGCAGATTTGCTTTTGGCAATGCATGGACATATTGTGCCTGAACAGCTGCAGAAAAAATGATTATGTATTCCTGGCAAGATACCTGGATACCAGATTCGAAAGATTTAACAAAATATGCCAACACTGCCTTTGAATTGGCTCTTGATCAATTCAAGGGAAAGGCCAGGCAGCATGATCCTGTTTAGTCAAGGTTCAGTTTATTGTTAAAAAAAAGTTTTTATACATAACAATTTTGTCATCTCTTCCAGTTATGTTAGTTCTTGTCTAGGTGTTTGTGTTAATTGCATTTCAATTGTATTCACAAGACTTTTTTAAAAAAAAATCATCTACATTTCATTATTTTTCTTTAAGCAACATTATTGTTGTTATTATTTCACCTGGTGGACTGTCCATTAAAAAGCCCCTCTACCCAGTCCATTCAGTCATGAAGCCAAAAAATTGCTACAGCATCAATTGAAAATGGTTGAGGCAGGAGGAGGAGATGATGATCATGTTGATGATGATGATGATGATGATTGCTAGGAGCTTTAGGCTGGTATTCTTCAGCCCACACTATTGGGCTTTCTTAATCTCTTTTGTACCAACAGTTGGGAGAAGGCAAGCAACATGAAACAAATTGCAGGCTCTCTATGCCACAGTTGTCCAGCCTCAGAGACTGCTTGGCATGCTATGAGCAATCCTGAATCCTCCAAGATAGGAAGGGCTTTGTCCAGCAGTAGGAGAACAGCTTGAGAGAAGCCATCTTCCATAACACTGTCCTGAACTGATTAAAGGACACACAATTTGCTTCTTTGAGGCAAAGCCAGTCGGATCACCTCAGGGCTAAAACCACTTATCACTTACTTCACAATGTGGAAAGCCAACCCTTCTTCATGGGATGACCTCTGACAGTGTGCCTAATAGTTGTCTGATGGCTTTGCTGGAGCTGCTATAATTCTTCTGGCTATTCCAGAGTCATGTAAAAGCAATGGAGAAAATTTGTAATAACTAACTTACATGATGCTTAAAATTTGTGAACCCTTTTGAATTTTCAATGTTTCTGCAAAAATATGACATAAAATGATATGTTCTCCACACAAACTCTAAAACTAGATAAAGTGAACCTCATTAAACAAGTAAATCAAAAACATACCTGTTCATTTATTGAGGGAAATGATCCAAAGCTACATATTTGTACATGGCAAAAGTATGTGAGCCTTCAAAATCATTGTTATCAGTTTCTCACATGAAATGCTTGCTTCAGGTCTTTTTACACCATTTCTATAGAATTAAGACCAGCATTAAGACCATTTGCGCATTCCAAAACATTAACTTTCTTCTGCTATTATCATTCTTTGGTCATATGACTTGTCTGCTTTGGTTTTTTGTCCCTAAAGTATTACATGCCTCACACTTGTGTGGCTTTGATTGGTCAACCATACCCTCAGGGAGGGTAACAGTAGGGTTGAGACTTGATTGATGAAATCCAAACTCTTTGGAAATAAGTTTGTAAGTTTTTCCAACAGCTGATATTTTTTTTGCGGGGGGGGGGGAATTGGAGGTCCCCAGAAATCTGCTGTTTTTGAGTCATAATAACACACTTCCACATACCTAAGGTATGAAGATCAGCCTTTGATTGTGAATATCCCAAATTGTTTTTTAAATAAAGCAGGACCTCTCATACTCGTACCTGATTGATTGATTGAAACCCCTGACTCTTAATTTCCCCTTCAAATGCACTGATAATCTTGGAGAGTTCGCATACTTTTTTCAGTAAAAAATATGTAGTTTGGAATCATTTTCTTCAATAAATGAATATAAAGTTTTTTATTCATTTTTTAAAAAATTCTCTATATCTAGTTTTAAGACTTGTGAAGAGAATAAATCACATTCTTGACTAGATTTATGCAGAAATATTGGACATTCAAAGGGATTCAGAAACATTTAAGCATCACCGTATATATTTGGGTTTGGTTTGGTTTTCCTTGGGTTTTTGCTATTACCTGAGTGCTTCAATAATACCTACATAAAATACCCAATCCTACTCTTTTGAATCCCTCTGCCCCTTCTTGGGAAGCCAGTGAACATCCATCGCTGCTCTTATGGCTGAAATCAGAGATGAGAAATAAATAATTAGATCAAATTTATCAGTAAGTTTTTATTTCTAATATTCTAAATTTAAAAAGGACACTTAGGACGTTTATCACAAAACAACGACAGGTTTTTAAAATCACTTCAGATAGACAATTTTGAATTAAAATGTAAATATATTCCTTTTTTTTGTTGTTGTTGCAAGTATACCCAATATAATGTAGCCTTGCTAAGAAAAGGAAGACGCTTTTTGCATGACACACTGAACCACAAACTAGCCAAATGCATTTTAGTCCAACATGTCATGCAAAATCAGACAGTGTGGCTAACACATAGTTCAGCATGCAGTAAAAGACCAGCAACAGGTACGACCATATAGTCTAGCCCAGGGGTCTTCAAACTCTAGCCTATAACCATATTGTGCAGTCAGTTAGTAGATTGGATTCAGCTCTTAGTGTGAGGATCAGTGGCATATTTTCCAGCAAAAAAACGTTTGGACAGCTGAAAATCAACACAAGAAAGGAAAGTAATCCTAATTAAGAAAAGTTTGGGAAAGAAACTACAAGGGAGCTTGAGGACAAGAAATATGTAGGGTATACCAAAAGCCAGGCCGTATAGGCCAATTACAATGTTTTACAGATAGACCTTGACTTACAACCGTTTGCTTAGCGACCGTTCAAATTTATAATGTCACTAAAACGAAGTGATTTACAACCAGTCCCCTACACTTAACAACTGTTGCAGCATCCCCAATTTGGGCACTGGGCAACTAGCACGTATTTACGACAGTTGCACTGAAGTGCCTGGAGTTATGCAATCGCCATCTGCAATTTTTTTAGTCAGCTTCCAACAAACGAAGTCAATGGGGAAACTGGATTTGCTTAACAACCACGAGATTCACTTACAACTGCAGTGATCTACTTAACCACCTTAGCAAAAAAAAAAAAAAAAGGTCATAAAATCAGGCATGACTCACTTAACAATCACCTTGCTTAGTAATGGAAATTCTGGTCCCAATTGTGGCCGTAAGGTGAGAACTGCTTGTGTTAATTATTTTTCTAGAGAAAATGTTACCGGAATTAGGAAGGTTGTGCGTCACATGAATAGGAAAGTGTTTAGAAGAAATAACCCATTCAAGCATTTAAGTTAATGTATGTAAGGCATTATCTATATGGCGGCCTGACTTTTGGTAGACCCTGTATTATTTATCTTTGCTTTCCTAAGTGCCATATAAAACTACAATTACTGCTTCAGGAATTTGATTAGTTGGTAATCTATTCATATTCTTTTAGATAGCTTTGTTTTGCATGCAACTATTCAGTGGCCTTACAATGAGTACAGTCCAGCTGCATGTTCACTATCATTTAACCACTCAAGCCCCTCTCTGGTGGAGGAGATAGAGGTAATCCTCGACTTAAAACAGTTCACTTAGTGACCGTTTAAAGTTACAACAGCCCTGAAAAAATGGCTTATGATGTTTATTATACTTATGATCATTGCAGCATCCCCATAGTCCTGTGATCAAAAAGCCAGATGCTTGGCAACTGACTCATATTTATGACGGTTTGCAGCATGCTGGGGTCATGTGATCACCTTTTGCGAACTTCTGACAAGCAAAGTCAATGGGGAAGCCAGATTCACTTAACAACCACATTGCTAACTTTGCAACTACAGTAGTTCTCTTAACAACTGTTGCAAGAAACTCATAAAATGGGCAAAGTTCACTTAACAAATGTCTTGCTTAGAAACAGAAGTTTTGGACTCAATTGTAGTCGTGAGTCGAGGACTACCTGTAGTTTCCCCTGCCCTCTTCTCAACTGAATCACCTTCACAGGATTGTTGTGGGGCCGAACAGCAGGCTGTATTATTGGATTTATTAGAAATAAAAGCTCCCTGGCATGATTATGTTCTTTCCCAACAGTTGCTTTTTATATGTTTGATCACTTCTGTTATGTGTATATGTGTTTGATCACTTCTGTTACAAATTTTTAAAAAGTAACATGAATAACAAATGTCTTTTGTATCCCAGAGTTATTGGAATTTGGCCAGCATACAAGTTTTTTTTTTTAAAAAGAATCCACACAGGCTGGCCACGACAAGAGCTATCTCTTCCCCCCACAATTGTTTTTACAATTTTATACAAAAGGGGGTTGCTTTTACATCCACTCCAAGGAAGCCACCGTTTGCAGAATTCACTAAAGAAAGAAATTGCCTTTTTCCCCTCTGGTTGACTTTTAGGAAAATAAGGAACAGGATTACAATAATGCCTCCCAGTCAAATGTTCCAATATTGCAAAAGGTCTAATTTTGGAAAGAAGAGGGGGCAGAGAAGAAGCACATCCAAAAAGATCAATGTAACCATCAGTTGAAGGCTGAAGAGAAATTGGAAAAGATGGGGACCAGAGAGGAAAGAGCACATTTGCCAGCACCACCAAGGAAAGGAGATCAAGGTCCCATCTGGAAGGGCGAGAGGCCAAAAGCACAGAGCAGATGGAGCCTGGTTGCGACAGCTGGTGGAGACGCGCTTTCATGTGTAAAGTTTGCTCCATAGAGACCTCAGTCTATGAGCTTCCAAGGCAGCCTTATGTTAACTGCCCGCCCTCTTCCCATGCTAGGAAACTCAAAGGAGTATGCCTGGCGCAGCTCTCGGGGGCTACTGCTTAATTAAAACAGGGGGCTTTTTAAACATTTTATAATGCAGGTCTTAGAAGTTCAGGGAAGCATCGCTGGGAAGGAAAAGAAATGAGTTTCTTTAGCAATACAGTCCAACTATTCCTCTAGTACCTTCACTATTAAAAGGCAAGATGAAAATGGTGGTGAAAAGCGTCACCTAATATAGAACAGTATCATTGATTTCAAGCAATCATCTTTAGACTTTCCCACATTA
The DNA here is from genome assembly GCA_003457575.1 of Thermophis baileyi. Lineage (NCBI taxonomy): Eukaryota > Metazoa > Chordata > Lepidosauria > Squamata > Dipsadidae > Thermophis > Thermophis baileyi. The sequence continues at coordinate 815,212 of QLTV01001499.1, forward strand.
GTTTATACTGTTAAAGGGATGAATGTTAGGCAAAATATCCTTTTGACTTTTGCCCTCCTTCAAGTACACTATTTATCATGCCTGCACTGCCTCTTCATTGCTGCAGGTGGCAGCAGATAGGCAGCCTTGACTGATCTAGAAAACTGACCTCACAAGCCAGTGAGTATTTGGATAAGAGACCTTTGTTATCCCCCTAGTTGCAAATCAGATTGGGAAGAGGGTTGGTATGGTTTTAAATTAGAAAAATGGCAAAGCATTTCAATAAGGCAATGAAGTTGTCTATGGGGTCATGAGGCACCAAGCTTCACTGAAGGAAGATGTGACCTCCCTGTGCTTCGGTAACTTGCCTTCCTTTCAGATACAGAAAGAAAACTTTCATAGTTGCTATTTACCAATATTAGGAAAGCAAACATTCCCTGTGGTTTCATGATTAATGACCTTTAGAAAATGATTATTTTTTTTTTACATTATGAGCTTCATCAGCAAGTTCCAAATTCTCTTATCAACTCATCCTTTTAAAGAAGGATAGGCCAATTGCTACCTATTTTTATGCCAAACAATCCAAGCACTAAATGAACATTTTTGGAACTAGCCACTTCAATTCCTTCCTGTGCCCAGCCAATTCTGCATATGCGATCATAAGAGTCAATATATGACTTAGTCAAAAGAAATATCTGTGACTCCTCTTGGCACTCTGTTCCAGTTCCTGAGTACAGAAACCAGAATCATGAGCAATCTGTGATAAGATGCAGAAAATCACAGCTCCCAAAAGTGGCTGCTTATTTTTGTGTCATGCCAGTTCAGTATTAAGTATTGGAAAATTATACCTAACTATGATGATTTCACCCTTTGTTTTAAAAAATATCACATCGTTTTTATTTGCAACACAAATCTGGAAGCAAATAAAGGGAGACGTGCAAGATGAAAATTGCTTGTGGCTCTTAAATTCTACCAAGTTCTCTCTGATTCTGGTTATATGCCCCCAGTCCTGTTATCAGAAACTTCCACTTTAGCACAATAATATCCTCTCATAGAATATGAAATTGACATTCCCTGACCAGGCATATTCTGCCAGCCTGCCCCTCACAATTTTCCCATGACTACCCTTTCCACACTCTCCTGGTTCTTGACTTTTTCCTGTTTCCCCTGACCCAATTCTGTATTTCAGTCCTGGACTAAAACGTTGAAACAAATGTATTGGTTTGGGCATGGACCATCCAAACCTAAGCATATTTTCAAATGTTGAAATATATTTTGGACATTTTGCATACCCCTAGGATCCAATGATCTGAATCAAATAATTTTAATAAGTTCTTAATATGCTAAAATTATACCAACTTTAATCATGTTAAAAAATAGCCAAATTTTAAAAGTTTTATTGAGATCTCAGCCATTTTTAAAAATGTAGTTTGTAAAAAAAATTGTGGGTGTTAGTCATATGGGCAAAATTGTGTAATGGTGATCACTTTCTGAAAAGTTTGCTGATATCTGGTTGTTTGAATATAGACTGGGAAGTGCCTACTATTCCTAAGTAGGAGGTGAACTTGAAAGGCACCCGAATGTTCAGGGCCACGAGGCAGCTGAACTTTCTGGTACCTCTATCCCCTTCAGATTTAAATAAGCCAGGCTGAAGCTGAGCATGTTCATCTAAGAAGAAAACTCCACCAAACCTACCCAAATATAATGCTAAAGCAAAGGTGTCAAACTCAAGGCCCGCAGGCCAGATCCGGCCCGCGATGTGGTGGGATCTGGCCCGCGGGGCCGTCCTGGTCTACCCAATGCAAAGAGGAAAGATCAGGCCAGCGTGGCTTCGGCCCGGTCTACCCAATGCAAAGAAGAAAGATCAGGCCAACGTAGCTTCGGCCCAGTCTACCCAGTGCAAAGGGGAGAGATCAGGCCAGCCTAGCCAGCCTGGTCTACCCAGTGTGAAGAAGAAAGATCAGGCCAACGTAGCTTTGGCCCGGTCTACCCAGTGCAAAGGGGAGAGATCAGGCCAGCGTAGCTTCGGCCCGGTCTACCCAGTGCAAAGGGGAGAGATCAGGCCAGCGTAGCTTCGGCCCGGTCTACCCAGTGCAAAGGGGAGAGATCAGGCCAGCATAGCTTCGGCCCGGTCTACCCAGTGCAAAGGGGAGAGATCAGGCCAGCGTAGCTTCGGCCTGGTCTACCTAGTGCAAAGGGGAGAGATCAGGCCAATGTAGCTTTGGCCTGGTCTACCCAGTGCAAAGGGGAGAGATCAGGCCAGTGTGGCGTTGGCCTGGTCTACCCAGTGCAAAGGGGAGAGATCAGGCCAATGTAGCTTTGGCCCGGTCTACCCTATGCGAAGAGGAGAGATCAGGCCAGCATAGCTTCAGCCGGTCTACCCAATGTGAAAAGGAAACATCTGTGATGATTGTTTTATCCTATGATGGATATTTATGTACTATTGTACTATTTATGTACTGTACTATTAAACTGCTCTGAGTCTCTAGGATAGGCAGTATACAACTATTGTATAAATAAAAAAAACTAAATATTGTAACACTTCCCCTTCCACCCCACCGAGGCACAAGAGATGGAAAGTAAATTTTAGAACATAAACATATAGGTTTTTCTCTTGTCCCTCCTTTTATTTCACATAAAGCATTTGTCCTATTCCATCAAGAATTTCTTTTTGCCATCCATTAACTACAGTTTTGATTCCTCAGTAGAAATGGAAAAGCTACTTCTTTGATTTTTAGTAAAATAAAGCTACCATTAAAAAAATTAAACACATTTGGAATAAAAACAACCCCATTCCTATGCTGTCCCCTTTCCCCAAGCATTCATCCTGAGCCAAATTCCCAGTAGTGGGAAATAAGACAATAAGTTAATAGTTCCTTATGCTTAAAGTTTTCAAGAGAAACACAAAATCTTCTTAGTGTGAAGTTTTCTTCGATGTTTTTCCAAATTTGGCATCTAGGCCAAGTCCTGCAGAAAAACAAATAGGAACATTAACTGTGGTTGGAAATGATGCTACAGGGCAAAGTGTTGGGTTGGGGATGACTTTGAGTGGGTGAACAAGGCTTCTAACTTGGGATAATTTTGGAACACACCAAGCTACCCTGGCAGCTTAGAAGCAGATTTTCAGTTTACAAGAATGTCCCAGAAATGATGATGTAGTTTTAAAAGCATCTCACTTAATAGTTCTCTGTACAAGTAATTATTATCTGTGGGAGTACAGTATGAAGCAGACTTTAAATCTGCTGAGCTAAGACAGAATAATTGCTGAACCCTGGCACAACCACTAAAAGTATTGTTACGGTGAAAAGGAGAAGATGTGATAACAAGCAAAACACAACCACACAGTGTAACGTATCTTAAAACAAATTGAAGGTGCAGAAGAAGCAAAACAGAATAGGTTAAAACCAGTTGGGAAAACATGATTTAGTTTAAAAATTGCAATCCTTTGACTATCAGCAATTTTACCTGAAGTGTTAGTTCAGATTTTCCCAACCTAGGCACTCTCCAGATGTTTAGATTTCAATCCCCAGAATTCTTCAGTCAAAATAATCATTACTTAAAATTCTGGGAACTGAAATCCACAATTGCAGAGTATCTAATTGCATCAGCCCATTCTCAGGTATTCCTAACACCCGTGATTAAGCAAGAAAAAGTCTTCTCTTTGGTCATGGTGTCTCACATAGAAATACTATTTTCAACTCTTCAAGCATTTGAGCATCAGCAAATTCTTTGCTTTTTTTTTTTTTTTTTAAATCACCAAACTTTTCCAGCATATTAAATGGGTTTTGCCTAATCTTCACTATAGTTGAATCAATGGAGACTAGATTTGGTGAAGTACAGTTTGAGGGAAGAATGGCATATAGGAAAAAGTGTACATCATTGTAGGCTGCTAAGGATACTATAAATAGATTTAAGTTAAGTAAAACTAATAAAACCCCTACACTTAGAGAAGTGAGAAGCCCAGTGAAATAGCTAATCAGGTTTCTAGTCTGCAGGAAATCATACACTGGAACTAAGGTTGACATTTCCCAAATAATAAAGACAAAAGAAGCTGGACTCTTACCAAGGAATACCAGGATGGTGCCCATCCACTGTAAGTTACTGATAGGATTGGCAAATAGAATGACTGAAGCCAAAATGGTGAAGAACTTGCGAGTTGTGGTGACAATAGAGCAGGTCAGAGGCCCAAAATAGACCACAGTCATGAAAATGAAAGTCTGCAATAATAATAAAATAAAAAAGGGGGGGGGGAAAGAGGAGAAACATGCAGGCTTGTTCAGAAATATGTCTTGCATCACTTTGATCTTGTAGCCTCTCTGTAGAGCAGTGGTTCTCAACCTTCCTAATGCCGCGACCCCCGCCTCTCCCCCTCCCCGCGCGCGATGAGGTGACAAAGGGGGCATGGCGCGCTAGGTCGTTCGACCCCCAAAGGGGTCACGACCCACAGGTTGAGAACTGCTGCTGTAGAGGCATCTTCCCTCCAACTGTTTACTATAGGACATCTTTTTTTTTGTTATTCAGCTTGCACAAGACCACTTATAATTATGGGATGTTTGAAAGAGAAATTACAGACAATCTTGGAATATAAAGTAATCCCCCCTTTGTCCCTTAAATCACAGCAATGAGGCAGAAGGTCTAATAATCCTTTTCAAAAGTAGTGTCCTTTGTATTGTCCTCAACAAATATAAAGGAAAACAAAAGCAGGGCCACTTCCCTTTTTAGCTTTAAAGGCGAAAGACAGAAGGAAAGCAGTACTTAAATCTTCTGAACTGGTAATGCAACAAAAACCTGCAACCTTGGAAACAGCATAGAAGAAGATAAAAAACAAAGAAAATCCATTTCAAGCAAAGAGACTGAGGTGAAATTTATAATGGTAACAGCACCACAGTAGGAAATTTATTATGTGATTGGAACTTTAAAAATTGTTTCAAATAATAAATAGCCTCTGGTACTTCTGGAAGGCTTGCTTTAATCATGTTTTTATTTCATATACCATTTTAAATGATTCTGTGAATTAGAGTGCTTTTAATTTTGTGTAAAAAAAATTAGCCAAACATGAAAAAGAGAATTTGGGGACATAACCAAAGCAGGAATTGAAGTCATCCAAAGCCATCTAAAATTTGTGAGCCGATAATAAACCCTGGGTTAAAGCAGATGATTCTGGATTGTTTTGGCTTACATAATTATCCTGCATTCAGATAGCAAGCAAAAAAAAAAAAAATCCTCCTTATCCACTTTAAGGTTGGACAACTTGCATACGCACCATGTAATTTAGTTGCAGTGTTTTGTTAAACCAATATTCCTGATTTAATGTGACCAGTCTGAATACACCAAAATGTATTTCACACAAGAAAATCTTATGAGGAGCACAGAGATACTTTTGGAAGGGATGAATGAAGTATTCTACCCTGATAGAATCTCACAAATAAGCCATGGGGGGGGGGGCATCGTCGTCAAGATACAGGTAGTCCTCGACTTACAACAATTTGTTTAGTGATTGTTCAAAGTTACAACAGCACTGAAAAAAGTGATTTATGACTGTTTTTCACACTTACAACTGGTGTAGCATTTCCATGGTCACATGAACAAAATTGAAATGTTTGGCAACTGACTCATATTTATGACGGTTTGCAGTGTCCCGGGGTCATGTGATCACCTTTGACAATGGGGAAGCCAGATTCACTGTACAACCACAGCAAGAGAGGTCGTAAAATGGGACAAAGTTCACTTAACAAGAAATTTGGGGCCTAATTGTGGTCATAAGTTGAGGATTACCTGTACTTGAGAAATAGCTGGTAACATCTTCCTGGTAACATATCCTCCTTGTAACATATTACTATATAGCACATACCACATTTACATCCATGGTACAGCATAATGTTGACAGTTAAAGCACCACACTGGCTTAACAGAAAAAACTAGTTGCTTACCTGACCTAAAGCACTGGTTAGGCCAAAGAGAAGGATATTATAGATGATGGTAGGATAACGCTCAGTGAAACTCAAGAATTCCCAAAGCTCACCTGTAAAGAGAATACCTAGGAAAAAGAAAATATTATGGGAAAATAGAACAGAACAATAAAACCTCTCCCTGTGCCTCGACCATCTGATGACCAGTCCTATTTGGCTCCCAAACCATATTCTTTTTAATTGGACATGTTCTACACAAGCAGTGAAACTCAGGGTAATGCAACATTGCAAGGGGCAGATTCACTAATACATCCCAGCATTCCCAACATGGCTAACTCCTGGGCTAGATAGGAAAGTCAACTCTTAACTGCTCTCCTGAAACCCAGGATGGAATTGGTAGACCTGATTTCCTCAGGGGAAGTGATAAAAAAAGGCCCATTTCCTAGGTGCTGTCAAAAGCCATTCTCAAATAGATGGGACCTGGAAGGAGTTGACCCTATTTGATCCGATTGGCTAGGCAGATCAGTATGGTGTGAAGTTTCCGAGAGATGCCCTAATTAATTCATGAGCCATGATCCAAAGTCCAAAAGAAATATAAAGATTTATTAGGAGCGCCATTCCGGCAATACTCCGATGCAGTCAGAACTAAGTTCACCCAGGCTGCACGCCCTCATGACTCTGTTTCCCCCCTTATCATTGGACATGTCATAAATCACATTCTCCAATGAATGATGTTGGCGGGTTGTAAACCCCACACCCCTCCTTCTGACTCCGGTAGCCTAGGACACAATCAGTAAAAGAAACATTTGTGGAATGTAGTTTCAGTTAGAGCAATCAGCCCCTCCTTCAGCTCTCTCCCCCTCCATTTCATGGCAACTTGAAATCTTTGCAAGTTGACATATGGAAGATGGCGAATGCACAGATGACCTTGCTGAAAACCCTACAGGGCCTTAAATATTTATTTATTTATTTATTGAATTTATATTGCCGCCTATTCATCCATGGCGACTCAAGGTGGCTTATAGAATAAAAGACCACATTTAAAACAATAAAAACTAACAAAAAGAATCAAATAAATTAATATAGTACAATATAACAAAATCACCAAAAAAAAAAAAAAACACAAACACAAAAAAAAAACCGAAACAC
>QLTV01001499.1:823517-845034 GCA_003457575.1 Thermophis baileyi
GGGGGGGGGGGGGGGGGGGGGGGGGGGTGGGCGGGGGGGGGGGGGGGGGGGGGGGGGGGGGGGTGCCCGGGTGGGGGGGGGGGGGGGGGCCACAATGGGGGGCATTGAATTATGGGTGCGGGCACACACATGATAGCGGGCACGCACGTGCTTTTGGCACCCAAGGAAAAAAAGGTTCGCCATCACTGTTCTAGGCACTGCGAGAGGGAGGACACGGCATCACTTAACTCACCACGGGCCGAGACATACAACTGAGTACCATCAGCATATTGGTGATACCTGAGTCAATGGTGACGGATGATCTCACCCAGCGGCTTCATACAAATGTTGAACAGGAGCGGAGAGAGTACCGAGCCCTGCGGAACCCTGTTAAGCAGTGGGCGAGGGCTGGATCTCTCCCCTCCTATCAACACTGACTGAGAGCAGCTGCAGAGGAAGAATACCATGGTCGATGGTATTGAAAGCCGCCGAGAGGTCAAGTAGAGCAAGGATGGATGCACTACCCCCATCCCGCTCCCGCCAGAGATCATCCAAAAGTGTGACCAATGCCGTTTCTGTCCCAAATCCAGGCCTGAATCCTGACTGGTATGCAATCAGCATCTTGGAAATTCCTGGAAGCCAACTGGTGACCAATACAGCTCAGGCAGTAAAAGAAAGAAAAAGGCCCTTTTTTTCTAAAACAGATTTCCTGGAGAAATGGGGAGTCTGAAGTCTTCTGGATGGGGTGACCAGATGCTCCTAATCATTTATAGCCAGCCAGTATGCCAATGGCCAGGGATGATGGGAGCTGCAGCTCACAAATTTTGAAGGTAGTAAGAGAGGGAGGCAAGGATGTTCTCAGAAAATGGAAGAGCTTGATAATCTGACACTAGAAACGTTTGCTTACATTCAGTTGTGCACACTTCTCGCAGATCCCGCCCAGGTCAGAAGGCACTGGGGCATTATTTCTGTATGTTCTTTTAGTCAACTCAGAAGCTGACTGGTACCTGGCTTCCTGGACACTTTAACTTAAAGAGGACCAGCTGATCAGCACACAAACCCTTTTTACAGATTCTGCAGAATTGCACTCCACACTATTTCTGTAAATGCAAGTTGATTGAAAAGAGGGGAACAATTGCTCTCCAAATTACTTTGGCTGCAAGGGCTGCTCCTTTTCATTAATTATCCAATCTTTTCTCCTAAGGTAGTCTCTCTGGAGAGGATCTAACCATCACACACAAAAAATAAAGGGTATGGCTTAACTCTTTGCAGTCAAAGGAAATCAGAACCATGTCTATATTCCTGGAACAAGGGAGACACCAAATGGAGGAACAAAGAGTTACTGCCAACCTGCACTGGGATTCCCACATACCCCAAACTGGCCAGGAACAGCTTTTGGGAGAGAGGGGGTTGCCGGGTGGCTGCTGCAGGAGCAACAAAGCACCACTGCTCGCCCTTCTGGAGAAGAGCTATCACATTTCTGAAACAAGATAAGATTGGGTGAGGTATGAATTGTGATATTAAAGCAAAATAAGGGCACATGCAAGTTCTACTAGGGTAGCTATCACTATGAGGTTATTTTAAACAAGTTTCCTGAATAATTGAGTATTATACAAGGCAATATTTACCCTAATCCAATTAACAGCAATATATGTATAGAAACAACTTTAATTAGGTGCATATACAGTACCATAAAACATTATATATGAAGATGGAAGGAGATACTGTCTACCAATTAGGCAACTGATGCTCCAAGCTTTACAACACAAGGATTCCCACAAGTCTCTAAAATATTGTACTTGATTTGATTCCTTATGCGTGCGTGCGCGCGCGCACACACACACACATGCACGCGCACACACACACATAAAGTGAGTAATATATGCATAGCTTCCCATTTTTCTTCTGCAGAATTACTGAATTCAAATCAGCGATATTTTTCTTCTGCTGAATCAAAATAATATTCTTACCAGCACCCAGGACCAAAGTGGACCATAGATTAACATTTAACATCATATGATTGGAACCAGTCTGGTAGTAAGCTCTCATATGGTCTTGAGACACCCCAGTTAAACCATCCAGAGTCAAAGACAGCAACTAAAATGATGAAGGGAAGAGAATCACAGTCTAATGTTGATGAAGAAAAATACTACTGTTTTGAACAATATATACCCCTGCAACCTCACAGGAATGTGAAAATACTGTCCTTTGGGTTCAGATATTAATAGCATTTGCAAATTCTATTAACTGAGTTCTGTTCAGTTTAGTTTTGCCCCTTAACTGACCTGTAAGGATGGAATGTTGTCATTCTTAAAATTCTTAAAATTTCATCTTGTTGGAAAACTTCCAGAATAATTTTGATGATAAACTTAAATTTATGTTTTAGTAGGAACTGCTTTCAGGAAAATAAATAATTCTATTAGTCGTCTTTTCCTGACTGTTGGAAATAATAACTTGGGCAAAGCCTGATGTTTGCAAATTTGCACATGAACCGATCCCATCCTACTAGTCACATAATATCAACAATCATTCTTTTCCTTTTTCTCCCTTTCCTTTTTTTTGTTAAACTCATTGTGGAAGTCTGACCTTTAGAAGCAAACAAATTAATATTAGAAACAGAAAACTGATGGCAGAAAAAGACTTAGTGGCCCATCAGATCTGCCCTTTGAAGTTTTCGGTGTTTTTTTTTTGTTTTGTTATCTTTTTAATTTATTATTGTTATTTATTTTTAAATTTTTGTCAGATGATGGACATGTGTTTATCCCGAGCATGTTTAAACTCAGTTACTGATGTTTGACCCACCACCTCTGCTGGAAGAGGGTTCTACATTTCCACTACTCTTTCTGTGCAGTAATACTTTCTAACATTACCTCTGAAGTTCCCACCTGTCAGTGTGAGGTTATGTTCCCCTGTTCTTGATTTGTGCTTAATATTGAAAACACTGTCTTGTAGAACCTTATTCACACCCCTAATATATTTAAAGGTTTTAATCATGTCACCCCCTTTCCCTTTTCTCCTCCAGGCTATACATATTCAATTCCTCCAATCTATCTTATGTTTAATCCTCAGACCTTGCACCATTTTTGTTGCCCATCTCTGGACTTGCTCAATCTTATCAATATGTTTTTTTAAGTGAGGTCTCCAGAACTGGACATATGACTTCACTTAAAAAACAAAGTCTGACTAAAACCCTATATAATGGTATTAGGACCTCCTTTTTCCCTGCTGGCGATCTGTCAAAGTGATGCATCCCAGAATTTTGTTTGCCTTCACAGCTGCCTGTTCACATTGTTTACTCATTTTGCAGTCATCTGCATACCTAAATCCTTTTCTTCTGTTGTTCTGTCTAACCAAATGCATTATCATACATTTAGAAACATTAAACTGCATTCTCCACATTTTTGACCTATTTTCCAACAATGCCAAATCGTTTTCCATGTTATAAATATCCTCTGAACATCAACTCTATTACACACTTTTGCATCATCGGCAAAAAGACAAACCTTATCTAGCAAGCCTTCTATTATTATATCACCAACACAGCGAACAAAACAGGACCTACGGCTGAGCCTTATCGAACACTACCTGTGACTGGTCTGTGTTCAGATATTGCCCCATTATCAATCAAACACTGGGATCTATTCCTGAGCCAACTTCCTATCCCCTGAACCACCCAATGGTTAAATCCTAGTCCGTACAACTTTTTAATGAGTTCATTATATGGAATTGTATCAAACGCTTTGCTAAAATCCAGATAGGCTGTGTCCACAGCACTACTTTCATTCAAAACATTTGTGACATGGTTAAAAAGTCAATCAGATTAGTTTGACATGACCTGCATTCAATAAAGCCATGTTGCTTTGGGTCCATTGAGTTGTGCACTTTTAAACATTCACAACTTGATGGAATATTGATATTGCTGGATAAAGAAGTATATATTTTGCTTGGCTACACCCACAGCAGCTTAAATTTACTAAGACATCAATAACTGGATTTTTCTTACTTGGGAGATGGCCAAAAGAATCACTATCAATCCTCTCTATGTTTTTAGCCTTCCAGAGGACCAAAAATTTGCCTTTTCCCCAAGCACTGAGGTAGGGTGCTGATTGAGCTGGGAGGCTGTTGGGTCTGATGCCTGGGGGGGAAGGGTATTTCTGTTTTTATGAGCTGTTGTTAGCTGACTAGAATCATTATATGAAATAGACAAGACATATAACTCCTGTAAATAACATAATTAAATAAATACATGCAATATTGGAAGGGCAAAAAAGGACCTGACTCACAGGAAGGATTTGAATTACCTTTCTAAAAAAAGGAAAAAAGCACTTTGGGTTGGGGGTTTTTTTTGGAGGGGGGGGAGGGGGGGAGTTGCTACAGAACTCATTCCCAGACTTTCTTTTTACTTTCTCCAGGCCCCTGCCCCCTTTTTTGGTAGATGTTAAATCATACATTACTTATTAACTCTTATTTTGTTAGTAGGACAGAAGCTTGATTAATTGTTCCATGCAATAAAGTATTTAAAGAAATATTTACAGTGCAGTAAGTCACTGGCAGCTTAATGAAACATGCAAATAAAAATGTCAAGTGCCAAGGCAACCAAAGATTATGTCCTTGAGAGGCATCCCTCCCACTTGTCTACAAAATATAATTTAGGACCTGGCAATTTTCCTGATAGTTTTTGTTTTGTTTGTTTTGCTTTTTAAGAATTTAGAACTTACCAGCAGGAGTTCCCCATAACCGAAAACATGCTCATCCCCAACACTTCCTACATTTTTCGGCTTGTACATAAACAGGGCCACACCTGTGACAATCAGTAAGACGCATAAATATTTGGACAATGGATACTTCTTCTTCAGCATTGTCACCCCCAGGAGCATGACTAGAAAAGGAAAAGAAATGTTGGAAAAAGTATACTCTCAATAGTCCTGATAAGAAATTTAATTAATTAATGACCACTGCACATTATCTTGCATATTGCAATCATATGAATAATTTCCCACTGGTCATTCTTAAGAATATTGTGGAGCCTTCAATCCTGAACCTAAAGCTGCTAAGCTATCTCACCTCACTCAGGTAAACAGCTGGTACTTTCAGATCTGAACATGAAGTGATCCAACCCTACTAGCCACATAGTATCAACAGCCATTGCTTTCCTTTTTCCCATTTTTCCTACTCTTCCCCCTTCCCCAAATACCAGCTAAAACTATTATGGAACTCCAACTTTAGAAGCCAATAAAGTTACATTAAATAATCAGGTTCAATTGATGTGGGCAATGTATCTCAAAGGTTCCCTGGCACGCATGGTTTTCAGTATAGGATCAGGGATTGCATACCTGGGATGGGTTTACAGGACTTTCCAAGGACCTATGAAAGTTAAAAAAAAAAAAAGAGAAAGAGATTCACTTGGCTATAATCTTCTACATCTCTGGCACTTGAAGAATGTGAAAAACTCGGGGGTGGGGGGAAACTAGCTGCTTAAGGTGCAGAAGTTAATCATGTTCTAAGTAGAAGCCACACAACTTTATAAGCTGAATATTTCCTCTTTTCTTTATAAAGCCATTACATTCTGTTTATTTTAAAGCTGTGGTAATTCCTTCTGAAGCTGTTCACTCCCACAGCTATTTTTTTATTATTTTCTTTCTTTCTTTGCTACCTCTTTACCTCCTATTCAGTCTTCTCTTTTATATAAAGAATCACATTTGGCCACTGTTTTTCTCAAACTTCAGCTCCTATAGGCAGTGTGTGTTCTGTTGGTCTTGGGGCCATAGTAAGTGAACAACTTTACCACTATCTGGAACTGGCCCTTCTACATCTAACACATATTTTTAAGGCAGATATTACAAAATATATATACAAATTTGCTTGATCAACCACTGAGTTGAAAAACATGTTCATACATCAAATCAAAGCCTGGTTCCTTTAACAATATTCAAGATGTTATTTATTGGGGTTCAGCAAAGGAACATTCTCTTCAACAAAACAAACCATGCTGGGGAGTGGGAATGGGAGAAAGCTCCTTCATTTGTGCTATAATCTTCTGGCCTTGGAGATTCCCTCCAGATATACCAAGGGAGCCATCTGGCCCAGGAGGAGACCATTGTGCACTCCTAGAGGGTCCCACTGACAGCTTCTCATGAACAACCTGTAGGATATCCAACTGGCAGCAGAATTGCTCAGCTTGATAAGACCTTCAACCAAGACTGCAAGAAATGGCTAACGGGAGCTCCAGAGCAAAGCAACGTACATCTTTTTAATATTGTTAAGAGTTTTATTTTTGGGCTCCCAGGGGTTGGTATGGTGAAATAAACACATCTCTGACAGAGCGGAGACAAGGACCATGGAAATACCAATGAACCAGCAAGCTTTTTGGAACCTCTCAAGATAAAAATATAATCAAAAATAAATGGAAAAAAAGCAAGATTTTGATTTAAGAAGGTTATAAATAAATTAAAAGTCCAGACAGCTTTGGAACAGCTTTTATTATAATATTTATTTATTTTATTTATTTATAAAATGTATTGGCTGTCCATCTTACGACAGTAACAGGGTAATATTTTGGAAGTAATTACATAATTTCTGAGAATTCAAATGTTTTTGTCTATCTTAAGTCAAAACAGAAACTTGAGACTTTATTTCAGGAACTGAATACTAGAGGTAATTAAAGATTTCACACAGAAAACAAAAAAAGTGTATGATTTTTTATTTTTGGTTAGTATCAGGATTCACAAAATGACACAAAACTCTGTAACATTAGAAATATTTCAAGAGATTTTCAAGTGGGGCCAAACATTAGTAGCTCAGAAAAACAATGATGTCTGGTTTTATGGATAGATCATATCCAAAAGCAATACTTGAAGTACTACAGAAGAAATACCTTAACCAGAAATGCTGGATTTTTTTTAAAAAAAGTATGGTTTATAAAATAGAGACGACAGCTAAAGTAGAATTAAAAATGACAAGCCAAGAGAATGATCCTGATGAGGACTTTTTACTGGATACACAAAAGCGGATTAAAGTTTTGAAAATCAAAGTGGAAATACAAAATAAAGTAGATTACAAGAGAGGAGGCAGTGAGAGTGAAATTATACATCATAAACCAAGAAAATCCCCCTATTAAGGGTTTTACAAAAAATGGATATAGAAAAGAAGCTATTTAAAACTTTGAAAATCAATTGAAAATACAAATGGCAAACCAAGACAATGACCTGGATAATGATTTTTTTTTTACTGGATTTACAAAAAGGTTTGCTAAAGCTAGAAGTCTCTGCCATGGGGAAAAGAAAAATTACAGACACCTAATTCTGACATTTGAATGAATTAAAAATCAAGATTGTTAGGTAAACTAAAACATCTTTTTATAAAGCTGTGGTAACTCTTTATAGACTTTTTGCTGATACCAGAATTGAAAAGTTGATGATTTCAGGGTTGATTATTTCTATTGATTAGTGATGGGTTAAAGAAAGAAGAGGTAATTGTTTGTAAATCTATAGAGGATGAAAGTTATCAAATTAGTTTTTACTTGTGAAGAATATTGGAAGATTGAAAGTCATTTCTTTATATATTTCTTTTTCTTTATTATGCTTTCTCTTTATTTTTCTTTCTTTGGAATCCTTGGTGCTCTCGTGAGCTAAGTTGTTTGAAGATATTTCATTACCCAATTAGGTAACATCATCAATCCCTTCTTTCGGTGTACTTTCTATTCTATTTCTTTTGCTTTTTCCGAGTTTAGTTTGTATTTACTTTTACTACTGTAATTAAAATAATATTTTTTTAAAAAAAAAGCTTTTATTCTTGACTTCCTGTTCTATAAGAATGCTTCTAGTTGTTGTTGCTGTTTTAAACTGACTACTGTCACACCTCAATATTTGACTGTTTTGAAATTCATCAAATTTGGTACTCAACGCATTTTGACGTGAAAATTTTGTCCTAGTACTCGTTGTTTGTTTGGTACTCGACACACAAGTTGGAACTTGTCGGTGTCATCTGCCCTGTGACTCACTACCCTTTCCAGCCAAAACAAAGGGTGATGTGTTAGTCACATGGTTTGTTTGATATGTTGTGGTTTGTTTGGTATGAATCGCACCTCCGGAACCAATTAATGATGAGTTCTGAGGTACCACTGTATATATGATTTAAATTACAGTTATATATTAAGGAATTCTATACCACTCAGATTTGGGAGACTGGAGTAGCCTGTATACCCTATAGCTAGGTAAGTAAATCAACCCCTTAGTCTTAAAAATGAGGGGATTTTTTGCTTAGCAAAGTATTTTGAGGGAATGTAAAATTCTGTTGAAGTAAAGAATCTCTTTGAACCTTGACAAAACTGTAATCTGAAAATACTGAAATCAAGCCTAGAATTTCTTATTTCTCCTCCCAATACAACAAATACTGAATGGCAATACAATGCCATTTAATATAAACAATATGGGAATTAATTATCTGGCTCTTTTCTACACTATTATATGATTTTAATACATGCTATAGTAAAATAAGCTGCCAAGCTCTTCATTAGCAAAAAGGAAGAGATATCCCATTTTCTATCTAATCTCCCACCAGCATCAAGCACCCACACCTACTCTCTGCTCTTTTTTACTCTTTGCTCTTTTTCACCTGAGTTGGGTAGTTGACAAACTGAAGTGCTGAGTTGCTGGACACCATTGCTCCTAGATATGAGAGAGAACAAGCTGCGTAGAGCCAATTCCGAGTCCGGTCCACCTTGACAGCATCAAAAAACTGGATCACTGGTAGGAAAAGTTTACATTAAACACAAATATGTTTAATTTAGGGATAGCAAAAGGTAAAACAATTTCCTTCCTTCCAAGGGAGAATATTTGCAGCTCAATGCTGAGCTGCAGAGTTCTTGGTATTGCTTGCAGATGTTTCATTAGCCAATGAAATTGATAAGATTATCTTTGGGTAATGAAACACCTGCAAGCAAACAATCAAGCTCAGAGAGCACTAAGAACTCCATAATTTTCTGTTTTCAAGACCTCCTCACAAGAGGGTGGGGTGTAAGAAGATGATCTGACTATAAAATACTTTTATGTTGTTTGCCAGGTTAGCAACAATCTAACATTCATTCAAATAAAAATGAAATAAAGCCAAAATTAAATTTAAATCTTTGCCTGGCAAGAATTCTTCCAGCCAAAGAGAATATAGATAGTCCTCGACTTACAACCAATCACTTAAGACCATGCAAAATTACAACAGACCCCTCAAAAGTTAAGACTATTACGCTACAGCACCACCACAGTCATTTGCCCTTATGACTGACTGCAGAGACTCTCCAGGATGCGCCCCCCCCCGCTTAGTCACTCCACCATCCTGCCCCGCCGAGTCTCCAAAGGCACTAGGCCCGCTTTGCTACCCCACTAGATTCCACATACTCCTCCCCACTTTGGTCACCAATCACTCACTTACCTTTCAAAGATCTCCAGAGCTGAGGTAGTCAGGGTAGGGAAGAAGGGCAGGCTGCTCCGCTGCTGGGCCACATGGCTGTCTTTTTCTGCGTGTAGCTATAAACCGCTTTGACCCTGAAACCCGTGCAGGTGCACGGTGTGATTGTGGAAGCATTGGCTTGGAAAATCACAGTCGCTTGTGGGATCCAAGCAACAGAGACTTTTGCTTTCCAAAGAAAAACTAAGCTCTCTGTATACAGGAAGGTCCATTTTGTTCCAATGGCGTTACTGAGTTGTTTGGGAGCCAAGTCTTCATTCACTGGCAAAGAAAGCCGCTTCCCCTCTCCATTGTGTACTATCTAACATAGTGCTGGCCAGAAAGGGGAGCCAGTTGTCTTTACTGGTGAATTAAGGTTTGGATCCCAAAGAGCTCACTAATGCAGGCAGAGCAAAACAGACCTCTCCACTTAAGGGAGCTTTTTTTCTTTTCTTTGCAAAGCAAAGATCCTTATTGCTTGGATCCTATAAGTGGTTGTCATTTTCCAAGCTGGCCCTTCCATGATCAGGCTGTGCAGCCGCAAACTGCTTCATTGCTGGGTTGCTGGTTCAAAGCAGTTTATGGCTGTACTCAGAAAAAGACTGCCACTTATGGATTGTGCCATGTGGCCCAGCAACAGAGTGGCCTGTCCCCCTTCCCTACCCCAACCTTTGCAGAGCTTTGGAGGTCTGCAAAAGGTAAGTGTGTGATTCTAACAGGGGAAGGGAGAGTAGGAGGGCCAAGCAGCTGTGGGAACTCCCAGGAGTGAGAAGTGGGGCATGTGATATCTCGGGGTGTGGGGGAAACCTTGGAAGGTCTGAGGCAGTTTGGGTTGTGCCTGAAGTAGGCCTCCCAGGATCTCAAGTACTCACCCAAGAATCCCATGTTCCACCTAACGATCTGCATGTTCGTTTAACAATTGCATCAGGGAAAGCAGGGATGGGGGTTTATTAAATGAAGCGGTTCATTTAAAGGCTGTCACAACTTCCAACTATAATGGGCAGACTCCGTTATGGTTGTAACTCGAGGACTACTTGTATTACATGTGATTTTTTTCTTCTCCTAGTATTCTTTAATGCTTTCTTTCCAGAAGATGTAAATAAGTTTGATGTTAAGAGGAGCCAGTAAAAAATGAAAGAAAAAGTGGATGCTCTTCAGACCTACAGACATTCCTCATCTTATGAGCACAATTTAGACTGGAGCTTCTGTTGCTAAGTGGTGCAACTCATTAAAGGAGTTACACCCAATTTTATGACTATTTGCACATGGTTTTTAGGTGAATCACTGTGACTGTTAAGCAAATCCAATTTTGCCTATTGACTTTACTTCTAGGAGGCTGGCTGAGAAAATGATCACGACTTGGAATGCTGCAGCTATTGTAAATAGATGCCAGTTGCCAAGGGCCCAAATTGCCTGTTCGCCATACAAGGATGCTGTGACGGTCATAAGTGCAAGAACCAGTCATAAGGCACTTTTTTCAGCATCTAACTTTCAGTGGTCATTAAATGAATGGCCTTAAATTGAGGACTACCTGAATTATGTGCTGTACAGCTGTTCTGAGTTCAAGAGGGTTGTTTTAGGCTCAGAACATCCTGTAAGGTTAAACAAAAAACAATAGCAGAACATTTACAGTATAGTCAGACAATTACATTGTGTAGGAAGTAGTTCAACTCAAAATGATTAGCATACCTCTAATTGTAATATGTATGTAGAATACTTAGTTTTACCCTAATCTCCAACTACAATTAAGCAATTGGGAAATTAAAAGGGACTAAGCCTCTTACCTGTGGCTACGTTTAAACACAAAGGAGGCAATCACATTTATAAACCTGTCTATTGTGGTTACTTTTCAGTTCTATATATCCTGGAGATTCATAAAATTGGTTAGTTCAATAACTCTGGGTAAGCATATTAATGCAATTTTGGTAAGAAGAGTTGGGACACTCAAGAAAATGCCAAGAGGAAGGTACGAGAGATTTCTACACAATTTTCTACCTCTCAATCTGGCTTTCTCTTTTCCAAGGATAGCAATGGCAATAGCACTTAGACTTATATACCGCTTCATAGTGCTTTACAGTCCTCTCTAAGCAGTTTACAGAGTCAGCATATTGCCCCCAACAATCTGGGTCCTCATTTTACCCACCTCAGAAGGATGGAAGGCTGAGTCAACCTTGAGCCTGGTGAGATTCGATCTGCCAAACTGCTGGCAGCCGGTGATCAGCAGAAGTAGCCTGCAGTACTGCACTCTAACCACTGCGCCACCGCGGCTCATTATATACAATATGGATATACAATATGCACACACGTCTCTGCCAATTGTTATTTTCTACTCATTTTGCCTGCAGCGGTGGAAGAAGGGGACAATAAAAAGTAAAGGAATTTACAAAAATATGTTTGAGAGGTTTCATTTTTTTCTGATGAAGAATGTAAAGGAAAGGGCAGTATGCTGTAAATAAGGAGAAAATAACTTTATTTTTTTCTCCTGCCCAAATATGGGCAGGCTTTCATTGGAATGGGAAATATAGGAGACTTAGCACATGTAAATTATTTTTCATACATTTTAACAAAACATGGAGGAAAAAAATATATAGCTGTCTTTCATGTAGCTTCTCTTTAAAAACATATAGGCAACAGCATCCTTCTCTTTATATTTACCCATCTATTATACTAATCATCAATGGATTTCAATAGATATAGCTAGAGAAGAGGGCCTTTTCTAAATGTGGAATGGGGGGAAGGGAAATAAAGGAATTCCTTAGCATGGTTGTCCCATTCTTCTCTTTCTAAGAAGAACCACTAGAGAACAATGACTACTGCCACAATAAACAGCAGAAAAGAGAGATTGAAATAGCCAGGCAAATTAAATCACAGCCAGCAGTGTCCTCTGGTGGGGAGGAGGATGGTTCTCAAAAAAACAAAATAGTGGTATGATGTAACTTGTGCCCACCATCTTGTTTTTCCCGCCCTCCCTATAGATTTCACTAGTTATAGTACATTCTTTCCACACACAAAAAAGAAAAAAATGGTGTTTGGATTTGGAGTCTTATAACAGATTCCAGAATCAAGAAAATGCAAAACAGATCGTT
Source organism: Thermophis baileyi (assembly GCA_003457575.1). Classification (NCBI taxonomy): domain Eukaryota; kingdom Metazoa; phylum Chordata; class Lepidosauria; order Squamata; family Dipsadidae; genus Thermophis; species Thermophis baileyi. The sequence continues at coordinate 836,021 of QLTV01001499.1, forward strand.
TGCTGATTTATTTTTTTAATGTACTTACTCAGCTTAGCGAAAATGGCATTCATCACACACTGAATAAAGACTAAAGACAGAGCATATCTGAATTTCTCCTGCTTTGCTCCTTCCCCATATTTGCCTCTTGTACTGCAGGGGGGGAAACACATAGGAGGAATAATCAGTTGCCAAAGATGCCATACATATCAAGGCATCCACACTACTTTCATATATGGATTCAAAATTTGTGAGACTCAGAGAACATTTGTCTGTCTACCCCCATCCCTGGGTTCCACCAATGAGTCAAAGGCAATTACAATCTTTTCTCTGGAAGTTACATTCACTAAAAGGAAACTCAGCACTAAGCAAATGCTCTTGTTGGACAACCTTTGTCCTTTCACAAGAATATGCAAAGTATTGCTTTTATTATATTGATGGGATCTTCCCAGCAGGACCACTATATAGCATTGCTAACAAAAGAAATATATTGACAGATATAAGAAAGATCATATATCATCTGTTTACGGTGGAGGAAGAAAAAAAAAGAAATGATTTAAGATCAGAGAGAGAATCATATATTGGAAGAGTCAATGTAAAATCTCAAACCTCCTACAAATTAACTAGAAAAATCAAAGTACTTATTATAACTCACATTTTTAAGAGCAACTTGAAAACTGCACTTATTTTCTATACCATGAAATTGTAACTTACTTTTTATATTTTTAAAGTAAACAATTCTAAAAAAATAATGACGAGGTAAACCCAATATGAAAAAAATGGAATTAAGTTCACTGAACACAAACATACTTAGAATTACTTTTTCTTTTATTAGGGCAGTGAAATTCTATGTGAAGTATGACCAACTATGTTCAATTGTTATTCCTAAATAAGTACAGCAAGAACTATATCTTAAGGCTATATTACAGATTATGTATCATTCTGTATTTATTTTAAACCATTAACCTTAATCACTTTACTGATCAATTAAATCTCTGCATGTGATACAGAAATAATAAACAAATGTTACAAAATTAGGAGTCTGTTTTTAAAGAAACAACTGACTGGAACGTGCTTCACTATAAAATACTGCATTAATCTCAGAAAAATTTGTGACCAAGCCAAAACTCCTTCCTTAGTTTGAACTGGCCATCTGTAAACTCTAATAGATAGCTTAAAATCTCAGTGAGGCATTAATACACATATACTGCCAAATTCCACTTTATAGGAAAATTTCTATGCTTTTAATAACCATGAAACTGACACAGTCTGTATAATTATATTTTTGTCCACTATCCATCCATAAGCAATAGTAAAGCATACTCATCTATGGGATTTCTACCTGCTGCACAACTGTTAAACTTGTACTATAGATTTAATTAGACTAGATCCATTGAATCAATGGACTTAAATTTAGACAGATCGTATCTGGATTAACGTAAATTCTGTGGTTATCCGAACATTCTGATTTTTTTAGAGTCAGATATAGCACATTTAACAATATGATCTTGGTAAATTTAAACTCCGAAGATGGATACCCCTCTAAATGTATCTAAATCAGAAATCAAACCGAGACTGTCAGAAGGAACGACAGCAGATTTCGAAAGAGGAATGGGGAACCTGAAGGTTGTTATCTGGGTCACAAAAACCAAGTGTTTCCTTAAGCAGATAAGGAGCTTAGACGGAGTGATCAAAGGGACAACATCTATTAGGAACGACAGCAATTGGGAAGGAAGAGTTTCTCAGAGGGTCTAGTGAAGTCTCCGCCAGCCAGAACCAAGAGCATCTCTGCCAGGCCTGCAAAGAAGAAAGCGTTCTCCTCAAGTGACTTACATTGTCTCTTGCAGGACGCCGTACCAGAAGTAACACACGAAGACACCCAGACAGCAGAGAGGCAACCGCAGCCGCTCGGAGAAAAACCAAATCCCTCCGCCTCCTGACCCCCCAGTCGCCCCCATGGCCGACAGTACAGTAGTTTCGGGTCCAGATACTCTCAGTGATGATAGCTCCACGCACTCATCCCGCACCGGCAACGACGGTGGCGGAAAAGAGGGCCTCATAGAGGCGGCTGCGCCGTGGACTAAAAAGGACCTTTCCAACTCCACGCGGAAGTATCTAATACGCTGCCTGACCAGCCTAACCCTGCTGAAGAGAAACTGCCGGACGAAAAAAGGATTTCGGCATCCTTTTTTTTCTTTTCCCCGTGCAGTGCTATGTCTTCATTTGCTTTTCCGTGCTGGAAATGCGCCTCTACACGCCACGAAGTTATATAGGGGCTTAGAAGGAGCAGGGCGACTGTTTTGGACGTCATCAAACGCGCCTGCCGTGATTACCCGGCCGAGTCGAACTTCGTGTCACGTTTTCATTGCTGGTGGGAAGGTGGGAATGACGTTCTCGAGAGCAACGGTTGTTGGGGGCCGGACGGTGAAATAAAGATGGCAACGAAGCTGCCTGTAGGGCATTCGCTTTGTTGCTCTAGCAAATTGCTTCTTGTGTAGCGGAGTTTATTTGCTTACAGTTTATTTTATTTATTATTTTATTTATTTTATTTATTTTACTTACCGTACGTACGTACGTACGTACGTACGTACTTACTGAATTGCCCATCTCCATCAAAGAAGAACTGGGTGGTGCACAATAAAATGTCAAAATATAATTTCAAAATTAATTTTTTAAGAGGGAGGCAAGAATAATTATGGCCTGTTAAAAATCATTTGAAAAGTCGAAGAGCTCTTGGGACACCAGCCAACTCCACGGCTGTGTGAACTTTTAGGCAATGCCTTATTCCCAGAGAGGAGAGTATTGCACGGGGGGGGGGGGGGGGGGGGGGGGTAATATTGCACGGGGGGGGGGGGGGGGGGCAGAGTTAAAGAATTGTGACTGATGAGGTCTGCAGCACGCCTTACTTGCTTGACTGGTAATGGGACAAACGGTTCCGTTGGTAGCCTGGCCCCATGCCATGTGGGGCTTTATATATCATAACCAACACCTTGAATTGGAGCCAGAACCAAACTGGTACCAAATGCAAGTCCCGGAGTGGAGGTGTTACATGTACCCTCTGGCATTCAATATAGCCCACGTGGCTACATTCTGTACAAGCTGAAGCGTCTGTATACCTTTCAAGAGTAGATCCACGTACATTGCATTGCAATAGTCCATATGGGAAATGACTAGGGCATGAGTGACTGAGCACAGAACCTCCCTATCCAGAAAAGGATGTAACTGGCGTACAACATAATTGAGCAACAGCTCTAACAATGGCTGCCACTTCAAGCAAGAGCTGTGAGTTCGAGAGATCCCCCAGGTTGTGCACTGAGTCTGTCTGGGGTAATGCAACCCCTTCCAAGACCAAAGGTGATTCGCTCCTGGATGTAGAGGAGACCACCGCAGCCAGATCTTACCAGGGTTCAGTGAAACTTTCCTTTAATTAAATCCATTGATTCTTGCTCTGCTTTCAGTTTCAATGGGACCAGGTTTGCCTTATCTTTGGGAACCTTTTTTAATATTGAAAACCACTCCACCTTCCTCTAGAGCAGTGGTTCTCAACCTTCCTAATGCTGCGACCCCCGCCCCACCACCGTGACCCCTGCCCTACCCCCTCCCCGCGTGTGCGCGTTGCCAGGCGAGAAGCGATGGTGACAAAGGGGGCGTGGCACCACGATGACGGGCTAGCGCACGCGGCCGTTCCGTTGGTGCCTGCGCATTCGAGTGCCGCCCGTGTGTCACACCGTCCCCGGGTACTCGTATGTGGACGGATAGAGGAGCAGTGTCTCGGTTCCTAAGACCATCGGAAATATGTGTTTTCCGATAGTCTTAGGCAACCCCTGTGAAAGGGTTGTTCGACCCCCAAAGGGGTCGCGACCCACAGGTTGAGAACCGCTGCTCAAGAGCGAGCAGTGTTTCTCAATTTTGGCAACTTTAAGATACGTGGTCTTCAATTGCCAAAATTTCCTAGTCAGCCACACACCTTAAAATTAGCAGAAGTTGAGAAACATTGCTCTGGACTTCTCTTGTGCAAGCTCCTTTGTTTCTCATAGGGTTTAATTATCAGACTTCTTGATACCTCATTTGATCCTGTCCAGCCAAAGTTGGACATCATACAACAGACACATCCAATGAAAGTTCAACTGTTACGATCTGGACTAATTGCTTTGGTTCTGCAGCTGAGATTGCACTGGATGTTTTTAGCTGCTATGTCACATTGATTGCTCATGTTTTAACTGGTGATTCAGTGGCACTCTTATGGTAGTTCCTTCTCATATGCATTGTCACCAAGCTAAATTTCTTTAATCCTGTACCAGAGGTGGGTTCCTCCCGGTTCGGACTGGTTCTATAGAACCGGTAGTAACTTGGCACCCTGGGTCGCTAGAACCGGCAGCGACCCAGGCCTGCCACGCCCCCGAACCGGTTCTTTTGGCGGCGCCATAGGTGGCACCATCTTGTTTTTTGCTTCTGCGCATGCGCAGCTTTTTTAAAGCACTGCACATGTGTGAAGCGCGCATGAAGCACACTGCACATGCACGAAGCGTGCGCGGCGCGACACTGAGTGAACCAGCAGCGAAGAAAACCGGAACCCACCCCTGTCCTGTACCTATAAAATTGATTTTCCCACCTGGGTGTAGGCTATTACATTTATCAAAGATGATCACCCTCTTAGATTTCATGCATTGTTCAAGTCTTATTTTGAATTGTGATTTTGACCTTCAAAATACTTTAATTAATTTACCTTGCTTGATATCATATGCTAATTTGATAAACATCCATTCAGAATGTTATTTTATAAATATTATAGCACTGGATTAAGAGCATAGGCCACTTTACTGTTTCCCCCCTTAAGTATTGTTGCAAAGCCATTTACTAACATTCTTGGAGTGTGATTCAGTCAATTCCAAATCTATCAGAATGCAAAACAGTCTAACCCACATCTATCCATTTTATCAATAGTGATGACTTTGGGGTACCGAACTAGATGCTATCATAAAGAGGGTTTACTTCAGTAGTGGGTTATAAAACCCTTTACTACCGGTTCGCACGAGCACGCACGCGCAACGTTTCTGCGCATGCGCAGAAGCGTCCCGGGTGGATGGGCAGAGCCTCCCGCCGCCACCGGTTCTAAGAACCGGGCCGAACCAGGAGCAACCCACTGCTGGTTTACTTGATGCCATTTGTTCCCGACATGCCCATTCTGACTTATTACAAAGAACATATAATTCTACATAGACAATGCTGCTTGACAAGTGATCGTGGTGCTTTCCTCAGTCCAAATGTCAGGCCAACTGAATTTTAGTTTCCTGTGTCCCTATAGAAAGATCTCTCTTTTTTGAGACAAGATGGATGCAAAGATGGAACACAATTTTAACCTCCATATTGCACATTATTTCCCAATCTTTTTTATATGAAATAATAACTCACTCTCTCCTTTCATTCCCTTGAAGTATTTTGTGTCCTCACAGCTCACTTCATTCTGAGCTTTAGCTTTGCTGCATTGCTGCAGGCTTGATACTAGAATATATTCTCTAAAAATCTTTTTGCTTCTCAAACTGCAATGACAATTGTATTTTTCAGATGATGAAAGAAGAAACAAGGGGGCTAGCTATCTAATAGGAATTAAGAGGAGGGCAAAAAGAGACTTGGAGAAAATCATGTTGTGGTTCAAATAACCTACAACTAGTTTAACGTTTGAGAAGTCATTCATGTATCTTGGATTCCAGGAAAGCAGATTTAAAAAAGATAGACAAATACTCTGTCTTAAAATTATAATTAAACAAGTTAAAGAGGAATTGGAGACCCTAAAAATGTATGCACAGACTTGAACAATCCCCATTAGGATTTAAAATTTTAAGACAGCTACATGGATGAATAGCAACCTCATTGCTATTGAGGTTGCTATTCATAGTAGTTCTCAGCAAAGCAGATAATAAACTTATATATTTTTGGCTGATAGTTTTCTGCCAAAGATGAATTATTACTGTAGGAGTTGGATTAGAAAGGCATTGTTCACATTGTCTACTGGGTTAAAAAACAGACAGATTTACTGGCTAAAGTACCAGGCTGGAAACCCGGAGATGTGGGAGATCTATCTTAGCATGAAAGCCACCTGCATGGCTTTGGGCCAGTCACTCACTCTCAGCCCAATTCACCTCACAGGGTTGCTGGTGTGTGGAAAATAGGAGTGAGTATTAGATATGTTCACTCCCTCGAGTTATTTGTAAAAATAATAAAAGCAAGATTTAAAAATGTAATTTACATAAATAAATGGCCTATAAGAAATTCCTACAATGGAATATCCCTTTTATTTCTTGCTCCTTTTAATTTTATCCAGATACTTTCAACAGGATATTGAGGGACTTTAATTTCTTCCCAGACATACGGCTTAAAAAAAGCTCCTAAAAACCATTCCATCTTTTTGTTCTACTTCTTTTGTACAAATAATATATTATGAATATTGTGTTCCACTCATGATTCTCATCCCATTAAGTTTCTGTGAAACTTAAGCCTTGTTTACTCAAAGTCAGGCTTTCTCCTGTTTGTTACCTATGCATTAGGGAACAGAATACCATTCTTATTTGCAAATTCTTTAGTGTTCTTAAAACAAAGTGGTTGGAGGCTACCAAAGGTCTAGCCCAGGATGGGGGTGGGGGAGTTAAGTTACAAGGATGGCATATTGCAGGGGCTATACGACCAGCAAGAAAAACCATACCAATTTATCTTCTGGTAACTAGATGTTTTATGACTGGCCTGTTTATCATGGCAGCCAGTATGAATATACAGACATTGTTGAGTGTAATCACAAATATTCTCAAAATTTTAAATGTTACCAGTGGCTAAATGAAATAAGTAATAGTTTAATGTAGTATCTGGGATATGGATAGATAATATATCACCACTCAATCCATCAGTCAGTTCTTATTCAGTTTTGATAGTGCAATGTAAACTTGTAAGGCTATAAATAATACAACTGTAAATATGAAAATCAATCCAAGCTATTTTGACCATTACCTTCTCCTTTTTTTAACATAATACAATATAAACATACTTGATACTCAAAATTTTTATCGTTCTTTTAATTGGTTTAAACACCAAGAATCTGCAAAAACCTTTCAATTCAAGATGCAATGAACCTCTGAGGCTAAGATTGTTTCATTAAGCTTTTCATGGTGCATACAGTACATTAACATTTACAAAAACTTCAAAAGTAGCTGCAAAAATACTGTCTTCAAAAGAAAATATAGTTTCTCTCTCTATTTCATAAAACCCTCCTAGTATAATCCATAAACGTAATAACAAAATATGACTTCCAAATACACTTTGCAATCAAGGCATCACCAGGTTTAAGGCCTTTCTACTGAAGGGGTTGCTAGAGGTATAGGATGAAGATGTAGGTGAACATAGGATCTTTGGAGTCTTCTTAAAATGAATATAAAGCTGAGTGGATTTTCCAATTCATGGACTAAAAGGGTTGTAGTGTCAAGATGCAACTGTTGAGTTCAATTTATTTAATAAAGAAAAATAGCATATGTTAATTTCATTGGCAGCTGCATCCCTCAAGAATGGCTTGGGCTTCAATTTCATTCTGCAAAGTTCTTTGAAAAAAATAATAATTTCAGGAGGTCCACTTGGAAAAACTGCAAATAGGACATTCCTCCTTTGCTGTTCCTTCTTATGAAGGGACTCAAGATCTTTATCTCTAAACACACCTTGAATAATATACTACTCAATTATCTGGTGCGGCATAATCATTAGGAAAGAAAATACTTCAAAGCATTTAGCTGATTATATTCCAGTGATGTGAGTGCCATACAGTGCAGAGCAGGATATGAAAAGAATCTTAACAGGGTATTGCAGACTTGAGACCCCATGAAACACTACTCTGCTCAATTTTTACCCAGTGACATCAACTGTTCAATCAGCATACACAAGTTCTGGCATCTTATATTCATTATATACTCTATTCTGTAGAAACCTTGAGAAACATCTCTAGGAACATTTAAACACCATCAATGATCTCCTGCCTCACACAGCAAGCAGAGAGAAAGACAATCCTTGTAATTAATTGTCTTATGTATTCCAAATGAGAAGATGCTATCTTTGCTCTTTGGATACCAGAGTAGCAGAAAGACATTGACAGAGATGCTTAAGGAAAGGAAGTGCTCCTTGAAAGGAGTCCAATAGCAATCTTTACTTTAAGGCTGTTGCTGGGATCACTGAGTTTCCCAGTACCAAGGCACTTTTTTTCTACAGGCCTTGGAAGGACCATGAATTTATTTTGCCTCTACTCCACTCCCTGTTCTTCAGACAGCTACAGAGCTATGAAAGAGGGCAGTGTCTTCAGGTTGGTGCCGTTTCCAGGACTCCAAACCTAATGAAGGAGATTTTGGATTTTCACTGAAGTTGTCTCCCCTCAAGTCTTTCTGTAAAGTGAGGATGGGGACAGCGGTAGTGGCTTGGCAAGAAGAAAATGTGCCTGAGGACTTAGGGCTGGGAGAGGAAGAGAAGTCTCTGTACAGGATATTTACTTTGGGAATAAGAGGCTTCACCAGACTAAACTGGCAGAAGGCAGAGCCTGTTGGTTTGAAGTAGACTTTGTTCTTATCAGGACAAGAAGGCAGGACAGGCTGATCAGGCCTAAAAAGAAAAATCAGAATTAAAAGGTATGTAAGAATTAATGCTAACAAGTATTTTAGATTTTGATAGGTTACAGCAGCGGTTCTCAACCTGTGGGTCGCGACCCCTTTGGGGGTCGAACGACCATTTCACAGGGGTCGCCGCGCGCGTTAGCCCGCCATTTTGGTGCCACCGTCACTACAGGGGTGAAATGCTCCCGGTTCGGCCGTGATTGCGGGTCGCCGGACAGCTGGTAGCCTGGACGCCGCCATTTGGGTTCTTCTACCCTCTGCGCATGCGCAGAATGCTTTGCGCATGCGCAAAGGGTAAAAGAACCCAAATGGCGGCGTCCCGGCGAAGTCTCCTGCTTCCGATGCTATCAGCTGTCCGGCGACTGGCAGGCAAGCCCGAACCCGGAGCATTTCGCCGCT
>QLTV01001499.1:869904-891467 GCA_003457575.1 Thermophis baileyi
CCACCCCCACATCCTCTTCCCTAACATCCTCAAGCTTGTACCACTCTGCAGCACCCCAATTTGTGTGTGAGCTTAACTGGACTTCCCAGGGCTCCCCCCTCCGCATCCCCTTGCAGCACTCCCACACTCCTTATCTAGGATTCACTCTGCTTCCCATTTAACCACCTCCAGACATGTGGCATGTCTGGAGTTACAATACCAACTGGGACTGTCAGGATTGTGATCATGTGATGTTGTATTGTACTTTACAATAGCATCACTTAGTGAAATAAATTCCAGGCCTAATTGTAGTCCTAAATTGCAACTACCAATATATTTCACTTCTGCCCTACTTATCCTGCTAGCACAGCAAATATTTAAGTTTGTCTCTTTCATTCAATTTTGTCTCCCTGTTGAAAAGAAATTGTCTTTGTACAACTTGTGTGTTTATTTTTGGCTCAACATGTTGGCAGAACCCTGCTAGGTAAGTAATGTTCGATACATCATAGTTAAATCTTCCAGAGTTTTTGGCACAATGTGTAAACTCAGTTTTGGAGCCTATGCATTTATAATCAACTTGTCTGTTTTAAAACAAAAATACTTTCCTGTCTAACTAAAAACATGAAGGAACTGATGCTTTTGCAAATATTCACAACAAAGCTGATACAAGAAAGAGACTTTAAGTAATGGAACATTTGGGTTCAGATAACATCTTATATAACATGTAAAATATATTAGATAAATTGCACTCAAATGAAATCATCTTCATAAAGTCCATTAGTAACATCCATAAGAAGTGGTAAAAGCTGCTGAATATTTTTTCCATCTATACCATCTGCAACTTTTGGATAATCTGACAATGCTCCTGTTTTGTGGTGTACCTTTAGATAACTGTGGCTTGCAATTCTGAAGTGTTATAATCATGATCATCACAAAAAAGGTGCAAATATTATAACAACCAACCACAAGTCATAAAACAGGCTGCAGTATAAATGGTTTCAGTAAAACTATATTAAGCAGATCACAAGCACTAATACATAAGCAACCATAGTTATTAGCAATCTAAGGGAAACTGCTGCCAAGTATAGTATATGAAAGGGCAAATGGTTCTCCTACATAGTTTCATAATGTATGAAACTACAAGCCACACACTAAAACCCCGCTTTTTAATCATTAAGCAGGATAAAACAGCTACCATGACAGCTCAATGTTTGAGCTATAAAATAGGATTAAAAACATCAACTGAAGACTTACGACTTATACTGGAAGCCACAAAACTTCTATTTTTTTCTACAGTACAACTCTAAGTTTCTTTCAGCTTCCAGAATCTGTTGCAGCTCCAAGGTCAAGTTTACAGGCTTCTTTTGGAACCGCGATGCATTACAATGCAGGAACAGCCCAGAAAGATTGCTAACAGAGTCAGCACAATGTAGTGATTATGATGCTGGACTAGGGCCACTGAAATTGAGGTCCAAATCCATAGTCAGCTATGGAAATTCACCAGTTGACCTGGGCCTGCTGCTCTCTCTCAGTCCAAATGCACAGGGAGTTGCTCTGAAGGTAAAATTAAAGATATGTTAGGGCTAGAAAAAATATTTTTTTTAAAGAAAATTATGTTTTGACAAAACTTTGAATGAAGCCCACTCTCAAAGATGCTCTACCATGGTCATCTCCTTTCTAAGACCAAAACAAAATGTCCATAATGCTCTCCTCTGGTCTGCTTTGAAGCCTCTCTGTCTTTTCTGTATGACAGGAAAAAGCTCAAAAGAGAACCAAGGAGAATCCCATAGGGTATTTCAAGAGGGTATTGCAAGTTACTAGCTAACATAAAGCTCCCCTTGGCACAACCAAGTGACTTCCCAAGCTGGGTAGCAGAAACCCCACAGCACACAGCAGTGGGGGAACCTCAGGCTTACTGCCTCCCACCTGATGGAAGTCATCACTATAGAAAATTGCACCATTCACCTCTCCCATATGCTGGTCAGCTGCCAAGCAGTTGAAGAGTCTGAAAGGGAGAAGATGAACTGTACAAAAGGGCCAAGAGTCTTTTGGGGAACGCTGAAGGAGAACACTAAGAATACTATCAGATTAGTTGCTGACAAGATCTACAACTGCACTAGGAAAAACATGAGCAGCAGCCAAAGATAGGAAGGGGCAGGGAATATAGTGGAAGCTCAGAGGGAGATCAGGTTTATTTCAGAACGACCAAGAAATAACAAGCCTTTGTATAAGTAGACAAAGATGCACTAGCCAGTTAATTGTGAAGAGAACTACTATTCCTATTCCTAAATCTGGTCTCTTTATTCCAGTGATATATAAGTCCTATTATCTATACTTCTATTACATCTACGAGCACAAGAATAGTCCAGCTTATATTGCAGAACCATTATTATTTTGTTGCCTTAAAACTTCTTTGCTAATGACAAGAGAATAGTTAAATGTTTGTTTGCAATATAAGCCTCTATTCCATTAGCTTCACTCTGTTTTACCTACCCACGCTGATGCAGAGTGGAATTTTGTCCTTCAGCATTGAAACATTTTCATGTTGCCAAGGCTACACCCAGTCAGCACCATTTATCAGCCCCTCCACCTCCAAAGTGAGCCAACCTGCCTTATACTTTCCAAACCAAAGCAAAAGGTTTCACTCTCTCCAAGCAAGCAGCACCTAGGCAGCAAGGGAACTATTTGGCAGAGAGTTTCCAATGAAAAATCCCCAGCTATGGCCTGATGAGTCATCGCACTGCTTCACAGCAAGTTCCTGAAGAATAGACTAACTAAGCTGTAACCAGGGAGTGTGGTAGAAATCCTCCTCTGCCTTTGGTTAAACTGCTGCCAATGACTTGCTGAGTTCTTTAATTCTAGAGTTCATTCTATTCCATAACCTATTTTCTTAAATGTATTGGCAGGCAAGAATCATTAATTTTTGCTTTTTCATAAATTGTGAAAATGGTCATGTCAGTAATAACAGTCCACCCAGAGTTTCCATTTTTTGCTCCCAGGAATGCAGGATGTCAGTGAAGAGGAAGGGCAACAAATAAAGGCAATACAAAAACTATGAGGTTCAAATAGGCAACAAATAGAGCAAGGAACACCCCCTGATTGAGGAACCCCCTCCCTCCCAATACACAGACACAACCCATTATCCATCCCAGGGTTTGAAAATACCTCTCCAGTACTATCTTTTTCCCTGCAGTCATAGTAAGATCTCTTCTGGAGTAAACAGATCATGTGTTAGAACCAGAAAAAGATTGTGGAGAATCCTAACCACTGATGTTTATCTATTATTTATTTGCATCCTGCATTTATTTTTTACAAATAAGCTGGTGAACATATCCAACACACCTCCCTCCTTCTGTTTTTCCCACAACAACAACAACCCTGTGAGGTGGGTTGGGCTGAGAGTGTGTGACTGGCCCAAAGTCACTCCGTTAGCTTTTGTGGTTTTCACAGTTCGTAGAAAGAATTAGCTGGTATCTTGCACAGCCCCAGTTTTAGTCAATTTAAACGATGTATTTTTCAATCTGGCAGGAAAACAAGTTGCTCGCTGAAAATAAAGTCCTCATTAACTATGACATGATGATGTACCAAAAGTCAAGCATGCAACCTTATTGGTTCCCTAAGCACCACTGTGTGCATGTTTTGCTTCTCAGAATCCAAAAGCATCAGCAACATGCAATTACCACCACCAGGTGCCTGTGCAATTTTCTTCCATTTGATATCTATAAAGTAAGAAAGCAGTCTTGCTCTCCATATAAAGGACTGAAAGAATAACACATATAGGCTAAAACATGGTTACCTAACTATGAGCAATCAGTATTCTGTGAAGCCAGTGAATAAAGTTATTTTATGGTTAAATATGTTATGCAAATTTAGATAACTATGCTAATGTGATAAAACATAGTTATACTATCTAGGGTATTATAAGTTCTTCAGATAAGAGATCAACATGCATGTTTGGCAGGTGAGTTTTTCAGGTGAAAAAACCACAGCTTTAACAGAAATGGGGCAACATATGAAAGTAGCATCTCTAGATAGCAGAGCTGGCTCAGTTCTTTTCCTTTTGTGCATGTAAATTGGAGTTAGCATCTATATTGTGCTGCACTACTCCCACATATGGAAGAAAAACTCCTCATTTAAAATGGCAATTTAATAGGTAGATCTACCTTCCAAACTCAAACTAATTCTTTCAACTCTGTCACCTACACACTTCCTACCATTAAAGTCTATCTTGTACTGCAAAGAACCCAGACAAACAGGAGCACTAATTCCTCCCAAGCCATGTTTCAAAGGGAACAAATCTTCACAATTGCCCTTACCACACATTTATAATTATCCTCTCCATCAAGCAAACCACAGTGAAGGCACAAATGTTATCCTGGGCATATTGCTGTAACTGTCCTAAAGAATATTCATCAACCTTCTGTGAAGAAATATCAGCAATGTAATAACTTAAATCAACCCTTCACTTACAATGAAATGTCAGTTGAAAGGAAGGGTGCTGCACCATCTAAGGTAAGTAGAGTAGCAATGTTATGATTAAATGGCAGCTAAATCTTAACAGAGCAAAGCTGCTATAATCTGGCCAAAATATAGCACTCTGCTGTTTTGATTTCTGCATAGGAAAAGAGAGTGAGTGTTGGCAGCGAAAGATGCACTTATCATCTGGTGATAGGCACCTGGCAAGTTCACAGGATTCAGCTTTCCAATCGTCTGGAGCCAGCAGCACTTCCCTCTCCCAGCCAAAGGACAGGGCTACATGCATTTGTGAGGCTGAAAACTGCACAATGAGAGTGGGAAAACTTCTCATGTCAGCATTGAGACCATTTTATCTTTGGTATTTGTAATTCAGTCTTGTGTGCTATTTATGGCAGAAAACAGACCTCAAAAATAAATAAAATAAACCCAGGTGGTGTTGGCTGGTGAGAAAGCAAAGAACTTACGGTATTTCCCAGTACAATTAAAACTTGTAGCTCCTGGACTCTAGAAACAATACAGGATGAAAATAAACTTATTATTTAAAAATATATATAATAGCTTGTGTCTACCATTGCTTTTTTAATTGGGTTTTTTAAAATTTAAACTAAGGAACTACCAGAGAATTATTTGCAGGAGATTAACAAATTGGAGTGTTTAGAGCAGAGGAGAAGATGATGTGGCAGCACCATCATCACCATTCAGAAATAAAGAGATAAATATTCCCTGGTCAAATTTGACTCTTGGTGATGACATAGATATGTTTATGCAGGGTTTTTTTCCTTGCAATAATACATAACTAGTTTCATAGTGCTTTCTTCTGGGATGTTATTTTACCTTCCCAGGCTATCCCACGACTGATTTCCTGGTGGTCTCCCATCCAAATATTAATTAGATCCTACCCTACATATTTTTCAAGCTCTGCTAAGGTCAGCTAGATGCTGTCATCTGCATGTCAAGCCTCTTGTACTGGAAGAGATACAAACATTACACATGGATCTGTTTGTCAAAAAGAGAAGGAGGAAACATGTTAATTCTAGGATGCCTTCCACTGGGCTGTAGTTCAACACAATAAAAATAGCAAATAAAGACTAAACAGCAGTTAAAATTACACCAAAGCAATACAACTAATATACATCACAATATTATAGTCACAATAACAATAGCCAATTAAAAATCCTGTAAGGTTTGAAATCAATATACACTCTCACTTCACTTTTTCCCTCATGGACAGTATTTTGTGATTGCAATATAGCAACAGTGTGTGTATGTGGGGAGGGGGTGACAATACCAATTATAATAACACCTACCTTTCTTAGGACTCGGGTCCCTATCATTTTTTTCTTCTCCAGATGGCTAGATATCTGCTTCTATTTATTCTGTGCTGTTACCAAAGCCTGAGTACTTCTGAAATCAGAAGCTAAACTTCTCAACCCCCCCTCCTTTTAAAACTTTTTTACATCATTCTGTGTATGGAGAGGAGGATGGAGCAGGAAGACAACTTGAACTGGTGGAGCAGCAGAGAGTCATCCTAATCAATTGCCAAAGCTGAACTGAAACTAGAATTCAGAAGGCTAGATGCCAGAACTTGACCAGAAAATAGAAGGACCATTTTCACTGCATGTTCAAGCCTGACCCAGGAAGGCAGGTTGCTTTGCACTGTCCTAGCTCACCTCACACCCATAAAGCTACATGAGAAAGCAAAATGCATGGATGTCTCTTCTGCAGTCACAGGCTTTTTTAGATTTTTAGTAGACCCAGCTGGGGTAATGGTGAGATAAAAATGGCAGAGCAACTTATAAGCTCTGAAATTATGGGGACTGCTCACAACACTCACATCCCAATTTCTCCCCCCCCCAAATGGAACCTACCATTTGCAAATAAATCATGCAAATCCATTCCTGCGCAAGGTTCTGCTACTCTGCCCATGTACTGAAAGTTATCAATGTCAGTCACTAGAAATCATATTGTTCTTAGCATCTCATATGGCTAACCATTAACTATTTTTGTGACTTTGGTAGCTACCTCCACCCCTTCAGTGCATTTCTGGAAGATTCTTATGCACAGACCCACTTAAGTTTTATTTGGCTCCAGGATTTCTAAGTTACTTTATATTAAAATACTGTACTTGGCTAGCCTCACCATTTAAGCGAAGCAATCTCAAGGGGAAATTTAAACTCAGTCTTCAAGGAGTTTGTAGAAGATAAGCTAGGCATCTCCTCCTTTGACAAGGCATTGCAGTCAAGAAAGGGAATAAAGTGAGCGTAGAAGTGGTGTCCAGAGCTGAAGAAAGAATTTAGACGATGAGAACTGGAAGGCTGAGATTCCACAGCCAAACAAATCTTTCACTTTCTTTCTTAACTTCCACTGGTCATCCACTGTGCAGCTACTTTCAGGTTTTTTTAATTGTTGCAAATGTACTTTTTAAAAACTCCTTCCTTAATGCAAATATTAAATCACCTGAAGAGACAATTAACATGGTCTTTACAAGATCCCTGGTAATAGAGCAAAAATAGAAGTATCTCCTCAAACTAAGCTCAATTCCACTTACCACACCTAGATCTGTTTACTGAGCAGCAGTGCAGAAATGGTTCACCATTATCTCTCCCACATTTTTTTTAAATTTCCCAGTCTAATCCATAAACTGGAGATTTTCTGATGATCAACTATATACATACAGTAGATGCTTAGCTCTTTTCCCTCCTTAAGCTAAAATAAAGTCAGCTAAGTGCAGCCATACTTAATCAACACTCTCAGTAAAACTGATACCTAGAAGAAAACTTCAACAAATGACGTAATGTGTTGTTACAGTGAAATGAGATCAGAGCAACTAAGATAGGGGGAAAAAGTGCCATATGTATATGATTTATACCTCGCCTAGTAAAATTCTCTGCTATCTTTAGCTATATCAGATATCCAGATATTTCAATGAAGAGTAATACTGTCATGCCATCATTAAGTTCTCCCCCTGTCAATTAATTGGACTTTTCCAGTCATTATTGTTGTTTTTCCATTAAAAAAAAATCTAGTCCCCATCGCTTCCATACCATTTTCCAAAGATTTGTTTCTCCATTTTGTGACAGAGTATTGCTTGGTAGTCATAGCCCCTCCCCAGAGTTCTTTTACTGATCTCAGTATGGCCTTTCTACATCTACCTTTTAACAAGCCATGTAACCCCACTTGCTTTCAGAAATTTGCAGAAATGTACCAATTCCCAGTTTTCACAAACAAGAAAAGCACCATACATCTGTAGCATCTCAGTCTATTATGCAGGTGTTTCTTCTGTATTATATTCTTAGCCGACACTGTATTTTCTTTCCATATATACTTTTTCAAGCCATTACTTCTAATCACTAATACAGTATATCTAAAGTCTGCAACAGAAACTCTCTAAAGCTCCTGGTACGCAAAATTTTCTGTCCACTCTCCATTCCATCTTTATTTTAATTGTTCTTTTCTGTAGTTTTTTTTCGAGCAGCAGTCACCTTTCTCCAAAATACATTACACACTGTCCTGCTTCACCATGGACATATTGTGTTTATATACAGATGATTCCAAATGCATGTGTTTATTCTCCCGCCCCCATTTTCAGTAAGCTTTCCCTCAGGACAAAAAAAACCCCATCTTATGTGAATGAATACGGTCAATTCAGGCACCTTCTACAATTTCTCCCCTTTGATAAAGTTTCTCATGCATCCCATCTATCATTTTTATTATGGCCCGTTTGCATAATGGGAAAGATGTATTCAGAGCTCTTTTCAAACTTCCCGACATCTCGCTGCGTTATGTCACCTGTAAACTGGGCTTACTCCTTATTCAATTCTAGACTATTTCCATCAAAGGGCTTAACACCCTCCCACAAAATTAAGTCCAACAAGACCTGCCTCACCAATGTCTTCTCTGTCAGTGGCATCCTGAACTTCATGACACTCCCCTTCTGCCTTCCCCTGTAACAGATCCTCTCCTGCCCTCCAGCATTCCTATCAATATGCCAATCTCCTAGTGACCCCCTTCCATACTGTACAATTTATTTCCTATTTCCGTATAACTACTCTCTTCGGCCTCATTATGCACATATACGCATGNTTCCTCCGGGACTGCAATTGGAAAGGGAAGGTGGACTTGAGCGGCTGCAACCCGACCCAACAGGAGGAAGAAGTCCCCGCCGCCATCGCCCGGGTTGAGAAAGTCAAAGCCGCTTGCGGATTGCCGATCAGCCAAACAACTCCTCAACCTTCACTCTTAACGCCCCGCTCGCAACTACGTGACGGGCGACTCGGTCCCAGGACGAAAACCGAACGGGAGGCATTTTCTACACGCTAGAGGCGTGGCTTCGCGCAACCGCCGCCGCTCATTGGCCAACAAAGTTGGACAAGGTGGGATTTAGGCAAAGACTCGCATGGTCCACGCCAGCGAATAACTCCACCTTTTCTACTGCCGGTGCGTTTCCTGTCTTGTGGGGAGTAAACGCAGCCTAGGGGAAAAAGAGAAAACAAAACAAAACCTTGGATTTCTTTTTTCTTGTTGTTGTTCCGCTGTTCATAAGCACAATGTTCCCCTTTCCAGTTTGTTTTACGGGTGGGAAACCATTTAAATAGGCCCCTCTCCGAGGAAAAAAAACGTTTTATAGCCATGCTTGAGGTCATACTTTTTTCTAACTTCGATTCTTACGTTGTGATTCACGCTTTATTAAATTGTTTTGAATACGTCAATAATTGAGGGGGGGGGTATCTGGTGAAATACTGCAAAAGAAACGTCAAACGGAATAGCCCTTACTGCAAGCTTTAAGATGATGAAGATGAGGATGATGGAACTTTGGCTGGACTCTAGAGATTAGTCCAATACTCTTCAACTATTACACCAAGGTCCCTTTGCCTCTTCTGATATAAGGTTGAAATGTATTTCCGTTCAAAAGAAACTTATTTTAGAAGAAACAGTTTTAGCAACATCTTTCAGCAACTAACTTTCTGTACTGCTGTCATGAACTCAATTCTTTGCTTTGATAGTCTCCCTCCCCCAGCTTACAAAAGGGAAGCAACAGAGTATAATGGTATTTGCATGGTTATTTGTAAATGCTTAAAGGGCACATCTTAAAAGGGAAAGCACATTGTTACAAATGTTACAAAAAACAAAAACAAAAATTCAACATCTGTCCACTAAAGGTATTCAACAATATGATTACTCAAATGGCATAAATGAAAAGACTACAACCTATGTTTGTGCAGCAGTACTAAACCACAATATGCATCACCATTTCCTTTAACAGGGCAGCCAAATAAAAGGTTAAATTCAGATGTAGCTAGAATCGGAACCAGAAGCAAAATTTCCTCTGCTAGTTACCAAATTTCAAATGCTGTTCAGTACATAAATAAATCATAGTTCCCCTTCATTATTGTATTTTCAGTCACTGCATTAGATCTAGCCCTAAAATCTCTGGAAGAAAAATATTAATATATAGCCTTGCAGAACTGAGTTAAATTCAATGAGTGCTTGAGCTACAGACAAAGACAACTAGTTTGGTTATGAACGAACACTATGCTGCTGAATTATATTTATTTATTGAACTATATTTATTGCTGAAAATACTGAATTATATTTACTTAGAAGAAAAGCTAGCTTCCCCCCCCCCAAATAATTTAACTTTAAAATAGAAGGGTTATCTGAGATTTACTGCCAATAGTACCGTGTTTCCCTGAAAATAAGACCCTGTCTTATATTTTTTTGAACCCTGAAATAAGCGCTTGGCCTTATTGCCATGCACTCAAAAGCCCGATTGGGCTTATTATCAGAGGATGTCTTATTTTGGGGGAAACAGGATATAATGAGGGAAAATTGGATTTTATCCCTCCCATCTTCTACCCTTTCTTTTGGGGAAATAGTGTCCAGTCTAAAGCATGTTTGCTCAGGAATTTAATTACGTTTCCTCCGAGTTCAAGAGAAATTACTCCCAAATCAGTGAGCAATGAATATTCAATGTAAGCAATTTCATGGGAGCAGCGGCATGTTCATTTCAAGGACTTAGATCAGTAACAGACAAACATAGTACCCCCAGATAATCTGGAGTCAGCCTCTATTATTTATGACCACTGGCAATGCTATCTGCAGCAAATGGAAATTGCAGTTCAAAACATCTGAAAGACACCAGGTTCCCTACCGTGGGGTGGAAGCAACATTAGGCGTAGAGACATCCAAGAATCTGCAGTAGTACTTCCACAGCAAAGATTAGGCTCCATTCTTGCACAGTTGGAAGATTATGGACTCAAATATTTATTTATCTATCAAATTCATATAGACACCCATTTTCCCAAAGGTGATTCTGGATGGGACAAAACAATAAATAAAGCAGCAAATATAAAACAAACAAAAAATCTAGAAATCCAGAGTAATAACAACAAAAATTACTATCCATGAGCGAAAGGAGGATAAAAATGCCCCCCTTAGCAATGGAGCCATCGAGACAAATCTCCAGCTCCTAATCACTTATAAAAATAAAAGTGCTGACCTGCAGAACAGCAAAGAATATACACAAGCATGCACTATTCTTCTTTTAGATATCTCCAATAGAGGGCTGCAAAAATCTCAGTGATCACTAGATAAAAATAAAGCTGATTTTGTTGGCTTTGCTCCCATCTAAGTTGTCACTGGACTGATTGCAGACCGGATATGGTAATACTGTACTACTCTCTGATGTATTGTGTTCCTAACAAAATTCCACTGAAGGGGTTACATGTGATGGAATGTCTAATGGACCTTGAGAGTTCAACATTAGAGAAAAAATTTCTGAGACCAGGTGAGAGGAAAATGTGAGAAAGAGACTCAAACTAACTCTACCTTAATTGCTCTAGGTATAAATTGAGTTAGAGGATTACTTTGGGAAGCTTTCTACTAGTAATCAAGATCTCTCAAGAAATCTATTCTTTTTTCCTGAGTTTGTCTGCCTTAAAGGACTTTACTCTTTAATCTAGAACTCAATTCTGGCCTGTAACCCAGATAGTGGTCCTTAAATTGTTTTATCTAATTACCCCTTTTCCTGGTCCTGAAATAATATCGCTGCCTCCACAAAAAAAATCTGTTGTTTTACATAAATGGCAGTCGCAAACTGGATCCTCAATCCTCAAATAAGCAATTACAAATTGTTCCGTTATCTACATAATTCTACATAATTTCCCCCAGTTTAAGAACCACAGAACAGTTGGAAGATTAGGTTCAGACAACAAAATAATCCACGGTTTGATTAACCATAGCTTATTCAGAAAATCACAATTGGCTGGATTTGTACGTTTTGTATGCCATCAGCCATACTTTAAAATCCACAATGGTTAGGCTCATACAAATGGCCCAGTGCAACATGTGACACTGTTAATAAATTCCTGCATAGTGTCCAAATTATGTAGCTATTGAATAAATCAATTTCTAGCATTCGTCCAATATAAACTACCAAAAGCAACAGAAAAAAAATCAAGACTAAAGCTACCTAAAGACAGTATGGCAAATGTACATAATAGAATGATTGATTTGTATAGGTGCAAGACATAATGTAATGCCTATATTTTTTAGACAGGATGAAAACTATATTGGACTTTTAAGTAAGAGAGAGGCCCAGAATTCTTGAAGTTCAGCATATGAATACAAAGTTATACCCACTTGATCTTAGCCAAAAGGCCGAGGAGCAATATGAATATTGAGCTGGAATTTCCTTGTCTTGCTTAAACATTTGAACTTCCTTTTCATTTATAAATAACGATGAAGCAATAATGTTGCTCTGAGTGATGTGATTTGGCCCTGCAATTTCTTATCTTAAATCAACTTTTTCCCGACTTAGTAAATTGGCTAAGGATGAAGTGGGGTAGTGGTTAAGATAGGAGTGAGCAACTATGGCCCCTTTACAAGCTGTGGGCTTCAGTTCCCAGAATTCCTGAGGCATTCTGGCTCAGGAATTCTGGGAACTGAAGCCCACAGGTTGTAAAGGGGCCATAGTTGCTCACCCCTGAGTTAAACTGTTGGAGCAGGAGTAGGGAGACTCAGGTCTCTCCATCCTCAGCAATAGAAGCTTCTAGATGATATTGGGCTAGTCATTATCTCCCAGATCAGCTAACCTCATAGGATTGTTATTGTAGGGAAAAATAGGGAAAAGCACTATATATGCCACCTTGAACTCCTGAATGATAAGTAGAATATAAACTTTATATAGGAAAAGGTTGGTCTAACTTTAAAAAAAAATCCTCTAGAATTTCAAAAAGTAAGAATTTCTGAAGCAAACGAAAGGACTGAATATTGTACTACAATTGTACTACAATCTGGGTTAATGACCAATTCACAAAGAGAATGTCAATTTTGCTTCAGTCTCATGTCTATCTCTCACCGTCTGGTACATCTGCCAACAAGTGGGTGCGGTGAACATATCTACTACAAAAGTTACAGCAGATTCTCTGAATACCTTAAAAAGATAAAAGAGGGGAGAAGAGAGCACCAGATTATCTGGAGAAAGAAAAAAAAAGAGCCCTCACATAACACAGAAAAGAAAAGCTCTCCATTTTATTTCCTAATTTAATTTGCAGTACTTTGAGTTTTTAAAAAGCCAGACAAGAAATATTGATCCACAACTAATGTCAGTCCTGCATGCTCATGGATTGTTCAGATCCACACGTTAAGCCATAGAGTCTTTCCCTACTTGCACTTAATCATGAGACAAAAATAAAAAATAAAAAAAATAGCCCTGGCTATGAGGGATCCTTGGTGCTCTCTGAGCTTGGTTGTTTTCTTACAGACATTTCATTACCCAAACTAGGTAACATCATCAGTGCTAGTAAGGAGTGGGGTTTGCACTTAGTTTATATTCTAGTAACTTACCCTGTCATTGTTGATGGGGTAATCTTAGAAGTTCCAATTTGGTAGGACTGTTTACTGTTGGCTTGTTTGGCAATTCCTTGATTGGGGTTTACTTGACTGTTGGTCTGATGTTAATCTTGGAATTAATCTATGCTCATCTGAGTGCTGATTACTGGTGTGAAGGTGTGTTGATCTTTTGCTCCCTCTTTGGCTTGTTGATTGTCTCTTGCATAGTGGATAAGTATTGTTTATATCTATGTCTCTATTGATGGCTAACATGTCAGAGGACCAGGCTTCTAGAAATTCTCTAGCAGTTTTGGACTTGGCTTGGTCTAGGATGGTCACAATTTTTCAGTTGAAACGATGGTTAAGTCTGTTCATATGTTGTGAAATTAAAGAAATTTCATCATATCTTCTGACTATAGTTGGTGTTCATGGATGTATTCTGCCAGTCTTCCACCTGTTTGTCCTACATGGTGGCTGTTGCAATCATCACACTGAATATTGTAGATTACTCCTGTTTTTTCCTCTGGGGCCATTGGCTCTTTTTGTTTACTTAGAATGTTATGAAGGGCTTTAGTTGGCTTGTATGCTACACTAATTCCATGTGGTTGTGGTAGTCTGTTGGTGGTTTCTGAGATGTTCTTGATATTTGACAGTGTTATTCTTTTCATTGACTATTTCTATATGATATTTATATTATAGCATCTCTCCCCCCTCCCATATTTCTAGAACATTTACCTTCATCCCATCTCCAGTTTATATCATCCAGAGCTGCCTGTTATTAAAGTCTTGTCACCTTTTCTGACTACTGAAGCTGCAATAGAAGTAGGATAAAGTTGGAAAAGAGGATAGTCAATTTCATGCAAGTAGTGTTTTCTGCCAATGATGATTGATTAGTAATTCAATTTAGCAGTAAGGAAAGGCCACAAACATGGTTTGCTTAGTTTTAATTTAATGTATTGTGTAAAATCAACCATGAGTTTGTCAAACACGGGTTTAGTATATTACATGAATATAGCTAATCATAACTTATTAAACAAACTAGTGAAGCAAATCTGACTTTGTACACTGCAATTATTTACTGCTGTTAATTCCTGTATTTATATTTATTTTCCTCCAAAAAACAAAAGCCTTTAGCTTCCAACATATATCTAATTGAGTATGTAAAAATCTATAGTTTTAAATTATTTCACAGCACACCCATTAATATCTACACCTAGGTAGGTGAATATAATCTTAGGGTCTTAGCATCTTATTTAGATAGATATTATTGTACTTTATAGTTTTATTATATCATAGATTACAATATATGAGTGCCACTAGTTGCCAGTTTGCTTCCAGTCCAATGCAAGGTATTGGTTCTTACCTTTAAAGCCCTTCATGGCATTTGTCCAGGTTACTTGAGGAATTATTTCACCCCAATGGGATTTTCCTGTCCCATCCGCACCCAAAGGGCCATAGTGCAGACTCTGTCAGTCAAGGAATTCTGGCTGATGGGGTCCAGGAAAAGAACGTTTTCTGCAATGGCTCCTACCCTCTAGAACAGGGGTGTCAAACTCAATTTCATTGAGGGCCACATCAGGGCTGTAGTTGACCTCGGGGGACTGGGCAGGCGTGGCCGACTGGGTAGGTGTGGCCAACTTGACACGACTCCCCAAACTGCTGGCATGTTTCCACTTTGCATTGGGGAGAGCGAGCCGACACCATGCTGGCCTGATCTTTCCTCTTTGCATTGGGTAGACCGGGCCGATGCCATGCTGGCCTGTTCTTTCCTCTTCGCACTGGGTAGACCAGGCCGAAGCTACGTTGGCCTGATCTTTCTTCGCACTGGGTAGACTGGGATGAAGCCACGCTGCCCCAATCATTCCTCTTCACATTGGGTAGACCAGGATGGCCCCGTGGGCCGGATCTGACCACATTGCAGGCTGGATCCGGCCCACGGGCCTTGAGTTTGACACCTCTGCTCTAGAACATCATGCCCACCCCCTCAAGTTGAGACCCATACCTTTTGGCCCTCTGAAAAGGGCCTGGAGACTTGGCTCTGCTGATTGGTTTGGGCCAGGGGTCTGCAACCTTATACACTCAAAGAGCCACTTGGGCCCGTTTCCCACAGAAAACAAAAACGGGAGCCACAAAACCTGGGTGGGTGTGGCCAACTCGACGTCACTCACTCCCACCCAGTCACGACCCCCCCAGCCACGCCTACCCAGGTTTTGTGGCTCCCCGTGTTTTGTTTTCTATGGGAAATAGGTATCTCCCTCTCTCTCCCTCCCTTCCTCCCTCCCTCCCCCCCCTCTCTCCCCCCTGGCGGGAAACGGCGGGTGGCTACTTCTGGGGGAGAGAGAGAGAAAAAGAGAGAGAGAGAGAGAGAGAGAGAGGGGGCAAGGGCGAGTGGGACAGGTAATGGGCTCCAGGAGGGGAAGGGGACCCAGTCTCCCCCATTGTGAAGCACACTAGCTTTCACTGTGCTGTGCAAGGCGCTGCTAGAGCAGCGGGCAGGCCATGGAGGGGGTATTGGGTATTCCCCATGCCCCACGCCGGGCTTCTCCTTCCCTCCTAACCTTCCCCCTTCCCCCTGCTCCCTTCTCCTCACTCAATCCTACTTTGGGACAGAGAAGCGCGTGCTGGAAACGCGTGATGGGGCAACGTCGGAGCGCATCTTCTGACCCTCTGGTGCTCGCCTGCAACTCTCCGCACTCCTCCAGGCCTGGCTTGCTGGGGGGAGCAGCCCTGATGCCTCTGCTTCTCCCCCCCACGGCCCCAGCCATCGCTGCCTGGGGAAGGAACAGGAAACAGAAAGCGGCGCATTTCAAAGGCGGCGAACAGTGTTCCACTGCAAGAGCCGGGCCAGGCCTCTCTGCCATCCAACTCGTCAATGGGGCCGCTTCTGCCAGGCCATCTTCCCCCTCCCTCCGCTGGGCTGTTGTGCTCGGTGTTCTGCGGGGGAGGGGAGCACTTCCCCTCGCTGCCCCCTTCTTTCTCTTGGCCCTGCCGACAAGGGAGGAGGAAGGCCAGGCTTGGGGGATGGCCCCCACCTCGCAAGATCCGCCTCCGCCATTCTCTCCCAGCCCTCTTTGCTGGCAGCAACAGCAAATGTACCACAATTATTATTTATTATTTATTAAATTTGTATGCTGCCCAACTCCCAAGGGACTCTGGGCGGCTCACAACAATATAAAAAACTATTAAAAGAAAACATAATAAAAACATTTAAAAACAGTTAAAAATGAAGGTGGAATGCTGTTGCCGCGTAAAGGCAAGTAGAGGGGTGCTTCGCTCCCACACTAAGGCTCCGGCCATGCCACTGCCGTGACAGGATGATGGCTCTTTCATCCCTCTGCCACGACAGGGTGACAGGGAGCTGCAGCAGAGGGCCCAAAGAGCCGCATGTGGCTCCGGAGCCGCAGGTTGCAGACCCCTGGTCTGGGCCCTGATGGAGGCATGTCATTCTGGAGGTGGAGTATGTTAAGACCCCACCTTCTCCCCGTGTGCTTCTTGCTCACTTGTTTGCCATCTTAGTCAATTTTAGTGTTACTATTTATTATTTATATGTTTTATCTTGCTGTTTTTATTGATTGCAAACTGCCTAGAGTCAACTTTAGGTGAGATGAACAGCCTGTAAATTTAATACATAAATAAATAAAATAACAAACGAATAGCAGAGGTGGCTCTTTATTTTTCCCTAGTCACTGTATGTCAGTTGTGTAAATTGTACATCCATATTGTAATTCACTAAAGCCATTTATGGAAGAAAAACTCCCCACTAAGAATGACAATTTAATAGGTAGGGCTATATTTCAACCCAAACTAATTCTTTCAACCCTGTCACCTATACACTTCCTACCATTAAAGTCTATCTTGTACTGCCCCAAACAAGCGGAAGCAATAGTTCCTCCCATGCCATAAGTGTCAAAGAGAACAAATCTCCACAATTGCCCTTACTTCAGATTTATAATTATCCTCTCCATCAAGCAAATCATACTGAAGGCCCAAATGTTTTCTTTGGCATATTGCTGTAACTGTCCTAAAGAACATTAATCAACCTTCCAACTGTGGAGTGATATCAACAATGTAATACTTAAATCAACCCTTCACTTGCAAAGAAATGTCAGCTGAAAGGAAGAATGTTACACAACCTAAGGCAAGTAGGGAAGCAATGTTATGATTAAATAGCAACTAAATCATAACAGTGCAAAACTGCTATAATCTGGCCATAACATAGCCCTCCTCTGTTTTTTTATTTCTGCATGGGGGAGAGAGTGAGTGAGTATTGGCAATGAAAGTTGCACTTATCACCTGGTGATAGGCAGCTGGCAACTGCACAGGGCTCAGCTTTCCAATAGTTTGGGTAATAGACTGAGGTAAAACTCCACTACCTCCTCATGTGCATCTTGCTCCCTTCCTTGCCATCATTGTTAGCTTTTAGGTCAATTTTAGTGTTAATATTTATTATTTAACCAAATAACAGGATAACGGAATTGGAAGGGACTTTGGAGGTCTTCTAGTCAATCCGTTGTTTAAGCCTGAGACCCTATATAATTTCAGACAAATGGCTGCCCAATCCCTTCTTTAAAATTTCCAGTGATAGAGCACCCACAACTTCTGTAATAACTTATAACTTCATTATTTTAATGTTTTATCTTGCTGCTTTTATTGGTTCCAGCTCCCTAGAGCTACCTCTAAGTGAGATGGGTGACATATAAGTTTAATAAATAAAATATTATGAATAAAGAATAGGGGATAAACTACAATTAGATGCTTTTCTTCCTAAGTTCAAGACCAAGGTTCCAGTCTGTAGAGTAATTGTCCTAGAATTTTTTTTAAAGGGAACAGGGACAAAAACAAATATTAAATTGGATCTGAACATTACTCTCCCTGGCCCCTACATACAGTACTACAAATACTTCCCACAGTAAATCTTGAATCACAAGAGTGATTTTTCTGCAATGAAACCATAGTGAAATCAATAGTGAGAAGGATGTTGCTTTCAAGTACATGTAATTGGTTCAAACTCAAAAATAATTGACTAGAATTATATAATAGTATATGTTCCCATCTGCACTGACTTCTCTTATTTTAAAACGCAAGAAGGGTTAGATCACCAGCTTATCTAGCTCAGCATTCAGGCCTGGTTTGTAAAAAATATTTAGCAAAAGACAAATGATCCAATTAATCATTGTGGGGATTGTGCCGCCTCTTTCCTTTTTATGAGTAGCCCTTGAACAAAAGTTATAACTGTATGTAAAGTTAGTAATGTTGTACAAATCTGGGAGCAATCACCAGTTAGTCTCCAGCAGAAGGGGCGTTGGTCTTACCTGAGACGCCTCTTCTCATCAGGTGGAGCCATCATTCAAGATGGGTTGTCCTCGTCCATCAGCCAATGAGGACCGAGTCTGTCTTCTTTAGTACTGGATCCGCCTTCTCCTATTCCCAGTTTAGACGAATCTGAAGACTAGACCCGGCGAGGCAAACCATAAAAAAGAACACTCCCATCTCCGGCCAGAAACGAAGAAATCCAAACGAACAAACCACCGGAACCAACTTGCAACGAAACCAAAAGTCAAAAGACAACGGGAGGGACTGAATGATGGCTCCACCTGATGAGAAGAGGCGTCTCAGGTAAGACCAACGCCCCTTCTCCATCTTGGGTGGAGCCATCATTCAAGATGGGACATACCAAAGCTACATCGTCCCCTACACGGGTGGGAAAAAGACCTACATCCTGCTAGGAAGCCTCTTCGACCACTCGTTGCAACACGCGTCGCCCAAATGCCGCCTCCGCCGAGGCATAAGAATCAATTTTATAGTGTCGAATAAACGGCGTAGGCGAAGCCCAAGTGGCCGCACGGCAAACCTCCTCCCAAGAAGCCTGAGCCGCCCAGGCAGCCGAAGAGGCCGCACTACGGGTAGAGTGGGCCGTTATCCCAGGAGGCCGCGGAAGAGAAGCGAGCTCATACGCTTTGGCAATAGTGCCTCTAATCCATCAGCCTATGGTAGTAGACAACGCCTTGCGACCCAGGGAGTGCGGAGGAAAGGTCACCAGAAGCGCCTCCGTCTGTCGAAACTGTTGAGTCCGTCTGATGTAAATCCGGAGCGCTCGCCGCACATCCAATGAGTGCCACTTTCTCTCCAGTCTATGACCAGGATCCAGGCAGAAGTTGGGCAAGATCAGTTCCTGTGCCCGGTGGAAAGGAGAATTAATCTTAGGTAGGAAGGAGGGATCCAGTCTAAGCACCACCCTATCGTGGTGAAAAACGCAGAGGTCCTGCCGAATGGAGAGGGCTGCCAGCTCAGAAATCCTGCGTGCCGATGTAACCGCCAACAGGAATGAAACCTTGAATGATAAATGGCGAAGCGGAGCCTCCCGAAGCGGCTCGTATGGCGCCCCCGTAAGCGACTGTAGCACCCTGGGAAGATCCCAGGTAGGGAACCGGTGAACCGGGGGAGGGCGCAAGTTCGAAGCCCCCCGTAGAAAGCGTCGCACTGTGGGACACAGAGCTAAGGACTCTGCCCTGTCGCAAGAAAGAATCGACGAAAGCGCCGCAACTTGTCTCCGAATGGTGTTAGGAGCGAGACCGCTATCCAGACCCCGTTGTAGAAATCGCAGCACCTTGGGCAAGGGGAGTCGTATGGGAGAAAGTCCCTCCGTGACACACCAGCGACAGAAAGACCGCCACGTAGAGGCATAAATCCTCTGGGTAGCTGGCCTGCGAGAGGCCAGGATTGTCAGAATCACGTCTGGGTCGTAACTCTGCCCCTTCAAAGAGCCCCACTCAACCGCCATGCGGTCAGCCTGCACCACCCGGGATCCGGGTGTCTCAGAGTCCCCTGGCTGAGAGAGCCCTCGAACATAGGCAGTGTCCAAGGAGGAGCTACCGACAGCGCCCGGAGATCCGCGAACCAAGCCCTGCGGGGCCAATACGGGGCCAGGAGGATGATCTCCGCCCTCTCCTCCAACACCTTGCGGAGCACCAAAGGAAGAATCGGCACAGGGGGAAAGGCATAAAGGAGACCCGACGGCCAAGGACACCGAAGGGCATTGACCCCCTCCGCTCCCAGAGACTGAAACTGGGAAAAAAAGCGAGGAAGTTGGGCATTCCCCGGCGTCGCGAAGAGGTCCACCTCCGGCCGGCCGAATCGTTCCGAGATCTCGAGGAAGAGGGAGGGGTGCAGACGCCACTCCGCCTGGTTGACCTCCGACCTGCTGAGCCAATCCGCCTGCGAGTTCGCGATGCCAGAAATATGGTCCGCGGTCAAGGACAGAAGGTGACGCTCCGACCACAACCCCAGGCGCAGCGCCTCCCTCATGAGAGACTTGGAGCGAGTGCCTCCCTGTCTGTTCACATGCGCCTTGGTTGTAATGTTGTCGGTGAGCACGAGGACGTGCTTCCCCTCGACCAAGTGTCGAAAATGTCAGAGGGCTAGGGACACGGCCCTGAGTTCCAACCAATTTATGGAACAGGGAGCCTCCGCACTCCCCCACCGACCCTGGGCGATGAGATCCAGGGCGTGAGCCCCCCAGCCCGAGAGGCTGGCGTCGGTGGTAACCACTAGACGAGGAGGGTCGATGAAGAGAGAGCCCCTTGCCAAGGCCGGCGATCTCCACCAAACGAGGGACCGAAGAACCGCTGGAGGCACCAATACCCTGAGCTGAGACGTTCCTCGACCCGCCTTCTGGAAGGGCAAGAGGAACCATTGGAGTTCCCTAGAGTGTAGGCGCGCCCAAGGCATGATGGAGATGCAGGAAATCATTTTCCCCAGGAGAGTAGATAAAAGTGCCAAGGGAACCCTGCGTAGGTGACGTATCTGCAGCACCAGAAGTCTGATGCTTTCCTGTCTCTCATGGGAAAGGGAGACCCTACACTCCAGGGAATCAACAATAGCACCTAAATGAAGGATAGAGGTGGACGGAGTCAGATGACTCTTCTCAAGATTGATCTCAAACCCATGCCGCCTGAGCGTCCAGACTGCCACCCGGAGGTGGTGCAACACGAGGGCCTTCGATGGCGCGTGCACCAGGATGTCGTCCAGGTAACACTGGACGCGTACCGGCAGAGATCTGAGATGAGCCGCCAAGACGGCCAAAATTTTTGTGAATACTCTAGGTGCGGAGGAGAGTCCAAAGGGCATGGCTCTGTATTGAAAGTGCCTACCTGCATAGCAAAACCATAAGAATTTACGGTGATGACGATTAATGGGCACATGCAGATAGGCTTCAGTAAGGTCCAGGGTGGCCATGAAGTCACCCTGCCGGAGACAAGCCAGGAGGGAGGAGAGGG
>QLTV01001499.1:898216-940190 GCA_003457575.1 Thermophis baileyi
GGGCGGCCAATTGAATTGCCGCTCCGCAGCTGTTTTCCGTGCTCCTTGCCTAGTTTGCAACGCGGAAGTTCTATTTCCTCTGAACTGTGCACGCGCGCGCAGCGAAGCGAACTGGTTGCAAAGCCGGTAGCAACCCACCACTGGTCTGTAGATATTTTCTCAGCCCTCCTTCTGACCCGCACAATATACAGGTCTTCTATGGAAGGCAGGCTGGTTGCAATTGTTCTTTTCTGCAGTCCTAACTATCCGTTGGACTCTTTATCTGTCCTGTTTGGTTCCTGTACCAAACCAGACAGTTACTGAAGTACAAACGACAGACTCGATAATTCCTCTGTAGAACTGTATCAACTGTATTTTCCTCACCATATCTCTCCCAATCCAGTGATAAAATAGACATGACATTTGTTATATGACACAATATTTTTGTTGTTATATGAATCAAATAACTGACTTGAGCTATTGCCTATGGTCCAAACTGCATATAGTAACTCTGCTAATTCTTCTACATGCACATCACTTTTTAAGATATCTTATCATAGCCACTCACACCTGTTGCCAAACTCTTCTTAATCCTCCTCAAACAGACCTTCCTGGAGATCAAATTTATTGGTTTGTTCCTGTATCAGCTTGTATCAACCGAGTTGGTCTTTGTGTGCAACATGCAGCTGCTGTAAATAAAACTCGCTAAGGTTGAGAAAGAAAGGGAGTATGCCAAACTTCATTAAAAAAGAGCACACAGATTTTTCAGTGTCAGACTTATCTAAAGAAAGGACAGTCTGGGAAAAAGATGTACAGACACCTCACAGTGACCTTGCCTTAATGAATTCATTCATAAATGAGGACAGGAGTTTGCCTATTCGGTTTCCAAGGTTTTGTATCCTTATCTATTGTTTTTTTTTTTACATTAAACTTAATTAAACAAACTTTTTCAGAATCTTGCTTCCTGTGATGTTCTGCTAGAGGCTTGAAAAAGGCAGTGAGCATCCACCTGTTTTCCAACATTCCCTTTTGATTCTTGAACAGCTGCCCCCATGTTTTATATGCTCCCATCCTCCCCTTTAGTCTTAATCTTAGACATGGGAAAAGAAGAATTCAAGATGGATTCTATGGGACAAATTAGAACACCTGATTCACTGAAAAGGCTGAAAATAGTGGGTAGCTGAAAATATTCACAGCTTCTTTGCCAATTCTTTTTGCAATAGCCATATATGCTCAGTCCTCTTTCAGTCCTCCCAAGCTGGCTATAGCCAACTCGGACTCCGAGCAGGAAGATGCTGATTTGAACTAGAGCAGGGTGATAGTGGATTGGCTACTTACAAGGGATCTGATCTATCCCAGATTTCTGCTGCAGGATAGACTTCTGGATGAGTTGTATGTGAAAGAGAGCGAACATGTATCTAAAATTCATATTCTTTCTGTGCCCATGTCTGTCTGTGCACCTCAGGCTGCAATGGAGTTTCCCATCTATTTTCACTGGATTCTGGGTCAGCTACCAAAAAGGGAGGGGGAAGAAAACCACCAAGTTCCCCTAGGCATGGCAGTAGAAAAATCTTGAAGGGGGCAATGGTGTGCAAGTTAGTTTTCACACAATCAAAAGTAAAGTACTTGATACTAGAGCAGGCCACTTCATTCAAAACAAGGAATCAATAGAAATTATATCTCCTGGCCAGGAGGATAAAAGGATAATTGCTTCTCAACCTTTATAGTATATCAGTACTTCTTACACTGTTTGATTCAATTAGCCATTTCCCTGGTCTTGTATAATTTCATTACTCCACAATAACAAAAAAATCAACTTCTGTTGTTTTACGCAAGCATCTTGGCACCTGCAGATCTAAACTGAATTCTCAACTCACAAGCAAACAATTAAAAATTGATCCATTACCCCCAAGGATATGCGCAAATTACATCCTTGGTGTAATTACTTCTAGTTTAAGAACATATACTTTACAGAGTAGGCAGGAGACAGAAGTGCAAGAAATGCTGATCTGAGCCTTCAGTCCTGTGAAATTCATTATTATTATTTTGTGTTACCCAGAGAAGCCTGATATCTAGAATATTAATAAAACAAGACTTGACTTTTAAAGAAGCCACATTGGTTTCTTTTCATCAAAGAGAACATGAGACAGTTGGAAGTTTATTTTGGTTATTGAGTCTAATCCTGTCCTTAGTGTAGAAATCCAAATTAAAACATCCAGATTTTGGATCCTGCTTGAATCTAAATAATTAGTTTTACAGTCAAATTGCTGTAAATATAATATTCAGTTGAATTACCCCCTTCATGTAATTTACTGTATATCTGCTTTTCTATGCTTTGTTCTCTGAGAACAGGTCTTGATCTTCTATGTGCCATCTTTTTAGATATTTAAAGAATGTTGTCTCCCCCTTAATAATTTCATGTCAAGGCTAAGCATACCCAGAAGGTTCAGTCTCTCTTTGTAGGTCTTTTTACCCTTCTTTGAACTTGTTCCAATTTCTCTTATTCCTTGTGGTGCTCACCCAATTTAGTTTAATCTACATATTTGGCATGTTCTTTCTCCACCTCTTTGTTCAAATCACTAATAAAAACATTGAATAGCTCAGAGCTGAGGAATGAATCCTATGGCACCCCACTCAATTATCTCCCTCCACTTTGATAAACATTTTTTAGTTTTCATTTTTGAGCCAGTATTCATTTTACTCTGGTGGCATTCAGTCCACTTTCTGATTTACTAATCAGAATGTCTTGCAGTATATTATCTAGTGCTTTGCTTAAATTAAGATATATTACTTCTAAACCTAATCTACTAAGGAAGTTGCCCCATAAAAGAATGCTGAAAGGTTGTTTTGCCAAGACTTGCTTTTGTCAAAGTGACTCTGACTTCTGATAATTGTGTTTTCAAGATGCTCATTGAGCACCGTGTGTGTGTGTGTGTGTGTGTGCGTATACAGTATAAATATAACATAACATAATACATAACATAATACATAACATAATACATAACATAACATAACATAACGTAACATATGGTTATATTTAAAGATGCTTATTGTTTTATCATCCTTCCCAACTCAGCTTATTCTGAACTTTAGCTTTCCTGACACACTATTGTTTCCAGGTATCTGTCTACATTATACCTTGGTATGTTTGCCTTTCCTCCTTCATTACATGCCTTTTATTTTCATATATTTCAGTGATGGTGAACCTTTTTTTCCTCGGGTGCCGAAAGCACAAGCGCGCGTACTATTGTGCGCACGCGAGTGCCCACACCCATATTCAATGCCCCCGCCCCCCTGTGCATGTGCGCACGACCCCCCCACGCTGCCCCGTCTCCTGCGCATGTATGCACATCCCCCCTCCCCGTTTCCCGACTTCCGGTAGGCCCGTTTTTCACCCTCCCCAGGCTCCAGAGGCTTTCTTGGAGCCTGGAGAGGGCGAAAACGCTCTCCCCCGCCCCCTGGAGGCCCTCCGGAAGCCCCACCCCCCCAGTAGCCGAAAACGCCCTCCCAGAGCCTCCACGCGAGCCGAAAATCAGCTGGCTGGCGCGCACATGCACCCTCCCTAGCTGTTGCTAGGCCAACAGCTCGCGTGCCAGCATCATGGCTCTGTGTGCCGCCTGTGGCACGTGTGCCATAGGTTCGCCATCACTGATATATTCAGTAAGCTTTTTATCAAGCCACATTGTCTTTCCCTGCTGCCCTCCTGGTTGTTGTTTTTGGAACTTTGTTTTTTAGTATTTGACTAGTCACTGATTTGACTATTTTTTCCCATTTTCTTCTCTGCTATGGAATTTTACTTATTTTGGCCACAAGCCATTACTTTTTTCTTCTCCTCATTAAAAATGTCCAATATATATTCAACTACATTCAGGTTTACTTTCATTTACAATCAAGAATGTCCAGCATTACCAATAGTCCTTACAACAGCTCATTTAGTGACTGTTCAAAGTTACAATGGCACTGAAAAAAGTGACTTATGACCGCTTTTCATACTTACAACAATTGCAGCAGCCCCATGGTCACATGATCAAAATTCAGATGCTTGGCAACTGGTTCATGATTGTTGCAGTGTCCCGGGGTCCTGTGATCAACTGTTGCAGCATCCCCATGGTCTGTGATCAATATACAATATACGCTTGGCAATTGGTATGTATTTATAACAGTTGCATTTTCCTAGGGTCATGTGGTAACTTTTTGTGAAGCAAAGTCAATGGGAAAGTCAGATTCACTTTACAACCACATTACTAATTTTGCAACTGCAGTGATTCACTTAACAATTGTGGCAAGAAAGATAATAAAATGAGGAAAATTAACAGATGTCTTGCTTAGCAACATAAATTTTGGGCTCAATTGTTCTCATAAGTTGAGGACTACCTGTACTTAATTAATATTCCAGAGTGTTCCTACTGTTTCAGTTTCCATAAACAGATCTTCCCTGTTGGCTAGGGATTAAACCTAACTTTTTGGTTAGGAGAAAGTTATCAACAATACATATTAAGGATTTATTCAAAGACCACGATTGGCAGTATTCATCATTCAACAAAAGTTAGCATTTTAAAATCTGCTATAATAAATGCTAGTGAACCTAGAAGTTTTATTTTTAATCTGTGAATTAGGTTTGTAACTTAACCATTTCTATTTGCCTCATTTCATTGGATTGCTTCCTGAAATAGACAGCTCAGTCATCTATTCCAGTCGCCCCCAACCTTTTGGGCACCAGGGACAGGTTCCATGGAGAGAGGTTTTTACGCAGACCAGAGGGGGTGTAGTTTTGTTTGCTGCCTGCATCCTGCAGATGGGGCTTCACTTGTTTGTGTGGCCCGGTTTCTGGCATGCCGATGACTGGTGTTGGTCCACAGATTGGGGGTTGGAGACCCCTGATCTATTCAACCTAATCAGTATATAAAGAACATGTAGAAGGGGAGACGAAATGACAAAGAAAAATAGAAAAGAAAGAAAAAAAATAAGAATTTGGTAGAGAAAAATAAAATAAATACATAAAGAAATATCTTTTGTCTTCATCACAATTATAAACAGTAGTACAGTAATTTATCACCTTCTCTTAAAATAAAGCAAATGATTTTTTTCTTCCCATATCCCATTTTTCATCTATAAACAAATCCTTCAGGCATTGTTATTTCAGTCTTGATCAGCAAACGTCCATTAAGGGTTACATAACAACATAAAATCATTTTATATTCTTTATAAATAACTTTATATTCCTTCTTTTTACTTCTAACAATTTATAATCTTTAGTCGTTTCAAATGATGTCCTACAGCTTGATTTCTGTTCATGATTTCTTTGTTCCTTCTTACAAAATTCTTCAAAGTTTTAACAAGCTTTTAAAAAAAATCTAATATAGGAAAATTATCCAGGTTAGTTGCTTGATTGGTTATTTGTATATCCCTTTTAATTATTAAGACATAATAAACAGCTTAATAAACAGCTGGTTTCTTTTCATGTCTAGTGTAGCATCTTTTTCCAGATGATTCTTGTAGCCTATCATTTTTAAATCCACTTTCAGATCAGTCTCAATATAAAACTTGTTCCTCTTCCATAACATCTTTTGAATAGTTTACCTTTGGGGCAAACACTCTTAAAATTAATTTCTGGGTCCATTGTTCAAAATATCCTTCAGTGTGTCCAATGTTAAAATATTTTAGTTCATTCTATATTTGGAAGTTGAGTTTGAGTGTCCTCCTTTACTTATAATTTTTAGTTCCTTCTGGTTCTAATGTCTAACCTTCAAAGTCTCGTCCTATCATGTCATTTTTTTTAAAAAGAATTCAAAACGAAAGCATTTTCCCATAGAAAAGATTCTTATAATTATTTCAAAGTCATTTCAAATCAGGGCCCTTAGCCCAATTGAAACTTTCTAAAATCAAAGTTTTACTTACCCTTTTGCTTTTTATTAAAAAAAAAAAAATCCTTAAACTTGTATTTCTTTTGCTAAGGATTGAAGGAAACTCACCCAGTATTTTCCGATTTGTCAATCCAAAGACTCCTAATAGCTAAAAAGTAGTTAATAAGCCATTTCCAAAAATAATTAAAAAAGTATGCAAATCCAGTGTCCTTGAAGATAACTGTGGTTTGAGCAAGATGGCTATTCCATCATCTCCCAGAGCTCTACCAACCGGTCTCTTCCCAAGGAGCAACTCTCGAGATTACCTGAATCTGAAGTCCTCTCCTTATCCATAGGAATTACAAAGAACCATCTACTTGCCAACTCTTAATTCTGCTCAGTTATCAGCTCTACCTTTAACAAAGCCATCTTCAGTTCACCCTATCTTCCCCAAAATGACCTTTTGATTAGAGAAAAGAGAATATCTACTTTTATTGCTGATTGGAACCCTTTATGGATTTTTGTGTAAAACAGAATTTATGATCTCTAGTTTTGAATTTATGATCTCTAGTTTTGATGTTTAGATAAGACAGATGATAGAAGGAAATGAATCATGATGTAACTTTGTGATAAATCTACAATTATAACTTGTAAAATAAATCCTTATTTTAAGATTAAAAGTTTTCCAATAAATTAGATCAGTGATGGCGAACCTTTTTTTGCTCGGGTGCCAAAAGGGCATGCGCGTGTGTGATATTGTGCACGTGTGCCCATACCCATAATGCAATGCCCTCCCCCCGCGCATGCGCGCACAACCCCCCGCTGCCTCCCCGCGCATGTGCGCAGACCTCACTGAAGCCTCCGGACTTCCGGTAGGCCCGTTGGACCGTTTTTTGCCCTCCCCAGGCTTCAGGCGGCTTTCCTGAAGCCTGGGGAGGGAGAAAACAGCCTCCCCCGCCCTCTGGAAGGCCGAAAATCAACTGGCCAGCGCGCACATGCGTGCTGGAGCTGACATAGGGCAACGCCTCGCGTGCCCTCAGATATGGCTCTGCATGCCACCTGTGGCACGCATGCCATAGGTTCGCCATCACGGAATTAGATGAACCAACACCAATTCTGACACAAAATTCTTAAACTATCGTGCAAGAACAACATACATTTCAAGGTTAGGATTTAAATGTTCTGTAAAGAAGATCAGATGTCACTTCTTTACATATTTTTTCTTTTCTATTTCTCTTCTCTCCCCCCCCCCCCGCTTTTTGCACTTTAGTTTATTTCTTCCTTTCTTTTTTCATTATTCTATTTTAGTTTGGATTAATTAATATCATTTTAAAAGCTTTTAATAAGATTATATTCAAAAAAGGAATTTGAGGCTACAGCTGATGGCCATAATTAATGCATAATGTATGTACATTGTTGGAAAATTCTGTATAGGAAGAGCTTCTGAGAATGTATGTGCAGAATAGTAATAATGGAAGAGTGCTATGGGAAATTCAAATGTAGTTACAGTATTTTATATAATTAGATACTGAGACTATACGAAAATCATCCAAGACCCATTTCAATTAGATTCAGTAATGTTTGAATCCATATAATGGTGCTGAATCTTAGTCAGTTATATTTTGAATAGTGGTATTTAGGTAGTCAACTTACAATCACATTTGAGCCCAAAATTTCTGTTGCTGAGACATTTATGAGTTTTGCCGCATTTTACAACCTTTTTTGCACCATTGCTGAGTCACTTCTTCTTCTTCCTAGCGTATTCCCGCAAGTGCAGGGCTCGCTTTTCGGATCATTGAGCGCCACTTTGCAAGGTCAGCTGTGTCTCCAGGGCGCAGGCCCGTGGCTTGCATATCTTTGTTGATGGTGTCTTGCCATCTCTGTTTTGGGCACCCACGAGTCGCTGGCCATTGACTTCTAGTTAGTAGGCAGTCTTGGCAACGGTGGAAGGTGCTGCTCTCAGGACATGTCCATACCAGCGGAGCCGGCCTTCTCTCATCTTCTCTATAATTGGTGCCACATCAAAATGTTGTCGAATGGTGTTATTTGTGATGTGGTCAAGAAGCGAGATGCCCGATATCCAACGAAGCATTCACATTTCCATGGCATGGAGACAGTTTTCAGTCCCTGTTGTTGCTGCCCAGCATTCAGTGCCATACTGAAACAAAACCGAAACAATACACGAGTTCACAATAGATACAAACTTAATGTAAACCGCTCCAAACTTGATTGCAAAAAATTCGACTTCAGCAACAGAGTGGTCAATGCCTGGAATACATTACCCGACTCTGTAGTGTCTTCCCCAAACCTTTAACCTTAAACTGTCTACTGTTGACCTCACCCCATTCCTAAGAGGTCTGTAAGGGGCTTGCATAAGCGCACCAGCGTGCCTACTGTCCCTGTCCTAAAGTCCCCATGTATTCGAAAATATGTACAGTGCAACCGGGCGGATGGTTGTCTTGTAAATCTTAGATTTAAGGCGGGTTGGCATTCGTCTGTCACATAACACACCAATGAGTTCTCACCAACACATCCAGGCTACATTCACCCTTGCTTGCACCTCGCCATTGATGTCGCTAATGCCTTGGAGGTGGGATCCCAGATACTGAAAAATGTCCATCTTCTTTAGGTTTTCTCCATTTATTTGAAGCATTCCAGGGATGGTGACAGTCTCAAAGTACTGAGTTATCACACAATAGTGATAACCTTATTTTAAAATTAATAAGTCTTCCATTAAATTAGATGAACCAACAGCAATTTTGTCACAAGATTCTTAAACTTGATGTGCAAGTAAAACATACATTTCAAGGTTAGGTTTAAATGTTCTTGGTTGCTGTCCATTCTGAAATGTTTGCTTACAATAAGAGCATATACATTGGATTTATGAAACATCTCAAGTTAGTTTAATTCTTCACTGTAGGTGTTGGGGGTAATGCCCCATATTGTAAAAAATTGTCAAAGGCTTCCATTATGCTTAATAAAAATAAAAGCTACTGCGGCAATGGATTTCTTAAAAATATATATTGTTTTTAACAATCCAAGATTGTCATTTTTGTCATTCTGATATCTTTTTTGGGATATATCTTTTTTAAATCTGAGAAATACTTGTGGGTCCAAGAAAAGATATGTTTAGATCTGTTTCTAAATGAGTAACACTTTGAATTAGATGATGTATACAAGTGGCATAAATGGCGTTCATCAGCACAGCCCAATGCATATTTTTCAGATCTTTAAAGTTAAGATTATCTGGATTCTTTGAGCCTAAAACAATAGGATACAAATGTTGCTAAAAGTTTTTGTGTGTGTGTTTAGCTCAGTAGAAATGATGCAGGAGTATCATGAAGTATTAGGAATGCAAAATAAAACACTTGAAAGATCAGGTAAGATCCAATAAGTTCAATCAACTGTGAGGCTGCAGATCTAAAAGCAGAACTGCAACCTGATTTTAATATATTTTTTTCTGATTATGTAAATGGAAAAGCACTCTGCTATAGTTAATAGTGTTGCTATGAATAAGTGCAAGTCCCAAATTCACTTAGGGTTAGCTTCCATGAGTTTTAGTTAAAAAAATATACTAAAAGTATAGCTGAGTTTTCTTTAGTCTGCACACATTGGGTGATTTCTTATCTGGGAATAAATACCACTGAACATAGCAAGATTTTTGTTAAATTGGCTTCTTAGTAAGTACCAAATGTACAGATGATGATGTTAGATGATACTTGGAAGATGCCATACATTTATTAACCTTCAAAACAACAAAAAACTTCGGGAAGTGGGTTACTTTTATCCATTGCTTTTAATCAGTAAGGCAATATAAAATGATATACTCCAGAATCTACCATAACAAATGATGGATCTCTTACAAGTAAGCTAAAAACAATGCTTTTTCAGAGAAGCAAAAGCCACTGGCAATTCTTTAAATACTTATCGTTAAAAAAAAACCACTAATGCTATTCAGCTAGTCAAGGCTATCTTTCTAATCAGAAATAAGTTGTTCTTCATTGATCTGACTTACAGTACTGTGAACAGGTAACTTAGATTCATAAATAATTTGATTTTTTTCTAACGGAACTATTTTTCCTATTAGATTAGAAGAAAATAACGTAGTCTTTCGGTATAAGCCGATAGACTGCGACTCACTCTCTCTCTCTCTCTCTCTCTCTCTCTCTCTCTCTCACTCACTTACAGAACGCCTCTTTGATTACAAAAGCCCGCCAAGTTCCAAAACAAAGATGGTGAATCAAGACGTCAATGAGAAACACCTTACGGCAGTAGCCACACTGCACCAGCGATTCCAATTGCGGACGATCAGTTGCCCAACCAAAAAATGGCCGCCTTCTCTATTCGGAGATAGGGCTGTAGCCCACAGTGAAAATGGCCATTACACTTTACTGACTAAAGATTCACGAGGCGCTCGACCCGATTCTAAGATGGCGGAAGGCCGTTGGCGTGAGGTGAGAGTTCCCTGCGTCACGTGACAGGCAAGACGGGGGTGTGTGTATCCCCGTCGTGTGTCCCGGCGGAAGAGTGAAGGGAGTCGTCTGAACGGCAACATCTTACAGCAAAGGGAAAATAAGACGGCGCGATTAGCGCTGGAGAACCGGAGACACGCCAGTCACCACGGATTCATCCGTAGCCAGCGCGGCGGCCGGGGCGCAGCCACCTTCGCTGCCTCCGCCGCCGCCGCCTCCATTGAGGATGTCGCGCAGAAAGGTGAGCAAGTGCAGACCGAACCGACCTCCTTTTCCTCCTTTTCCTTTTAATCTGTTTAAGACCGTTGGGCTCGAAAACCAGTTAAAAACGTAGGCCTTCAAGCCGCTGTTTCATCTCGCGATACGATTGGCTAGTCCTGCCTCTCGCCGCATCTTCAATGGCCACCTTCACCATCAGTCAAGCGCAAACTCTTCCCTCAACGGTTATTTGTTTCCCTCCACCCGTTCGATGACTGTTGTAGCCCACCTCCTTTCATTCCTAATTGGTTCGCGTCTGAACCATCATTGGTTGATCACCTTATCATTTTC
Source organism: Thermophis baileyi (assembly GCA_003457575.1). Classification (NCBI taxonomy): domain Eukaryota; kingdom Metazoa; phylum Chordata; class Lepidosauria; order Squamata; family Dipsadidae; genus Thermophis; species Thermophis baileyi. The sequence goes on from QLTV01001499.1 coordinate 909,060, forward strand.
TACTGGCGCGTTTTCCCCCCCCTCCTCCTCTGGCTCTCCTGTATCCATTCTTGGCTGCGTGCTTTGGGAGTGGATGTTGAGGGCGGCATTGATTGGCTTGGATTCTGAATCGGCGTCCCTGAAATCCCACCCCTCTACTGTTTCTCAGTTTCTCATTGGGGAAGAGTGATACAAAAGTCCAACCCCCACACTGGTAACGATTGCAGGCGAGGGAATATGGTTGAAATGAATCGAAGTATGGTAGACAGGATTGAATGGGCAATGGGTTGTTTTTTGGATCATTACAATTATATTTTCTTATTTGCTAGAACTCAGTTGAGTCTGCCTGTAAGTTAAATCTGTTTATAATGGAACTGCATTTTTAACATGCCAAACATTTTTAATGAGTTTTAAAACCAGGTTTTTGTAACATTCATTTCTAGTTCTTTTCTACTGAAGAACAGGCAAATTAAATAGGAGGGGATTATTTTGGCAGTTATTCTTACAAGAACGAACGTTATGATATCATAATTTAAGGCTAGCAAATTTATTGTGGCTTAAACGTTTGTAAAAATATAGCTAGCTTTGCCAAGTCTGTGAAGATATAATTCATAGTTTTAGAGATTTTAGATATATACTAGAATCTTCTATCTTTATAGTGACCATGTAATATCAAATGAGTGAAAAGTAATGTACTCTGTAACTTACTTGAATTGTGTATATGGTAATTATGTCAAAACTAGATTTGGGAGATGATAATTCCTTATAAAAATAATTCAGAAGGCTGATGTAGAAGAATTATGGAAGTTTAAAAAAACACAGGCCATAGGATTAGCTATTACACCTGCCATAGATGCTTAAGTGTAACCCTTTTTTCCCTCTGATATATTGTGATCCTTTCAAAACTCAGCAGTAGATACAAATATTCAGCATGTTTTCCTGTCATTATGTTCAGGTATTAGAATAAATGCACTGTATAAACATATTGATGGTACCTGACTGTTAAATTAACACAGTTCACTGAACCTAATGAATGTTGTTTTGTCTTTATGTATTGTAGGAACTCAGTCACTGGGTTGTAAGCCATGAAGTATGGCATAGTGTGATATATGACATAGCTGTTGTTTTTTGCTTAGTATACTATGATTAAACTAAGACAGTTTGTGAATACAGGAAAGTGTGCTGTTGCATCACTGCCCTGGTCAATAAAATGCTTATTTATAGCAGGGAATGTTTTGTATTACTGCAAAAGAAAAAAAAATAGGCCTGGGCCTTTGGAAAAGTTGATTATAACAATATACTCTAAATGGGGCTCCCTTTGAAGTGCATTGGGATATGCTACAGCTTGCTTAGCACATGCAGTTTGGGGCACATCATGGTACACCCATGTAGCATTCCTGCTATGTGTGTGATCCATTTGTCTCCCAGAGGTTTTCAAGTACAATTCAGGGTGCTGGTTGATATCTAAAGCTCTTGATGGCATGGAGCGGGTTATTTGTGGGTCTGTCTCCAGTGGTTTCTGTGTATCCCACCAGATCTGACAGAATGGGCCAGTGGTTTCTGTGTATCCCACCAGATCTGGTACCTTCAGAGTATCTTCCTGATGAATCTCAGGAAGCATGCCTTTTTTGTCATGGTGCTGTTCCAAGTGGAACAGCTTCACATATACCTCTACTACCACAAGATTCGGATGGCCTCTATTAGTTTTCTGAAAGGCAATGAAGATCTGTCTTTCCCCCCCAGACATTGGGGTCAGGATGGGAATTCTGGCTCAGGTGTTTGTGATTGGTGATTACATTGAACCTTGATTTGCTTTATTTTCATTTAGATTTTTTTTAGTACATTATATAGCAATAGCACTTAGACTTATATACCGCTTTACAGTGCTTTACAGCCCTCTCTAAGCGGTTCACAGAGTCAGTACCGGTATATTGCCCCCAACAATCTGGGTCCTCATTTTACCCACCTCGGAAGGATAGAAGGCTGAGTCAACCTTGAGCCGGTGAGATTTGAACCGCCAAACTGCAGCTAGCAGTCAGCTGAAGTAGCCTGCAGTACTGCACTCTAACCACTGCGCCACCTCGGCTCTTATGGTACTAGGCACCTGTCTCATATAGCTTATAATAAACTAAAGTTATTGTGGAGAAAATAGAAAAGAGGAGGAAGAAGTTTGAGGTATGTTCACTGCCCTAAGTTACTTAAAAAGTAATTAAGGCAGGACAAAAAAGTCTAACAAATAGTAAAATAAATAAAGTTTAGGGCCACTAGTTTTGATAGTTGCCCTTTTCCCATTAATTCCATGTTTTTACTGTGATTTCATTATAAGAACCTGGGTGATTTTTTTTTTAAAATCATGGGCTTGTTTGTTTTAAAAAAAGTACATTGATGTTTCCCTTAATAAGATGGCTTATATGACCTGCCAGTGTAAATTAGGAGAAACCAGTGGTGAAATCCAAATTTCTTTACTACCGGTTCTGTGGGCATGGCTTGTTGGGCGTGGTGTGGCTTGTTGGGCGTAGCAGGGGAAGGATACTGCAAAATCCCCATTCCCTCCCCACTCTGGGGCCAGCCAGAGGTGGTATTTGCCGGTTCTCCCAACTACTCAAAATTTCCGCTACCGGTTCTCTGAACTGCTCAAAATTTCTGCTACTGGTTCTCCAGAATCTGTCAGAACCTGCTGGATTTCACCCCTGGGAGGAACTAAATTTCATATATAATATCTATGACAAATTGACTTAGGACTTCCTTTATGATATATCATTGTAGTCTTTCATAATTAAATGGATGGTTGGATACAAGAGGATAAAGAGGGAATTCTCAAATTCACTGAGGGTTTAGTCAGAACTAAATGTCTTTTAAGAACATGAGCAATATCTTAAAATTAAATTTAACCGTGCGTACTAATTTTTGAAGAAGGCCCCATTTGGTTTAGTATTTAAGGCACCAGACTCCAAACCAGGAGACTGGGAGTTCTGATCCCACTTTAGGCACAACATCAACTGAGTGACCTTGAACCAGTCCCTCTCTCCTTAGGAAGGAGCCAGTGGCAAACAATTTCTAAAAAACTTGCCGAGAATACTGCAGGAATTGGTCCAGGCAATCATAGTTAAAAGCTGACTCAGAATTATCCCCCCCCCCCAAAAATTGAGGAACACATCTGCATTAAAGTATTTGTCTTATGTGCTGTTTGTTTATTTATTTAAAACATGTATATAGCTATTCACCCAATTGGGTGGTTCCCAATTAAAAACTAAATGTTGGCTTTTCAGAGAAATGCAGGAAGCAGTTCAGATGGAACAGAAGACTCAGATTTCTCTACAGACCCAGAGCATACAGACAGTTCAGAAAGCGATGGTACATTACGCCAGTCTGCCCGTGTGACACGATCTTCTGCCAGGCTCAGCCAGAGTTCTCAAGGTATATCTAGATCTTTTAAAATTCTTCATTTTGGGTCTTAAAGTTCTGCTTTGGGAGAAAGGATGCTTGCAATGATTAGATGTTTTCTCCTAAGCTTTGTCTAAATGTGAGGAACTGTATCATATGTCAATGAATCTCCACTTATTCTTCATGAACATAAAGGTGAGATTATAATGAACCATCTTCTGGTTTTGCTCCCACTCATCCTGTGGCAATGTATATATGAATTGTTTCAAACTCTGTTCCTTGGGGGGAGTATAACAGAACATCCTCTGAATCATACCATCTTTGCACCATTTTTGATCATTATTTAAACCTAATGTTGGTTATCAACATTTCAGGAAAGGAAAATCCAGGTTATCAAAACAATGAACATATATGTATTTTGGAACTGATACAGATTTAGATAAAGAAGCATTTAGGCGAACTAATATAGCACAATAAGGAACTGTATTCGGTTTATACTCTGTATTCCAGGCTCCTGTATTCCAATACTGAACTGAATGAACTGAAGATTTACATTATGAAATGTTTGTGATTTACACTTTCCTTTAAATTTAATTTACTTATGCAGTAATGCAAGGAAGTAGATATCATTAGCTGAAAATTGTGTAAAACTTGCCCATTTTATAGTTCCTAAAAGAATAGCTATTTTGGTCTACTAGAGTAAGAACCACAACTAATACGGTTGACACATAATGTAGGCTCTGCAATGATGTTTCTTAAAGTGAGATGCTACATTTCTCCTTTAACAATCCCTTTCGATCCTTCATAGATTCCAGTCCAGTTCGCAATCCACCATCATTTGCAGTAGAAGAGCCTGTTTATTCTACTCGAAGAATAACCCGCAGTCAGCAGCAGCAGCCTAATCCTGTAACTCCAAAGAAATATCCTCTGCGACAAACGCGTTCATCTGGCTCCGAAACAGAGCAAGTGGTTGATTTTTCCGATAGAGGTTTGTACATGCGAACGGTTGTGGAGGACGCGCCTAATAAATGTTACCATACGGGAAGATGGAGAATTGATTCTTAAACTAGTATTTGCTCAACTTCCTTTGTAGAATGTTTCAGTAGTAATGTGCTAGATTAAAAAGTAATACCTTTACTAAGACTGTTTAACATCCTAGGTATTGCTTGATCTCACATTATGCGTGAAAGGGATAGAGACACCCCTCCCCCCCCCAGTGTGAGGGTGTCTATTACTTTTGATTACCACAATTTTGGTTGACTGGTTTTCTTGTTAAGAGCTGAGGTGTCGCAGTGGTTAGAGTGCAGCACTGCAGGCTACTTCAGCTGACTGCTAGCTGCAGTTTGGCAGATCGAATCTCACCAGGCTCAAGGTTGACTCAGCCTTCCATCCTTCCGAGGTGGGTAAAATGAGGACCCAGATTGTTGGGGGCAATATGCTGACTCTGTGAACCGCTTTGAGAGGGTTGTAAAGCAGTATATAAGTCTAAGTGCTATTGCTATTGTTTATCCCCAGATTATTCTCAGTCACTGGCTAGGAAGGAAACAATATTTTGTTCCATTTTTTGTGTAGTGCTGACACAGAAAAGACCCAGGAAGCATTTATTTTTTGTATATTTTCTAATTTGGCAACGCCTTTGTACACTGTCCTAATTTTCTCTCTTCTCAACAGACACAAAAAACGCAGCTGACCATGATGAGTCCCCACCCCGCACTCCAACTGGGAATGCTCCTTCTTCAGAGTCTGATATTGATATCTCTAGTCCCAATATGTCACATGATGAAAGTATTGCCAAGGATATGTCCATGAAAGATTCAGGGAGTGATTTATCCCATCGTCCCAAACGACGACGTTTCCACGAAAGCTATAATTTTAACATGAAATGTCCCACCCCTGGCTGCAATTCATTAGGTACAGTGGAATGATTTCTGATCTGAGTTTTAATTATTAGGATTTTCCGTTGTTCAAGCTTCCTATATGTTCTTTTTGGTAAGCCGTAAACTATACTTCTTTGGCTTTCAACAGGACACCTGACAGGAAAACATGAGCGACATTTTTCTATATCTGGATGCCCTCTGTATCATAATCTTTCAGCGGATGAATGCAAGGTAACTTATTCTCAGGATGAGGAAAAGCAGGTGGAAAGTAATAATTGTAACAGGAACAGAGCAAGAATTCATATGCTTTAACATATCTTTGCAAATTGCAACTTCTGGAAGATAGTCTGTTTTATACATTGTACCAAGATATGGGTTATTTTAACCATAACTTGAGGTTTGGTGGTCCCATGAAAACAGTTCCAGCAATTTCTAGGTTCAAAATCCATACTGTGGCAGATTCATATTATTCCTTTAAATTACATGATGTAGGAAGGAGATTTATATATAATATTTCTCTGGATTTCAAGGTGAGAGCTCAAAGCCGAGACAAACAAGTGGAAGACCGGATGCTTTCTCATCGACAGGATGACAACAATAGACATGCTACCAGGCATCAGGTAATTTCTACTAATTTTATATATATTATTCAAGTCTGTCCTGGCTTAAAGAACCCCACTGGGGACTTACTCAAGTTATTCACTTTTTTTTTGAAGAATTGCCACATTGCACATACAACAGCTATGCTCATATGAATAATCAGCTCATAATTTGATGCAGTCGTGCATTATAAAAAGCTGTCTGATTCTAAACAGAGGGGGGATGCATAAAACAAATTCATGAAATACTGGAGAACCCATGGAATATTGCCGAAGCCAGATACTCATCTGTCTGTCTGTCTGTCTCCCAATCAAATATTTTATTTCCTACTCCCTACAAGGCACCAACTGAAAGACAATTGAGATATAAGGAGAAAGTTGCAGAGATGAGAAAGAAGAGGAATGCAAGCTTAACTAAGGAGCAAAAGGAAAAATACATGGTATAGAAACCTCATTTATTTTCCTTAGAGAATAAGCCATGTGTTAAGACATCCTTTTTAGTTTGGTCTCTCCAAGTGTGTTTTTACTGTGCTTAACCAGTGTATATTAAGTCAGGAAAATGAGAGTTAAAACATAAGGCATCTGAATCAATACTTTTCATGCCATGGATTCGCAAAGAAGAATTATTTTGTTTGAAACAAGTTATGAGATGGATAATAGTAGTTGAAATGGATGATAGTGATCTATGGAACATTGAGTTGTGTTAATCCTATTGTTTGGAATCCATATGTGAATTCTAGCTTTGCGATTATAGCACATCTTTCTATAGCACAGGAAAAGAAGTGAGTAGGGTTGTAATAGTCTTTTTTTCAACTAACCATGTCAATATTCCTTGTATTTTTCCCCATTATCCAAGCAGCTGAATTTTCTCTTAAGCACATTTTAATTAATTTACATTTTTCAACATGAATGTCTTTCATAAAAGTCTTTCAGTTCTCTAAAAGTAACAGGGAATATAGTGATACCACTGAAAGGAATTTTTAGACCTTTTTTTCGACTGTTTATCCATCCATGCCCACCCCCTAAACAAATAGGAGGTGGCTATCAGGAGTTGCTTCCCCAAATTCAGGAGACATTTTTTCTTTGTGTTTATGAGATATTTCTTCTGTTGTTGCTTCAGGAGCATAGACAAATCTATGGCAACACGAGAGAGCCCCTTTTAGAGAATCTGACCAGTGAGTATGACCTAGAACTATTCCGACGAGCGCAAGCAAGAGCTTCTGAAGATCTAGTAAGTAGGGCTGAGCTCATTCCATTTCATGTCCCAGCTGTGAATAAGCCAGTTATACTTAGTTCACTGCAATGCATGCAAATTTGCTGTAAATGGATAGAACCAAACCAAGCTGATGGAAGGAAGCAAAGCTAAAAGGTTGATTGCACACTTCATAGCAGAGCTCATAATGTTTTGAAGGTTAAAAATTGGTCTTGGCCTAGTATATATTGGTACACACCAAAAGTAGACAAGTACAGGATCTAAATAATTTAGAAAGTGTTTTAAATTTTATTACATTCAATGTAATTAAATAACTTCATATTACTCTCAGGGTATTTCACTACTTATCTCTTTGGCTATTTAAAATATATATAATTGTCTTAATTTATAGGGTTATAGTTAATTCAAATTAAAAATGCAATAGAAAAACCATTAAGAGCAGATCAGTGAATCACTTCATATACCAGTGAATGTTTCTGACTTGATGGCTATAATAAATGATTGGCCTATCTAGATAACATTTTTGCCAGTCAGACTTGATTTTCTGGTGCTTGACATTTTTAGATTAATATATAGACACATTAACTGAAAGCATATACTAAATATAATGACTTAAAAGTGTAGTCAGTAAATAAAGCAAACAAAAGAGTACAAAGCAATAAATGAGGTAAAATAAGATGTTGGGACAGTTACCTTAGCAAAATAGAACAATTCTGCCAGCCATTCATCTCTCTATTGTTTATTCTTCAGTGAGGGCATTTTATAATTTGCTCCATATCCAACTTACAGATCAAATTCACTGATCTGAAAAAAGTGCTTATGATGTGATCAGTTCAAAATTGCTCTCCTTGATGATCACAAATTGTATTTACTACTGATTTTTTTTTTAAACAACCCTCTAGCTTTCTGAAATATAAATTGATTCATTTTTCTTGCATAGATGAAGAAACCATCTGGGAAAGACAACTCTGAGCTGAAATAAACCCATCAGTTTTGGTTTATTTTCAGATGTGGCATTTTTTTTCTTGAGGATTGTTTAAAAAGGTTTTATGGATTTTTCCCCCCTCTGCTGTTTACACCTATGTAATCTTTAAAGGGCAAAGAAGTATCTTTTTTTTTTTTAAATGTGCCCTGGTTCCAGCAAAAGCACCTCTGATGTACTGTTTTCTTAAGAGAATTGTCTCCAAAATCAGAATACTAAATTTGACATTTTATTAGCCCGATAGAAGGATTGACTCCAATCCAATTGGAAACAAAGGCTTTGTGTTGAGAGATGTACAGAGTAGCTTCATACCACTGTTAATCAGAAAAAATGAATCCTCTGCATAAGCCTCACCCATCTTCTTTGTTTAGGCCTTGAGCAAGGTTTTTGACCTTCTAGATTTCCTGTCTCCAATGGCTAATTGCAAACAGAGCTGCACAGTTGTTCAGGTTAACTATTGTTATACTAGAAAACCATAATTAACTGTAATTATTTTCTTTCCTACTTTTGGAGAAAAGGAGAAAGAGTAGATATTATGCCACCTTGCCAACTAGAGGTACTGTCTTCCTATTTTTTCAATATTATCTGGAAGTACATTGGGAACATATTTTCTTCATAAGGAAAGAGAAATTGTGACAGCTTTGAAACGAAAAGCAGTTGTGCAGGATCTCCTATTTTGTTTGTCACTTTTACAATACATGCATACGATGAACCTGCAACTACTGAGTGGTAGGACCTGGATATCTCCTAAAACTAATAGATTGTATTTAGCCTTCTGAAGTGCAAAGGTCCATGAGAGGATTTGAACTCCATAGAATAACATCAGGCAACCTACATCTAATGAGTCCCCAATAGGGCAAAACCATTCACATAGTATCTACTTCTTATATTTAACTGCATATGATCAGTGAAGCCTAGGAAAATTGGCATAATATCCTGCTTTCATTGTGTATTAATAATGCCAGAAACTTGAACCCATTAAGGTTTTTTTTCCAAATAGAGAAATCATTTTAAAATTTTGCTGCTCTGTTTTTTAATTACTGTGGCTGTTTCTGCAATTAAATATTATTTTCTTCTGTGCTTAATATGACAAGTGGTGGGCTTATGCATTGTGCTGACCTGCAAACTTGCATACCACATTTAACTTAAAGCAGTTTGTTAACGTAAATAATAATCATGTAACTGAGCCAAAATATATTTTAGTTCTTTTCGGTTTTGCAAATTTTGTGAACCTAGATATAATTTAAGGCTTAGTATGTTGTGTGAAACCAGCAACTTATGATTAATTCAGTAAATAATTTATGCAGCATGCCAGGTGATTCAGGGGCAAAGCTTTCCATAGGATGGGGAAGGAAAACAAGGGTTATAATTCTGTCAGCAGACATTTTAATACAAATTTTGCAAACATTCATTTTGGAGGCAGTCTGATTTTGGCTATAGTCTTATTCCTATTTTCTTGGAAATAATTATCAGTGAATTTGATGGGACTTGAAGAACAATTTTGTTTTTGTTAGACAGGAATTTATGTTAGTATTATATTACTTCAATCCTGCTAATTTCAATTAGATGGAAATTTACTGGAGCAAGTTCAGCAATGATGAAAGACATATTTTACCAGATGGAGAATCCTGTTGAGTTCACTTTTCTGTTGATTGGTAAACAGAAAGTTTGTATATCTATTGGCAATGTAAAATAAACCGTGACTTAGAAAGTATCTTACTACGGCTTTTCTGAGGTTGGATTCAATGTGAACTGCAAAAAATTTTTTTTCTTTTAAAATCTGTTATAAGATTTTATAGTGCCTTAAATAATTTTCTCCATTTTCCTCTTCAATAAATGAGTCATTATTTCTGTGAATAGGAAAAGCTGCGACTTCAGGGCCAAATCACTGAAGGTAGTAACATGATCAAAACCATTGCTTTTGGCCGCTATGAACTGGACACGTGGTACCATTCTCCCTACCCAGAGGAGTATGCCCGGCTTGGGCGACTCTATATGTGTGAATTCTGCCTCAAGTATATGAAGAGTCAGACAATACTTCGCAGACACATGGTAAGTTTTTAACTTAAAGGTATACAATGGAAAATAATTTCTTTATTCAAATTTGTTATAGGCAGCAATACAGTCTGGACAATATACAAAATAAAATTAAAAAATCTAAAAACAGGTAAAATAGAAAAGCACACGGACAGCCCAGATTAAGACAATGTTAAAAACAACACAATTTTTAAAATCATTAATACTTTCTGTATTGTTTTATTTGTATTAATGTGTAATGTAAATATGTATATTAATGTACATTAAATTATTTTTAAGCTTAAAACAAACAGCAACTCTGATCACTGATGAGCCTGATTTTTGCAGCCCAAATCTGGTAGCTTTAACCCTAGTTCTTCTTGCATTTACAGCTACTTTTTGCTCTGGTGATATGCTCTAATTTCAGGAAGGTGTTATTTTAATCATGTTTTATTATATATTTCTTCTAAATCTATGTTTTCTCTGTCTAAACATAATTTTGCATATGGTAAGGAATATGCTATTGCCTTCTACTGCTTTGGAAATGTAATCTTGTAAAAAATGCAGTTTGTATCTCCCTGTGAATTTTCTGAGAAAAGATGGGAAATGCTGCAGAGAAATCGGTTCTGAAAAATGCTGCCAAGACCCCATCTTGAATAATCATCTCCAGCAGCAGAGAATCTAGTTTGGGCCTTCGACCTCTTTTTTCCAGTGCTTAATTGTGACCACCTTATTGCTTTAGAGAAGAACGCCTTTCTCCTTCCAAACAGCTTCACATTTGACTTCCAATATGGATGGCAATGGTTGCTTTGGCTGTCAGTTATAGCTGGGATAGAACGTGTAATGTTTATGACAAAGGAGAAGGAGGCCAAATCACTTGTTGAGTTATACAAGCTTATATTATCTGTAAACATTATCTGTTTACCATAACCTTAAAGTCAGGTGCAGTCATTGATTGATTATGTTTAATGAAGTTGGTGTTGACACATAGATTTTCTCCATGACAATCTGTCTCTAACTTGGTCTTTCAAGATCAATTATTAGAATCCAAATATTAGAGATCTCTGTAATTTTCTTTTTCAATTTCTGCCCATTCTGAGCCAGGCATAGTAATTCATATAAGTTATTTCTTGTTGAGCACAGAGCATATTCTCTGCCTGTAAATGTATATATGAACATTGTTAGAATGATCTGCTCATATTAAAATGAATTTTATTGTGGTGGAAAATTTTTAGCAGACCTGTTTGGTCTGATTAAAAGGAAGGGAGGAAACATTTTTCAAAAGGCCCATGTAATATAAATTAAAAGCCTTCTGTAGAATGAACAGACCTAAAAAAGGCTAGATTATTGTCTAGTGAAGGATTTGAATTTACAATTTACTATTGTTATTAGAGATATGTAATGTAAATATACCTTATATATTTAGTTCTATTACATGTAATGTAATATTGTTTACATAGTTGTAGCTATGCATGCTTTCTTTTAATTAGTTTCATATAATGAAATACTTTTAAACAGTTTTCCTATTCTTAATCAGAGCTCATTGGTCAATAGCCTATACCCGTGATGGCGAACCTATGGCACGAGTGCCACAGGTGGCACGCAGAGCCCTCTCTGTGGGCACGTGAGCCGTTGCCCCAGCTGCATGCGCGCGTGCCTCCCGCCGGCCAGCTAGTCTTCAGGTCTCTGCCGCGCGGGGGCGGGGACTTCACCGATCTCCGCAGTTTCCCCGCCAGCGCACCCTACCTTTCTCCCAGCGCGCCCTAGCTTTCTCCTGCATTCCTGCCGCCCGTGCCTTCCCCGTTCTCCGCAGGTTCCACCCTCCATAGGTGCCTCTCTGGCAGAAATTCAGGAGAAAGCCTGGGCGCACAGGGAGAAACCAGAGATTGGAGAAGGCAGGAATGCAGGAGAAAGCCTGGGCGCGTGGGGAGAAACTGCAGAGATTGGAGAAGGCAGGAATGGACGAGAAAGCCTGCGCGCGGGGGTGGGGGTCGGGGGAGAAACTGTGGAGTTTGTGAGGGCCTCCCCCGCCCCGTTTTGGGCCTGAAAAGCCTCCACCAACCTGGAAGCCAAAATGGGGGCCGGGGCGCATGTATGGGGGGCACATGTGCAGGGAACGTGCGGGCATGTGCGGGGGCGGGGCACATGCGCAGGGGGCACTCGCATTGCATTTTGGGGATTGGGCACATGTGTGTGCATTTGCGCGTGCGCACGCTTTGGGCACTCGGCACCAAAAAGGTTAACCATCACTGGCCTATACCAAATATCAGGTTCATTTTGTTATCTGAATAGAATAGGCCTCATTGCTTCTGAATCCAAAGCAATTATTTTTCCTGTTCAGTGGTATATTTGAAAACCAATTATGATAGTAATGCTTGTTTATCACTCTCCATAGGCAAAATGTGTCTGGAAGCATCCTCCAGGGGATGAAATTTATCGCAAAGGTTCAATCTCAGTATTTGAAGTAGATGGGAAAAAGAACAAGGTAACTGTGTTAATGGAGTGGATTTCGGGAAGGAAGAGAGCTTGTGCATGTAATCCATTTGTAGGCCATACAGGTGGCTTTGCTAGAAATTTTTCATCACTGTTGCTAATCACCCTGAAACATCTCACTTCATGCTGATCTCAAAAGTTCTTTTTCAAGAGGTAACTGGACTTTGTTGTTTTTCTTTGAAGTCATTTCGTTTCTCATCCAAGAAGATTCTTCAGCTCTGACTGGATGGTGGGGAATGGAAGATTATATTCCTTGCAGACAGCTGTGTTGTAGACTGGAGATGGATGATGTCGTATCCCTCCCCCTCTGTTGAGAGAGGGCTGTTCAATTTTGACATAGATGGCCTCTTTGACCCTTCTTCCAAATGACCAGTTGTCTGTAAGGAATATAAATTCTTCCATTCCCTACCATCCAGTCAGAGCTGAAGAAGCTTCTTGGATGAGAAGCGAAACATCTTCAACGAAAAACAAGAAAGTCCAGTTGCCTTTTGAAAAAGCACTTTTGGGACAACCAGGACCCCGATGACTTGAGAATCTCCATAGTCACTCCATGCTGCTGCTTATAAAGGTTTGGAGCAGAATTGGATATGTAGATAAGGTGATGGCAGTCCTGGATTGTACCAATTCATTGCAGATATGGGTTCATGTTTTTGTTTATTGTTTCAAAGCTAAAAAGGAACTTCTGTGCCTTTGGGGACACTCACATAACACCTGAGCAAATCCTTAAATCACCTACATCTTTTTTCAGGGTTGTGCAGCTGCTCTCTACTGTTAACAGCACAATCCTGGGACAATAGATATTTGAAACTGCTGCTCACCAAGTATTAACCAAATTTTTTTGGGGGGGGTTGATTTTGCCTCACTATTGTTTGGTCTGCAACAATCTTTGGAATACTAAGAAAGCTCTACCTATTGGTTATCCATAGATTTTTTTTTGTTCAGTTTCTATGGACTATCTTGTGATAAGTACTGGGAGGGTAGATCACCACCTGCTAATCAATCTTGTATTAATATCTTGATTCTCTTTCTGATTTTTTCCAGATATATTGCCAAAACTTGTGCCTCCTGGCAAAACTCTTCTTGGACCATAAGACTTTGTATTATGATGTCGAACCATTTCTTTTCTATGTCATGACAGAAGCTGATAACACAGGATGCCACCTAATAGGCTATTTTTCAAAGGTCAGTAATAATCACTGTACATGCGATCTAATCCACCAGCAGGGCTTTTGTGCATCAAAACAGTGTGATGATGCCTACATTGCCCTAGCTCAACATTTGGAAACAAGGATGCTTAGCGGTAGAGTACTTGCTAAAGGAAAAATTTGCTCAAGCTAGGACTGAAATTTCCAGGCTATTAAGGGGGAGGTTTATAATTATAAAATATACTTATAAAATTATAAGTATATAATTTTTCAAATGTAGAGTCACTTTCATTGCATCATAAATTTTGTTACAGGTAGTCCTTGATTTATGACCACAATTGGGGCCAGAATTTCAATTGCTCAGGATGTGGCCATTGAATTATCATGTTACCGGACCTGATTTTATGACCATTTCACATTTTACCAATTGACTCTGCTTGTTGGAAGCTGGCTGGGAAAGTTGCAAACCATGATCATGTGACTGTTGTAAATGTGAGTTGCCAAATACCCAAATTACAGTCACATGACTTGGGAGGTTGTGTGACGGTCGTAATTTTGAGGAAGGGTCATACGTCACTTTTTCTGAGGCTGTGTAGCTTTGAACTTAACAACTGTAATTAAACGGTTGTAAATCAAGGAATACCTGTATGTGTAACTTGGTTTGCTTATGAAAGTATATTTATATAAAATGGAAAAGTAATTTATTTAGACAACGATAAATATGTTGATTAAATTTTTTTGAAAATGTTTTTAATGTTTAGTACAAATGGGATGAAAAGCTGCTGAATTATAAAGGATGTAGTTTCTCTTCATTTGTATCTATTTATTGTTTTGTCTGCCTACTACTCCTAATGCTGAAAACAGAAAGTAACAAAAATAATGTACGGTAAAAGTAAACAAAATCATCCACTGTCTCAAATAGAAAATATGGAGCAAACCCCAAATCTTAATATACATATTTTTACCACATGAATAAATATATGTGTGTGTGTGTGTGTGTGTGTATGTATATGTGTGTATGTATATGTATATGTGTAATTTAATAACAGACTTAAATTTGTTTTAATGCACATGTTGCTTTCAATTCCATATACAAGCACACATATAAACTCCTTTTTGCTACAAATGTCAGTTTTGGCTATACATTAACTCTTAACTAATCAGGACTTTAAATAATTCTTGTTTGTGTAGCAAGGACCTCCTATTGCAAGCACAAACCTTATTAAAGCTATTTTCTAAACTAATAGCGTTTGGCTACTTTCTGAGCTTCCTTGAAAGATCTAGAACTTTACGAACCTATAAATCCATTAGATTAATTGAATTATCAATAACAATGATATAAGCATCAGGAGAACCAGATTGGGATGAACTGGTCTGACAAAGAATTGGCTTATTCAGTCAGTTTATCTAGAGTTGGTTTATCATAAGTTTCATATATCTAAGAACTAGAAGATTGTCAATCATCCAAGCCATGGTTGTCCCAAAGATGCTTTTCAAAAGGAAACTGGATTCCCCCCCCCCCCTGAATATGTCTGTCTTCTCATCCAAGAAGCTTCGTTCATAACTGAAGAAGCTTCAGAATGGAAGAAGTTTCTTGGATGAGAAGTGAAACATATTTAAGGAAAAAACGAAGTCCAGTTGCCTTCTGATAAGTGCCTTTGGGACATAAGTTTCATAAATTTTCCTCTGATCTTTTACATAAAAAGATATCTAGCAGGCTGCCTTTAAAAGAATTTGATAATCTAGTCTGATAACTATACCAGCTAAGTCTTCATCCCTGGATTGTTGATTGAAGAGTATTGAAATTCTTAAGAGTAGCAGGGGGAACAAGTAAAATACTTGTGTGAAATGGGAAGGCAAACTTAGGATGTGCTGAATATCTTATCAGTCATTATTTTATTACTGGTTTATAAATACTCAAAAAGAGTTGGTGAATGAAATGTAAGTAAGCCAGCTTGGATTTTCTCCTTGTTTGGTAATGGGAAGTCATTTTTCAGAATGGTGTTCAGGATTTGGATTTCATGTAAGACAAAAATTGTGCAAATTGACTATTAAGATTCCAAAACTTTTAAATTTTTCTTTGCACATGATTTTATTGACATTATTTATATTCTTAACTAGCTGGTTACCCTAAATTAGTTTTCAACTACACATACACACACAAAATGAACTGACTGTATGCTATTGGTTCTGTTTCTATGTTTTTTGGAAGCCTTATACTAATTTAAATTGTTGGGCAACCTACTACTCTCCTGAGATGTTTCTCCCTACATTTGCTGTTTAGATCAGAAGCTACATGTATGGTTCCTAGACAACTGGCCCAGTGATAAAATAGGGAAAAGGTATTGCCATCAAGCCCATTAGTGAATGTACCGGTGCTAAATAGATGGGGCCAAAGGATCACTGGTAAAGGCTACTGAAGGAAGGGCAGTGTCAACCCTGAAGCTGGCCTGACTGAGGCCAGTTTGAGACTTCAGTGCTGACACACTGGAGCCGAGGGACAGGGAGGGGGGAATAGATAGTTGGGGTAGTATAGTCAAAACAAAATACTTTTTCTTGGGAACCAAGGACATTTCTGCAGGTGTTCAGAAGGAGGGGACTGATGTCACCTAGCAACTGGACGGTATCCTGATTGGGCCATGTGACTGGTTGTTTTGGGAAAGTGACAAACTTTTACTTTTAATTAGGTGAAACCGTGGGAATATTCAGAGTCGCTTTTCACCAGCCTGTGCCAATATGACATATCCAATAAACTTATTCTTTGAGGAATCTACTTGCCTCGGAGTTTTGTTTGCTATGGGTATGTTACTTGGAACCCTGACAGGCAGAATAATGACTTGAGAAACTGAATACTCAGAATTCTAGAATCTTCTGAAAGTAAGGGTATTTTGGAAAATGGTTATTCAAACCAAACAAAGAAAAGTTTGATTTGTCTCACTATAAGCTGAGATTCCAGAAAACATTATTTGGCATACCAAGACAGAATGCGGGTGAAGGCTTAATGGCTCTTGGGTAGACAGAACAAATTCGCTTCACTGGGAATATCTTCGTTTATTTATTGTTTTGCTCAAATTTGAGCCAGTCTGTTATTAACTATATGCTTACATAATTCTTATGAAACGCTAGCCTGAAATGCTACTTTGTTCAATTTTAGGAGAAGAACTCATTTCTCAACTATAACGTTTCTTGCATCCTGACAATGCCTCAGTACATGAGGCAGGGTTATGGCAAAATGCTTATTGATTTCAGTAAGTATATTTACTTATATATGTGTTGACAGTACTGTAGATATTAATATTAGCCAGTGACAACTAATAATAAACATAGAGGTAGTCCTCGACCTACAACCATTCGTCCACTAACCATTTGAAGTTATAACAATGCTGAATGAATGGGTAGTTATGACTGGGAGTTCCAGCCATCCCAGCAGCCCCACGATCACGTGATCATAATCTGGACACTTTCAGCCCATTCACACTTAAGTTTTCAACCTTCCCAGCTGGCATTCCAGAAAGTCAACAAGAAGGCCGTAAATTGCTGGCTTAAAGTCTCCCTTGCCTGTCCCCCCCCCCACTTCCCCATCTCCTCTGCACTCACACCATCCACTTGTGCACTTACCCCAAAGAGCATGACGCCTCTAATACATCTTTCCTAACCCACCTAGTGCTGCTCATACACTCTAGTGGACTCTCCCTTTTTGTTTCAAACTCCAAATAAAAGTGCCGCACTTAAAACCTTTGAAACTTTCATGTTTGTTGCTGTTGTGGCCCACCAGCTGCCAGTGAAGCTGGCGGCAGACTCGGATGATGAGGAGGTTGGGGAGGAACTTGGGCCAGTTCTGGAGTCTGGGGAAGGCTCTGATGGATGCTCTGCGTCGGACGCAGAGATAGAACCAAGGCCCATTTCCCAGCCACCGGAGAGGCAGCTGCCTTTGGAGGTTGAGATAAGTGAGGAGGAAGAACATCTGGGGCCTGTTCCAGATGCACATATGCACAGAGCAGTTAGGAGAGGTGAACAACGGAGGACAAGGAGTCGACTCGGGAAGCAAAGCACATATGGACGCTGAATGGCCCCTCCCTGGCTGGGGAATAAATAGAAGGAAAGGGGATTCGTATTTCTGAAGATTTTGCTCATTGTGTTTCGTGAATCAAAGACTGCTTGCCAGAACTTAATTTGCAGCTTTTCGGCTGGGAGATCACGGCCTTGCAATTATCGCAAGGAACTGATAAGGTCTGTTGCTGCCAGATGCACATATGCACAGAGCAGTTAGGAGAGGTGAACAACGGAGGACAATGAATCGACTCAGGAAGCAAAGCACATATGGACGCTGAATGGCCCCTCCCTGGCTGGGGAATAAATAGAAGGAAAGGGGATTCGTATTTCTGAAGATTTTGCTCATTGTGTTTCGTGAATCAAAGACTGCTTGCCAGAACTTAATTTGCAGCTTTTCGGCTGGGAGATCACGGCCTTGCAATTATCGCAAGGAACTGATAAGGTCTGTTGCTGCATTTAACTCCTTGCAGGGCTCTTGCTTGGACTTTTCGGTGGGTGAATGCTGCCATTAATTCACAAGAGGTAAATAAAGAGGGATTTTTCATGACAAGGAGTCTGTTTCTTGCTTCTGCTAAGGCTGGGTCAGAATAGTTGCATAAATTCAAAATGGCTTGAGGACTTTGGCCACTAGTTCCTTGATCCCTTGTTTTTCACTTTGAACACCATGAGAATAAATGGTGGCAGCCCATGCTACCTGCCACTAGGAAGCCAGTGAGATTTAAAAGACATTTTTTTAAATAAATTATTTATTTTATTTTATAATATAAAAATTCCATTTTCAATTTAAACAATGTGTTGTCAGAGTGCATATACATGTATACATCAATATATACTTTCAAATTTAATTATATTCATTTAATAATATTTTAACCTTTTTAGCATCTTCCATTATAATATTAATTATACAGCCGTCAAATGAACCAAAGAATTTATTCTTCTGTTTACTTACTCATATTTATCATATTTCCCCCAGTTTTTGCAGTAAAAAGCCATCTTTCCCTTCTTTCCTCTTTCCTCTCCTTTCCCTACTTCCCTCCTCTTCTCTTCTCCTTCGCCTTTCTCTCCTTCACCGCTTCCATCCCTTCCCTTTCTTTCCCTCTCTTCTTTCCCCTCTGCCTCCTCCTTCTATCATCCTCTCTTCTTTTTTCGGCCTTTCTCCTCTCCTCTCCCCTACTTCCCTCCAATCCCCTCCACTCCTCCATCTTCCAGCTTTTCTTCCCATTGTTACATTCAATTATTTACCATCTATAATTATTTCAATATGCTACTAAGAAACAGATTTAATATTATAAGTTATGTTGACAATATTAATCATCTTCATTTCTATCAAGCTTAATTAATTTTATATTATTTCTTTTTTTCAATATTCTTCTTCTTTCCCCCCCTTCATCATAACTATATTATGAACAAGATGTTACACCGATCTCTTCTTTGATTTCAACCATAATATTTCTTTTCCTTATTTTTTATCTTTACTCATTTTTGTATTTCTTCTTGCTTCTTTCGATGTGACCACCCTGGCTTCTTAGCGACTCACAATGGCTGCTTTCCTCAGCTGCTGGTTTCAGAGGCTTCAGTCGACCATCCAGGGAAATTGCCTTTTCCCTGTTCGCGTTGGCTCGTGCCTCTTTATCCACTGTCCCTCCAGGACAGTTTAGGTCAATAAAGACCCCGAATCAGTTGGGGATTCAACGTTTCTTCGGGAGCCCCCAAAGCACGTCATCTCGCCCGGGCATTGGCCACGCCCCCTCCAGATTTGAAAGACATTTTTGAATTTTTAAAAAAAATAAGATAAAATGAAAATAATGTCAGATTGAATCAGATCTCAACAGAGAAACTTGATCTTTGATTACTTAAATAACAGCTCTGAGTTACTGAGCCAAAATAGAAGATACAGGTATCTAGTTGCTCACATTAGACATTGTAGAGGCTGTTGTGTTACTCTGTAGTAGCTAAAAATTAGGACGACTGTGGTAGCACTTTTTCTAATGAACAAATATTCATTGAAAGCTATAAGCTTTTATGAACTACTGCTCTGTTGGTTGCATACTTATTCCTGTTAATGCAACTTGTTGGTCTGAAAGGTACTACCAGGTTTCCCCGATTTTCCCATTAGCACCAATGGGAATTAATAGGTACTTAATACTTTGTCCTGCCATTTTCAACTCAGAACACTCTGCACTCAAATATTTTGCACATCCCTGATGAGTACCAGAAAATATGACAGCACCCTCTCAAGTAATTGCTGGACTATTTGCTGTAACAACAAACCGAGACAGCTCTCAGTTTTTAAAGGTCATATCTTTCGTATACTGAATAATTCTCTAGAACTATCTAAACTTTCTAAAGCAATAAATAAATAACCCAGAAAGAATTTAGCTAATAGAAACTTGTACAATGCTACCTGTAATGGAGGTCTAAAGCTACTGCTTAGAAATTTTAGCAGCAATATCTTAATCTAGATCCTATGAGAAGTATGGTTTAAAGAAATCTAGTCAGGCAGGTTGCATCAATCCCAAATCATATCAGAGATTCAGAGCTGTTTGAGGTATAACGTTTTGATTTGTCAAAAGATTTATAAAGAAGAATTCTTCTTTTTAGTAGGGATATACTACCATATTGTGCTGCAGATTCTGCATTAGAGTTCTAATTTGCTGCCAAGCATTTATAGTAGTAATAACATGATGAATATTCTAGTGCAGTCTTCCATATTTACTCCCATCTTGATAGGTTGGATAACAATTTCTGTACAGTAGTGGGCAGGTGGTTTGGCTCAATGGGGGAATTTCAGATAGGTTGCTAACTTGTCCCAGACAATGTTACGTTTTGAACCAGTTTAAAATTTGCCTTGTGCAGTTGCATCTTATTTCATTTGTGCACTAAATTCAAGAAATTTGAATTTTGGAGAAGTTTGTCCACCACAAAGTATTTGAGCTCTCCAATAATGGGCTTACAAATCCATGTATGGAACTGTGGTGGAAATAGTCTAAAAATATCTCTAAGAGCAATTTGCAAAAGTGTTATGTGTGCTCTCTAAACAGGCTATTTGCTCTCCAAAGTGGAAGAGAAAGTTGGCTCTCCAGAAAGGCCCCTGTCAGACTTGGGACTTATCAGCTACCGTAGTTACTGGAAGGAGGTTCTTCTCCGTTATCTGCATAATTTCCAAGGCAAAGAAATCTCCATCAAAGGTGGGTTCTACTTTTCTCCACTCTCTTTCCTTAAATTCTAACTCTCACTTTACTGTGGCCACATGGAGCAGTTTTTCTCTATTTACTTTTACCGTGAATGTTTTTCTTACCATGTTGCAAAAAAGGAGGTATTTTAAAATGAATAAAACTTAAGCACCTATTGAGGAATAGGTCAGGGTGTCTAGAGATTAAAAAGTCTGATAATCTCTCATTTATCTTTCATTGCTGCTTTACCCTAAATGCTGTCTCCCCCATTCCCTATCCTTACTTTTTATGAATTCCAAAATAATCTGGAATCTAAATGGAGAATAAATAAATCCATGCTTCAAAACACAAATGTTTTGAAACAGTTCCTGCCCAGTTACTTCAATATATTTTTCTTCCTGTAGGAAGAAAAAATGTGAGATGCCTCCAAACAATAGAAGCTTAAAATTCGTCTCTATTCTGTCTTCCAGTACCAGAGAAGACATGGTATCTCATAACTGCTAAATTCGTTGGATTCTGCTTTTGTGGTTCATCTGGATGAGCAAAGGGTTATGGAAATCCTTGACTGGAGAAAATCACATTCAGTCTTTTTCCCTCTCCTCTGAAGGGCATGCTTTCAGTCTACCTTTGAGATTATAAATTCTGAGAATGATATATTCTGTTCTTTTACAAAGCCACAGGAACTTGTCTTCTGGCTTCCAGTCTTTGTGTGACTGGGCAGGAAACAGCATTTTTTAAAGTAGATCATCCCATGTATTTGTTTCATTAATAATAGACTCGTGTATCTCTTTATTCCAGAGATCAGCCAAGAGACAGCTGTCAATCCTGTTGACATTGTTAGCACTCTGCAAGCCCTTCAGATGCTCAAGTACTGGAAAGGCAAACACCTGGTCCTAAAAAGACAAGTAAGAGTTTGCCTTGCAGTTTTGCATCTTTCTTTGGGAAGTTTGTGGGTACTGACTGTATGTTCTAATTTTTTTTTGCGGGGTGGGATTGCTCTTCTGCCCTAGATAGGCTGCATCGGAAAACAGGAGTCTGTATGCATTATCTGAACCCAGAAATCTCTTGCAGGACTCTTCAGTTTTCCTGGGAACCATAGCTGTCTGAATATTGTTGGGAGTCCAATACCTGGAGAGCTAAAGAGCTTTCCATTCCATCCTCACTGTAAACATTCTATAAAACAACACCAATTGCTTATAGAATTTTTGGATGGCTGAAGAAAACAATACTTACATGGTGTCCCTGTTTCTCCTTTGATACCTTACATTTTTCACTCCCTATGGTTGTGATAGGTACTGGTTTCATTTATTGTGTTTGCTTAAAAAAACAAGTCAGATACATATTAGGAAATAATATTATAAAACAATGAATAGGAGAGGCATGACAGTACAATGGAGAAAATGAAATATAGATGGTACCAACTAAAGCTGGGATGCTTCATTTAGGACAGGGCGTATATTCTTTCTTAAGCTGAGAATTGCCCTTGACCTTTGATTGGCATATTTGGGGACCAAATTCCAAGATAAATTGGAACTTATCTAAAAAGGAATTATCTCCTGTTAATAGCTTCATGGATACAGAGCAATCCTAAAAGAAAATCTCATTGTGTTTGTTAATATTAATTCTTCAATGTTTTTTGTTTATATTTATGACTGCAATATTAATTGGTCTGCACAGACTCAACGAAGAGTGAGCAGAAGATAAATCTTGTTTTATTTTTGTAACTAGCTCTGGGTGATTTGAAAGAATTGCTCAGGTTTCTGAGTCACAGAGTCTAATAATAGCAACAAAAGTACCTTCTCTTCCCCCATCATACTGATGAACTTAAAAAAAAATTAAGTATACCAGAGATGAAGTTGTGTGTGGAACAAGCTGTGAGATCTGTTCAGTTCTGGAGTTTAGAACAAATTCTTGAGTTATAAGTATATAAAGTATATAATGTTTAAGTGTTGATTAAATAAAACAAAGCTGTTGTCATTCTGGTCTAAGGCATTCTGACTTACGAACAAAATGGTCATTTCACCAAATCTGTGGTAACCACGGGAACAGAAAAAATGAATTATGACAAAATCAATACAAGTGAACACATTGTTTTCTAAAGCTTTCCTTCAGTACATTTCCTTCTTTTTTATGCAACTAAGTTATTACAGCTTCACTCTCTAAAACAGTAAGCCTGAAATAATGTTGTATCAATTTTCTACCTATAGCAAAAATACTGGAAAATAGGACTCTTTAAAAATTAACCAGGGAACCTTTTTTTGGACCTACACACAGATTTTTATTTAAGAAAGCAGCATTATTAAACTGTCGTTCTGACATAAAACCATGCATGTGTGTGTTTGTACATATAGGCCACTTTAATTACATATGACTCTAAGCAACATTTACTTCTTCAGAGCTTTCTTAAACACCTGCAGGATTGGTGCTGATCTGACTTCAGGTGGAGCACTGTGCCAAAGGAGAGAGGCAATAACAAAACCGTTTTAGCTCTTTTAGCTTGAAATTTCTGTCAATACTAATTATAGTTATGTCTCCTGTAGATAAATTTCCCCAAGCCTTTAACCTGCCTTTCTTTTTCTCTTACTCTTCTCAGGATCTTATTGATGAATGGATAGCCAAAGAGGCCAAAAGGTGCAACAGCAATAAAATCATGGATCCTAGCTGTTTGAAATGGACCCCTCCCAAAGGCACTTAATTAATCAGTCTCTCCAAGAAGTGTGAACATCCCATTCATGTGCTGCCATCATCACCACTGTGGGTACTTTTTCTTTCCCAGCACTAGAAACATCCTTCCAGATCTTGGACATGTGATTGCTCTTGGTACCAGCTCTTCCCTTTCAGATATTTCTGCAGTGTTTTACTTTTTATAGAACATTTTTGACCAGACACCTTGTCTATGAGGCAAGATTGAAAAGATGAGAGTTCTGGACAATATTAACATGGCCTCAAGAAAGTGCTGTAGGATTTAGTTGCTCTTCCACAAGTTACTTGCTCCTAGCACAAAAACTAGGGTTGCTTCTCACATTTTTAGTTTTATAACTTCTGTTTAGCCCTCAGAGATGTAGTCCACCTATGCAATATAGTGGAATTGCAAATGTGATGGAAAGGATCATATTGCTTCATTTTACCAATGGGGGCAGAGCAAAATCAAATTCAAATCAAAATCAAATCTCTCTGTTAAAAACAAAGTAAAGCTAGTGGGGCTAGGGACAGACATTCTCATTAGTCCCATTTCTATACTAGTTTTCATCCACATGTTTTTAATAGGTAAGAGAGCACTAAAAAAACAACAACCCAGCAATCCTGTGCCTGTGTTCTGAAATGCTCCAGTCTATCCTATTCGCCCTACATTTCCTTGCCATTCTGCTGCATGTGTATATACAGTCTAAATGTATGTCAGTGAGACTATTTCCTAACCACATGTTGACAAGGTACAAGTAAGAAATGATCCAGCGCTTCCTGGAATCCTGAATTGCTTCTGGATGTGCAAATTTCTCACATTTTTTTGCAGAACCTAAAACTTTCTTGATCTTGGCACCTGTGTATTCCAACATTGTCATCAAAATATTTTCCCCACTTCAGTTCACCAAAGGAGTTGATGGGCAAGGAAGCTCCAAACTGGCTTTGGTTTCTGAGAATAGTAATGGTTTTATAATTTTGGATACAGGGTATCAGAAGCAATGAGTCATCCCTCTGTGAATTGGATTTTGTAGCCGGGATAGTCAGATCCCCGAGGGGGAGATATCAGGCAGGAAAGATGCCACATTACCTGGTCTTGATTGCATGCCTGAATGGAAAGACAAGATGCCATCACTCAATCTGCTGTAATTTTGGACAAGTGACCCTGATGGCAGTTTTTGAATAGACTCTGACTGCCGATATATTTCAAGAGTCAATTAAATTAACTTTGTAGGGAAAAAAATTGCAAGATCAACATTTGAGCCTTGGCATAGCATTGTCTCTCTAATTTGGCATGCCTCATCATTTTGGATTAGCTGCTTCAAGGCTCCTATGCTTGAAGCCCAAGGAATATGCATAGAAACACATTTCATCAGCTGGTGGGGGAGCACTGCTCTTTTTGCCAAATTATTCCTTTGCAGTACATCGCTATATACATTCGGCAGTTTTGTGATTTATTATTCAATTTGTGAAGCTGCTGGATATGCTAATGCCAGGCCTCAGGGCAATTCGCTGCAGCTGACTGAATGTAGTCTTCATGATGGCTTGTATTTTTTGGACCTACATTGTCAATTTGCAGATTTTCCCTGCCAATGAGACTGACTTGGTCTGATAATTTTCTTATTCTTTTTTTCAAGCAGTCTGTTAGGAGATTGACAGTTTCAGCTATTCTGCTCCATAAATGAATGTTGAGAGTTGGCTCAGAAGCCACTGAGGGCAGTTGGGTAGTTATGAGTATTTTTGAAATAATCTTTATTGTTTTACAAATGGAAAATAAAGTCTATTATACAAGGTTACCCAAAGATAAATTTTAATCTCATTTTAAGATTTGATACCTGGAGGTTTATCATAATATGACTCCATATTATTATGACAAATTAAAATTAAAAATAAAACTTCAAAAACAACTATAATAGACCTCCAGCATCAGTTCCATAGTAAGCATGCCCATTTCGAATGAGAATGTATTCATCTTTTAAATAAAGTCTTTGATTCAAGGGAATCCTCTACCAGTAATAGGTAATACCTACTTATAATGGCTAGGAACGATGGAAGAGAGGAGTCAGAGCACTTTGTCAGATGAATGGAAATTTATAAATTGTTAAGAGTAAAACTCTTGACCATTGTAAGTCAGGTGCTACAAGTATTTTAATTTGCCCATTTCTAAAACCCCGATCTTCCTATATTACAAAAGGAAAAAGAGGAAAACTCTAGCTAGTCTGCTACACTATTATCTGCCAGTTCCAGTTATGTATAGGTGGCAATGTATACATAAAGAATAGGCCTACCAATAGTCTTTATAAGGCTTCTTCCCTTTTTGCCTGTATTATTGGTGTAAAGTTATGTCTCAGCTGCTGGACTGTGTCTCTGCCGTCTCTGTGCTGTATTGGGTTGCTCTACTGGCTGATCTTTTGGCCATGGATGTGCATGATATTATGCAGTAATATCCCAGTATTTGAGATGGGAACCTTTTTCCAAATGAGACACAGAGTAACCTGGCACTGGGGATACATTTACATGCAGCAGATCAAAGTAGCCGCAGTGGAGATTAACGGATGATTGTGCTCAGCCAGCTTGAAGTATGGACATTTATATCCTGGGTTTCATCTTGAGAATGCTTCCTGTACTAAGGCAGTGATTTGTTTTTCTCCCTGGCATGGTGGACTATGCAAAGAGACAGTATGTTTTATCTGTTTGGGGGCTGCAAAAAAATGGGCTTGTGTATTCTGCACTCTAATTGCAGTTTCCACAAAAGTAGGAGTGTGGCTTTTAATGGTAAGGTTAGGTGACCCATATGAAGATACTGTTATCCATACAGCTATGCCTTTCACTCCTGCCTAGCATGCAATTTTCAATAGTAGACACCTGCATGACATACAATCTGTTTTCAACTGAATATTTATTTAAGAATTGTCCTTTCGTCTCCCATCTTGAGAAAAATAAATAGACTTGTTCAATCTCCACCAAGGATTTTTAGATTCCTACCTGTTGGTTCTTGTGTTTGGTTCTGCCTTTTTATTGCCATCCTCAGTCTGCAGGATTTCTATTTCTGAACATTGTCTGGCAATTGTTCTCAGCTTCTAGATTATTGCAAAAAATGGGGTGTAATGCTCTTTTTTGTGACAAAGGGAGGCTTGTTGTTCTTGTACAGAAGCAAAACTGTTTTCCTGGATATTTTAGAATATGCTATCAGTGTATCAACTTCTCAATAAAGCATGTTCTCTGCTCTCACTTTCTTCTCAAGTATTATTCTGAAAGGATTACTTGGGGGGAATTGATCTCTAAGCAAGATTTTCTAGACCACTACTTGCCCTTTGAACCAATGTAATGGATGGATTAAGTCACCTCTTTAATTTGTTCTGCTTCTGTTGAATATTCTACATTGCACTCAAAGGACCAACAGGAAAACCATTTGGGAAAATTCATTGCTGGTTTTCAAGCACAGAGTTTGCATATGAAGTCTTGGCATGCAAGCTCCTTAAAACTTCAGTTGGAAAGTTGAGGAAATAAATCAGAAAATCCTTACTAGTAGTTTGCTGAATGGATCTGTTGTTGACTACTAGACAATGCAGTTTGCATTGCATCTCTTCTCTTCTGAGGCCACTGATGGCCAAGAATAACTCTGTAGAGAGACTGATGGAAGGTGTCTCCACCCTTTTTAAGGTCAAAGAATATGAATTGCCCTGTGATGAATCAGGAATGGGTTTGGGATGAAAACAAGTTTAAATTGCTTTTTGATTGTATACTGCCCAGAGTCAGTTGGGTTGGTTTACCAATATTATAAATAAACAGATTTTGGAGGAGTCTTGCTGTACAGGTAGTGCTCGACTTACAACCATAATTGAACCCAAAATTTATTTTGCTAAGCGAAACAGTTAAGTGAGTTTTGCTCCATTTTTCAAACTTTCTTGCCACAGTTGTTAAGTGAATCAGTGCAGTTGTTAAGTTAGTAACACGGATGTTAAGTGAATCTGGCTTCCCCATTGACTTTGCTTGTCAGAAGATCACAAAAGGTGATGACATGACTCCAGGGTACTGCACCCATCATAAATATGAAACAATTGCCAGCCAACCAATTTTTGATCATGTGACCCACGGGTGCTGCAATGATAAGGGTGAAGAAAGGTCATAAGTTGTTTTTTTCCTCTGCCATTGTAACTTTGAACAATCACTAAACAAATGGCAATAAGTTGAGGACTACCTGTACCACAAATCATTTTAGTACTATTTTCCCAGTTCCCTTATTTTCCTTTTTGTTATTTGCTGAAGAAAAAAATGAAGACAGGTCCAATTATTGGCAAATATGTTTTATCCTAAGTTGTTGCTTTACAAAGGAAGGGGGAACACCTAACTGTAGGGCATCCAATATACTATATAGCAAATAGTCAATAAGCAGAAACAGGCACCAGAATATATGTTAAGAATGTGAGGGTAAGAAAGTGATGTATAAAGCAGAGGATTCCTCTTTAAAAAGATACTCATAACAGAAGTAGCTGGTTGCTGGGGTTGGGTTGGGGAGGGGAGAGGAGGGGAAGAATAAAACCAGAGTTCAGAATTAACTTAGTGTTGGCCGACCGATTTCTTGCACAAATAAAGAGAAAGAAAACCATCTTCAACTTAATGCAGTAATTACAAAAAAGGTTAACTGAATGTCCAATGAATGAACGTGGTCTAATAATACATATCAATTATATTTGTAATAGACAGACATACTAATATATAAGCAAACAGCACAAATATTTACATATGAAAATGATGAATGTAAACCATATTTTTATGATTAAAGCATTACACAAACACCACCTACAAATTAAAAGCTAATAAAATGAAATCAAAGATTTATTACAGATCAGAGGCCTAATTTTTTTTTTAAAAAAATCATTCTTGGTATTCTCTTAAGTGGAATACCTTGAGAGCCAATGAAAAGGTGTGTGCTTTACAGGCCATTGAAAGTGGTTTATTTTCAGTCGGACACAACAGGATTCTTTCACATCATATCCACATAGACTACAGACTTGAAAAAAAACATAGCCAGTATTCAGATTGTTGGGAGTTTTACTTCTGCAATATCTGGTGGGCTGGGGGAATCACCATTTTCACTGAACAGATAGGCAGCTTGTAGTTTGAGACCATATATGGCTTCCAAGTCCTTTTCTTCATCCTTGGAGCCAAGCATATCTACAGGCTACTGTCAAAACAAGATGATGGGATTGAGACTTGACCTGTTATTTTTTTACCTGCAACCCACATGATGTTGGCCATTCCTGCTTGAAGTGCTATATGTCCATAGTTGCTGAAAATTGACTACATAGTTCCTGCCATATTGAGAAATGATGCCCATGAAAATTGAACTATAAGCCCTGAAATAAGCATCAGAGCGGTGCAGATTTGTAAGGGATAAGAATATGCTTTCAAACATACAGGAATGCTCAAGTAACATCTATCAACTTCTTAAAGCAAACAAGCTAGGGTGCTTAAGCAATTTGTGTAGACCACTACTCCATAAATATTTATTTAATTTTTATCTTTATTATTTTTACAAATAAATCATGAACATGAACAATGAACAAGGCAATGAACATGTTCAACACACGTTCCTCCTATTTTAGGGGGCAAGCAAAGTCAGGTTATATGTGATTGGTGAATAATTTGAAAAGGAATACATATTTGCTCCATGCGTTTTTCTATACTATAATTTGATTTGTTTAGTTTTGGCCTCTGTGCTATGTAAATTCAACCACTGTGGTTGGTAAAGCATGATTTAATGTTGCATCAGTGATGCATCTACCACAAGTCATGGTTTATTTATGATTTATTGAATTTAGTATACTCAATATCTACAATACACTAAAATATAACTATATTTACAAGCTATATGTTTGATATCACACCACACAATATATCAAAAATCAAAAAGAACTCACATGGTTTCGTCTAATGTGTACATTCAATCATGTTTTTTTTCAAGCAAACCATCTTAGTTTATCATAATAAGTGAACTCATCTATTGGTTTGTGTTTTTTTGTTTGCTTCCCTCTCTGTGTATGTAATATCTTTGTGTAGGAGGTAAAAAGCAGGAGCTTTGAGCAGTCTTTGGTTTGGGAAGTTGCCTCCAAGGAAGTTAAAAATAGTTCCTGCAGGGAGCAGTTATTCTGGAAGAACATTTTGTTCTTTATTACTTTTTTAAATGTTAGGGGTTTTTTTTCCTTCCTGTTTTCTTAACCTCTTGCTTTTTCAATCCGCCTCGTTGGCATTGCTCAAAATTAACAACCCATCGATCTATTTGCATTGCTGCAGCTAAATCTGGTACATTAGAGGTTTGCCAGGATGCACCTGGTTTTAAAATATTTGCTCACAAATAAACATTTTCTTTAAGTAAGGATTTCTATTAAACAAAAGTTTATTGCAACAATGCCATCTTATGTTTTCTAGTGGCACTGGTTGATAATGGAGGAAAAAAATTAATTTGAATATTTTTTTTAAAAAAACCCTCAAATGTCTTGGAGTCTGATCTTTCTCTTTTATTCTATCTAGGGACTTTGGAGGGCTGCAAAATAATAGGATACCTTTCTTCTCAGCTGACTGGATTCTCTTCCTTTCAGATATTGCAGTGACATGCTGCCAAGTGATTCTATTAGAAAATGCTGGATACAACTGGCCAATCCCATGCATTCTGCATTGATCCTCCCACATGAAACATAGAATTCCAGGAAAGTCCATTCCATTCTTCTCTTACCAAAAGTCTCCATAACTGTTTGGTGTAGAGGTTAAGGTACCAGATTCTGAATTCTAGTCCTGCCTGAGGCATGAAGCCAGCTGGATGACTTGGCGCCAGTTACCCTCTCTCAATCCCAGGAAGAAGGCAATGGCAAACCACTCAGCAAAATCTTGCCAAGTAAACTGTAGGAACTAATTTAGGTAATTGACATGAGTCAACATTGACTTAAAGACAGAATATATATGATAGTGCTCTTTGGCTATTTAAGAAGAATGGATTTGTCCTCAATATATTAAGATAGGATGATACAGTAGTACCGTGTTTCCCCGAAAATAAGACATGTCCCGATAATAAGCCCAACAGGGCTTTTCGGGACATGCGTTGAAATAAGCTACCCCCCGAAAATAAGGCCCCCCCATTACTTTCCGGGGGGAAAGGGGGGGCATGCCAGGAGGCGCTCTTTTTGCTGCGGGCACTTTTTTGGCCGGGAGAGCGAGAGCAAGTGAGAGTCGAGGGCACGCACACCCCACGAGACTGCTCGGCTCCTCTGGGCTCTGCCTCTGCCAGCGTTTTCAAATGCGCTCCTGCCTCCGAGGAAGAGAAGGGGAGCCTCGATCCCTGCCTCGCCGCCTCATCGCAGGCAGGTGCGCTTCAAAACGCTGGCAGAGGCAGAGCCCAGAGGAGCCGAGGCAGTCCCGCGGGGTGTGCATGCACCCACCCCTCTCTCGCTCTCGCTCTCTCCCGGCCGGGAGCTGATTTTTTGCGGTGGGCACTCTTGGCTGGGAGGGAGCGAGAGAGCGAGCGAGAGAGAGGTGGCGGC
>QLTV01001499.1:948773-970721 GCA_003457575.1 Thermophis baileyi
CCTTAGACTAAGTTTTTCCCCGAACGCCATCACTCTGCTAAACCAATAATCCCCTCACCACTGTCAAAGTATTCACTAAGGCTGCATTACTATTACTATCAGTCTTCTCATTTTTCCTATCACCCATCTCCTCCCACTTATGACTGCGGGACTATAACTTGTTGCTTGTATCCTTACGATTTATATTAATATTGATTGTTTCCTGATTGCTTATTTGTACCCTATGACAATCATTAAGTGTTGTACCTTATGATTCTTGACGAATGTATCTTTTATGTACACTGAGAGCATATGCACCAAAGACAAATTCCTTGTGTGTCCAATCACACTTGCCAATAAAGAATTCTATTAACTCATCTTTAATAATATCAGCCCATACCAGTACCCCACATCCATCTTTCTGGCGTCTGGGTCAAAGTGGAGCTCTGTGCCCGTTACTGATCCAGCCACGGCCCCATCCATCTGGTCCATCAAGAGTCACTCTCGTCAGTCCATAAAACCTTTGAAAAAATCTGTCTTCAGATATTTCTTGGCCCAGTCTTGCCATTTCAACTTATGTGTCTTGTTCAGTGGTGGTTGGGTTTCAGCCTTCCTTACCTTGGCTATGTCTCTTGAGCACTGAATACCTTGTACTTCTGGACACTCCAGGTAGGTTGCAGTTCTGGAATATGGCAGCACTGAAGGATAATGGATTCCTGGTAGCTTCACGTTTGATTCTTCTCAAATCTATGGCAGTTAATGTGTTTTTTTTCCCTCTCGACACGTTTCTTGCGACCCTGTTGACTATTTGCAACAAAATGTTTTGATGGTTCTGTGATCACGCCCCAATACCTTAGCAATTTCAAGAGTGCTGCATCCATCTGAAAGACTTTTTTAAAAATTTTTTTTGACTTTTCAGTGTCAGTTAAATCTTTTTTTGGCCCATTTTGCCTAATAATTATGCACACCTTGATATAGGATGTTGATTCCTTAGGCCACACCCTCTCTAATTACACAAATACACATCACCTGATATGCTTATATCCACTAAGTATTCAAGTTTATACAGATTATATAAAATATGCATAAATATGGAAAATATGCATAAAAATGTCAAAATACTTACCTAATAATTGTGCACACAGTGTACAGGGTTTTGTTGTTAATATTACAACTGCTGCTGCTAACAACACAAAGTGTGGTTGTGATTTGAAGAACAAGAAATCCTACCCAGCAATGTTTTTCAGCTTCGGCAACGTTAAAAGGGGAGGACTTCAACTCCCAAAATTCCTCAGCCAACATCCCACCACTGTATCCTATCTGCAACAGCATTGACCATTGTGGCAAAAAGCTCCTTGAGACAGCTGCTTTCATGTAGTTCAAGGAACTTTTTATTTGAGGAAATTGTTTTGATTCTTCAAGTTGAAAGCTACCGTAGATCAAGTGAAAGATCAAGCATCATTAAACAATTAGGACTGTTGAGATGCCAACTGATATCACAGTTTTGTACCCTTAAGTTTCTCCTCCCAAGATATTCCAATTCTATCCCAGCTCTAGTCAAAAAGGGTGGGAAATCTAAGTGTGTACACATTTTAGAAAAAACATATGTTCTGTGGAAGAACTTTTCAGGCAAGCCTCTGGTAAAAATTTATGACAGGAAGTAACAGTAGGTGGCAGTAGATGCCCACTATTGGGAGTCTCCCCACCCTTTTTAAAAAAAAAAGGAATCTGAAGCATAGGTTCAACACCTATGTCAACTTTCCTAACTTGATAACTTGGTTTTTACACAGCTGGAAGAGTTTGTTGGAGATAATTCTGTTCAATTTGTTTTTACTTCCCTTTCATTCCTTTTAAAAGGGAAATGCAACCTGGCATTCAGATTTAATTGCTATTATTGTTCAGAAAGTAAAAAAAAAAGAATGATAAAAGAGACTTGGAAGATAATAGGCTAGCAATGGAAAGATTGGGGGGAGACCAATAGAAATAGGGCTCACATCTCTGATCCTCTTTTCCCATTTGGCTCATGCCTTATGTTTAGTTTTGTTTTCTGGTACAACTCTGAGTAGCACCAGGCAGACAAATCGGTCAGTGACATAAAGGGCATTACGCGACAGGAACGTGATGGGGCATTGTAGAAAATAAAAATAGTGGTTAGTCCCAGAATGCCAAAGCACATTTCCACTATCACCCGGCATTAATAGATAACTCTTGTTTGAACCCTAACTTGTTACCCTCACTAGCAAGAACTAGAGTCCATCAGGTTCTCCTCAAATAGCCACCACGGTTTTTCAGTAGGTTTGCTGCAGTATTGAGACTGGCTGAGCATTTTCAGAATACAAAGCAAAGCTTTTTGGAGTGCTTTTTAAACCAGCCTAGAACAATTCAGAATATTTTATTTGCCATTTTTCAAAATAAAAAAATAATACAATTTTAGCCAGTTTTAATCCTTAGGCAAGTCCTTCTGGACTTGAAGATTGGTGGTGCTGTCAAGTCATTTTAAATGTTGGGTTTAGTGGTTTTATGGAAGGGTGAGCTGTTGCTTTTTTTTTTTTTGAAAGGATTATATATTGCTTTGAAAACAAGTTATGCTAGCCTTGATGCATTTGGGGCCCTTCTGCTAATTGAAATTATACTGGCCCCTCTGGCTTCACTGGTTCAGAAGATGCCACTCGGGTAGAAAGAATACTTCTCCAAGACTCGAATGGGAGAAGATCTGTTCTTGAAAGTTTTCCTAGCAGAAACATGGAAACTGCAAAATATTTCATTTCTTGAGTATTAGAGCCCCAACCATGTAGGATACAAGTGTTCTAAGTTTACAAAGGTTAGTTGGGAAACATTCACATTCATACAATCCTTTCTCCCAATGTAATCCCAGTTCAGAGTGAAATGGTAAAAACATTTGAATGGATAAGGACAGGGGCCCCATTAGTCTATTTATATGTCATATAGCGGCACCCAATAAGCATGGAAAGATCAGCCGTACTGTTGATAGCATAATTGCCGTCTGTATTCCCTAGCACTTAGTATTTAAGATATCTTGCCTGTCATTTAGGAATCAAGAATAATTGCCATTAACCAGCTTGATTCTCTCTCCTTGAAGTGCTATAATTTGTCACCTGTCCATTAGAGGCCATGGAAAATAGAAGGAACAGGATGGGGAATCCAAAAGAAAGAGGAAAATAAGAGGTGTCCACCGGTGTAGCCAAAAAGTCAAGATGGTGGTTCCAGCGGTGTGATCAAATAATTGTTTCCACATGACTCCACAGCCAGTATGGCTTTTGCTGAGCATTTTGGGTACAAGACCTACACATCAGAAGAATGCCCAGGTCGAGCACAGCAGACTGATTAGTTTGGCCCAGATTCTTCTTTCATTAAAACAAACTGCACCACTTTGCACAACTGCCTGTCATTGTTATTTACATCAATCCTTACGCCACCCATAAAATTAAATCATCCTAAAAATTGGTACATTTGCTATGGCATGGATTTTAGTGAACTGCATTCTTTAAGTGCATATTATAGATTGCTGCTAACATACTAGAGATTGTTCCAAATGTTTGATGTCATCTCAAAACAATCTTCCCTAACTAGAACCTTCCATATTTTTTTGGATGATCATTCCCATAATTTCCAGTTACAATTGCCTAAGCTGGAATGGAAACTTTCTGGGATACTAGAGAAGAACTTTAAATTCCAGTAGCCTCAGCTGACAGATTTTGGAAACTGTGGTTCAGCAACACTTGGAGGGGAACAGACAATGCCTGGCCTATATATTCATTGGTTTTAGTAACAGAATATACAAAAATGCATCCCAATGGTCCAAAGAACTATCAAAAGCACAGCTTTTATTTAGCCTGCATTTTGTCTGCACAGAGCAATTTAAAGGATAACAAAGAGCAGAAATGTTAAAACATAACTAACAACCAGACCAGATTGCACAGCCATTGGACCAAGTGGATCAGTTTTAAAGCTGCTAGATAGAAAATCATCCCTGATGAAAAACTAGGCTGCTGCAAGGTGTTTCGAAGAGGAGTAAAAATATGAATGAAAAGAAGCAAACCAATTAACAGCAGTAGTCTAGGCTAAGCACTAGTTGCCATGAGTTTAAAGTGAGGTTTTGAATCCTCACAGTTCAAAAAAGTAAACACGACTGTTTCCTCAGCCCCAAAAATCATTTATAAACTTGAAAAAGTGCATTCATTCAAAGCTCTTCAGAATATTCTGATTCCATCTTCGTGTTCCACTCATGAGTAACTGATGATTGGAAATTAAAACAATTACAACCCCACTTATGCAGGTCCAGCTGTTGGACTAGAGAGGGAGACAGTAAACCAACTTCTACATTGTTGATCCTGTTAATAGATGACACCTATATTTTTCTCTGCTTTGCAAATCAGTGGGGCTACACATCCTCTGTCTCCCACCTTGAAAAGTGTTAAACATCCTGGCTGGAGATAATGAAGGTTGTAGTTTGAAATGTCTGGAGAGTGCCAGATTGCAGGAAGTTGCTCTAAACACTAATTTAACTTAATCTGTCTTCTATGAAACAGAAACACTTTTGGGAAAACAAGCCACCTTCTTGTATAACAGGGTTGGTTATTCCAGAGGAAGCTTTTTTTATATGAAGATAAAAACTTAAGAAATAGGTCACTCAACATCTTTGCTTGGTTGGGTAATTGTGGTCGATTCAAGAAATTATGATTGATAAACCATAACTTGGCATGATGAACAAAGATGATCAGTTAACTGTAATCAATTAACAATAATTGAGTTGAACTGTATTGATAACCTGTACAGGAGTCCTCATCTCAGCTTTTCAAGAGCAGGTCCTTCAAAACCAAAACAAGATACGTGCACAAGACAGAGGGATGGTTCAACAGGCTCTGAGTAACTTCTGGGTTTGGTTCAAGAAAAAAAAAATCCTTTGGGAGGAAATAAGCAACTGGAGTTATGGGAGAGATGAGCATTCTTGATGATCACAAAATGCTGGCTGAAGATTTGGGAGAAAAAATGTGGAATTAAGTGCCTGGAACCTTAAGCCAAGGCACTGTATGCAGCAAGGGGCACTTCCTACATGCTTAATTAAATATTATCCCTTATCCATATCCCTTAGCAAAGTACTTTATGGAGTGAAGAAGATGGGTCCCTGCCCTGAAAAGCTTACCGTTCAAAATGAGAGAAGCAACAAAAGGCAGGTAAAATATCAATAGGAAATACAAGTGATGGCTTCAATTACTAGAAAGGAAACGGAAATGGAGGAAGGTTTACCTATTTTTCATACTTATAGAAATTACTCTAAAGATTGTCTTCAGATAGTCTCTTAATTTCAGACTTAAAAATACAGTGATCTATACAGTATGATTGAAGGTGCTGGTTATCGCCTATAAAGCCCTTGTAGCCTAGGGCCTGTTTATTTGAAAGGCTGGCTGTCACCAGTTATTTTTGCCCATCTGGTGAGATTAGGCGGGGGGGGGCATTCTGTGTCCCTTCAATTAAAGGGTATCATCTAATGGAGATCCAGAAGTGGACCTTTTCTGTCATGGTGCCTGTTCTCTGGAATGGCATACCAGGCTCCCACCTTGATGACATTCAGAAAGCTATTGCAGAATTATTTCCCAGACTTTGCGTATATACCGCTGGATGGGATTTTTGGTTAGATGATGCCTTTCTGGCCACTCATGATTTCTTTGTGTCTTTTGTCATTTTTTTTACTTATTAATAGTGAGCAGCCCAGAGAGGTTGGGAGTTGACCAGCGTATAAATTGTATACATATATAAACAACAAGCAAAGATCTGAACCCCTGAAACTCAAATATGCATGTTTTTGTTATTCAGTGGAAAGGGGGCATTCTGTCTAAACCCTAAACTCAGGTTAACCAAACATAATGCTGTGTTCCCATAGCATGGATTCCCAAACAATGACAGCTTAATACAATGGCCTAGGTCACTCAACATGCTAAGAAAATGGTTGGGTTCACACAACATTTTGGATATCAAGTACTCATTTTACCCTAGTCTGGCCAATTATGCAAATCCAGCCTGTGTATCCTCATAGACACTCATGTTTCTTACCATGCCACAAGTCTCTGGGCTGAATGTTCTGAACAGACTCCATAAGGGTCAAAATTTGGTGAGTCCTGGCTCGCTTTAGAAGCCTGCCATTGGAGGAACTGGCCACCACAGGCGCCGTTTTGCACAAACTGTCCGAGGGAGGAAGTGTGGTTTTACTGTTGCTGTGTGTCCGTGGGAGCTATTTGGAGACATGGTCCCACCCCAAAGGCCATGATAGATGACCAGCCTCCAGGATAAAAGACTTTCCTCTGAAACCAACACTGCTAAATATAAACCAATGCTTGCTTTCATGTGTCTTAAGACTTAACTAAAACCAGCTGCTGGGGCACGGGCAGCTTTTTCTGCTGCTGCCTTGCCTGGAGGCCAGAGTGCTTCAGACCTAGTAGAGAGGAAAAAGACTGATATTGAATGGGTGGACATATTCAGATCTGCTGGCAGTCACATGAAAACATAAAAGATATTTCTCTGGTTTAACCTTGAAACCTACCCAAAGATTTAAGTTTCTTTTTATCATTCAGTCAAGCGGGCCCTAAATATTTTGAATCTTGAGGTAAAGGAAAATACGGGAATCCACCAACATTAGCATTTCATCCACATTACCCAGAGATGGACAATGATGAACCCTAACTCTTCTGATCTTTAGCCATTAGAAGATGGGAGTCACAATCCTATAATAAATGTCAGGTTTTAGATCTTTTGACATTGATATAACCAAGAAAGACTTCAACACAGGTAAAAGAACAATGTTGTTTGCAATTTGTGAAGGTAGCTTAGGGCTACAGAACTGACCATTTGGCATACAATTCTCTATCCGTTAATAAAGTGAGAGAAGGAATCAGCATGATTGCATTTTCTGCCCCTGAGACCTCCTATTTTTATTTGTCTGAGGCAATCTCAAAGTGCTAATAGTTGACCTGATCCTTTGAGAAGTCCACCTGAAAATTCCAGACACAAAAGCATTCTCACAAAAGCACCTTAGTATGTACGATCCTCCAAAAATAGTATTGCAGAGCATGTTGGTGGTAGTACTTAAAGCCAACATGCCTTGCAGCCCTTTATAACTTTATTGAAACCACCTAAGCTGATGACAACCACCACACTAGGGGAGTTAATTCCAGTGTTTAATTACACACCACATGAAGAAGTTTTTCTTGTCCTCTCTTCTGAATCTTACACTGTTCAGCTACATTGATGAATCTGGATTGGATTCTAGTATTATAAGAGAGAATTAAAAAAAACCCTAAATTTAAGATTTTACTTACACCAAGCAAAACTTTATACTATGTTATAATATCCTACCCTTTTTACAACATCTAGGAGTGATTTCTCCTACAGTGTAGAAGGCTGTTACGGCATTGCCTCTCCTCTTTCTCCTTCCAGGAAAGGAAAGCAACACAACACAGTACCTTTGATTTCTCTGCTGGTGAGGTTGCTTTTGGCCATTGGAATTGCCTTCATATAGAAAGTGAAAGTGAAACCACTGGTTTTACTGGACCCATTCTATCATTTAATTCTTGTAAATATGAGAGAAAATTACTGAAATTCCATCATAAACTATGGAAACTGATGCATGTTACAAGTTCAATGGAAATAAAATCCAAAGCACTGGTAGACTTGTCCTAGCAGAATTTGTTGAATCCTTTTGTAATATTGGAAAATTTTATGATTGTTATCCAATTCAGTGGCAGTAACTTCAAGAAGTTCAATATACATTGCAAAAAGAAGGACTACAGGTAGTCCTCAACTTACAACCACAATTGAGCCCAAAATTTCTGCTACTAAGTGAGGTGATTGTTACATGAGTTTTGCTGCATTTTATGATCTTTCTAGAGACAGTTGTTAAGGGAATCACTGCAGTTTTAAAGTTAGTAATATGGTTGTTAAGTGAATCTGGCTTCTCCATTGACTTTCCTTATCAGAAGGTTGCAAAAGGTGATCACATGACCCTGGGACACTGTAACTGTCATAAATACATACCAGCTGCCAAGCATCCAAACTTTGATCCTATGACTATGGGGATGCTGCAACAGTCGTGAGTATGAAAAATGGTCATAACTTGCCTTTTCAGTCCTATAATAACATTGAACTGTCACTAAATGAAAGGTTGTTATTTGAGGATTATCTGTATTTTGGATAATCCCAAATCACCGCAGAATCTATTCTATTGGATGTCTCCAAATTCTAGGATTTTAGATAAGAAAAGAAATTATTTTCTAATTTTCTCTGCCTCAGGGATATTATTATTCCTCCTCCTCCATTTTAATAATTTCATCCCTGAATCCAAACTGCAAATTGCATATGATTGATGCTTGATTTATAGGGAAGGTGATCTTTATATATCAAGCTCACATGTATTTTCCAAGGAAGTATTATCAAAATTAATCTTTCATTCATATGTAGTAACATTAAATTTGTTCTGAAAATGCAGATCCTTACAAAATACAAAATAGTATGATCTATGTACACAGGAGCAAAATTTAATGAAATTCTGAGTTGTTTTTGTTAAACAAAAATACTGGGGGGAAATGAGCTAGTAAATACAGTTTGTGAATAATAGGTAGTCCTTTGGAAATAGGAGAAAACATACACCATATTTCCTCACTAGTAAGTTTATACTGCCACCAATAGTTTGGGTTGGAAAACAAACAGTGGTACCACAAGAGCCGAGGTGGCGCAGTGGTTAGAGTGCAGTACTGCAGGCTACTTCAGCTGACTGTTCAGCAGTTCAGCGGTTCAAATCTCACCAGGCTCAAGGTTGACTCAGCCTTCCATCCTTCCGAGGTGGGTAAAATGAGGACCCAGATTGTTGGGGGCAATATGCTGACTCTGTGAACCGCTTAGAGAGTGCTGTAAAGCACTGTAAAGCGGTATATAAGTCTAAGTGCTATTGCTATTGCTATTGCTATCTTGAATTTAGCTACAGATGGTCCTCGACTTATAACCATTCGTTTAATGACCATTCAAAATTATAACGGCACTGAAAAAAGTGACTTAAGACCATTTTTCACACATATGACCATTGCAGCATTCCCATGGTCACGTAATCAAAATCTGAACCGGCATGTATTTATGACAGTTGCAATATTCTAGGGTCATGTTATCACCTTTTGTGACAAGCAAAGTCAATGGAGAAGCTAGATTCACTTAATAACCATGTTACTGCATCAATTGCAGTGATTCATTTAACAACTATGGCAAAAAAGGTCCCAAATGAGCAAAGCTCTTTAACCACTGTCTTGCTTAGCAACGGAAATTTTGGGCTCAGTTGTTGTTATATGTGGAGGACTACCTGTATCGGTTTGTCAATTTCTCCTTCGAACTGCAGAGTCCGTAGAGATATGGTACTGAAATTCACTGTTCTGATTCTGTGCCAATATCTATATGCTTAACAATTGGACAATGTCTTGCCAATGATCTAACTGGCATATATACTGACCTTCTCCCAAATGTTGTTGCCACAAGGTTGTTGGTGGCATGAAAAAATGCACAAATCTTAGCACTGGAGCAAACTAAAGATGATATATCTACTGGGATGCCAGAGTTCTGCAACTTCACTTTTGCCTCACATGCTTAGGACAGGATGTCTGTTATGAATTCCAAACTATTTCTACAGGTGAATTTGCTGGGCTCTACATTTTTGGGATTCGGTAAGCTGCCACATACATGCCTGACTCCCGGTGACATTGACATCAGGGGTGGGTTCTGGATCCTTTTGCTGCCAGTTCGCTCAGGGTCGCGCTGTTGCATGCACAGCAGTAAAATCCAAGATGGCGGCGCCCACGGAGACACCGACGGAACCGGCTCTATGACGTCATCGCCGAGCTACTAACGGTTCTAAAGAACCGGTTAGAACCGGTAGGAACCCACCTCTGGTTGACATGTACATTTCTGCCCAGTGAACGGCTTGGGATCCAATCAGACTGAGGACTGAGAGCTCATTTCCATTTCTCCTTAAATGGGTTGAAAGGAGCCTTTCATCCAGATGGACATCTTTTACTTGGGTTCCCGTATTTGATCTGAACAATGAAGGGGGAGTCATCAGACTCATATTGGCTCTGTGCTTCTTAAAATGGAGGATGCTTGTGAACAAGACAACTGCAGATTACGTTGTTGAAGAGAAAAATCTCTTCTGGAGCCAATTCTAGCAGCTTCCAGATTCAATCCCATCAGATTTGTGCTACATAGTGCTGCATATGATGATGGGAGATGTAATCCCAACAAGTATGGAGAACAATAGCTGTCAAAGTAACTTCAAAAGCTGTGACAAATAATAACAGCAGCTAATTATAATTAAATAATAATAGCAATAAAACTTATATTTACTACTGAGTTGCCAATTAAATTTATTTGAATGCAGGCCACTGGAAGACAATTTTTAAGATATGTACAATAGAAAATTCATGTTGGACAAAGAAGGAAAATTTCCAATGTTTTACCTAGCCTGATATACTTTCAAGTGGCCTACAATTCCCCCTCTTCCTTTTGACAGCTAAGAAATAATAGATTAAGTAGTTCCTGGATTTCAGGAGAGATATAAACTGTCAGTCTGCATGCCAATCATGTTTTGATATATGAGTGGCTCAGGGGTGGGTTCTAACTTACCTCGCTGCCGGTTCGCTTCCTCCCACACCGCGTAGCCCCGCGCGCATGCGCAGTACAAAAAAATAACCCACCCCCCAAAAAAAGCCAAAAACAAGATGGCAATGCATGCGCAGTGCCAGAAACTCGGCTTTTGCGCATGGACAGAAGAAAAAAAACCCGGAAAAAATTAAAAAAATATATTAAAAAAAAAATCCCAAAAAAATTCCAAAAAAAGATGGTGGCGCCCATGGACTGGCACTGACCAAACCGGATCCGTGACGTCATCGTGACGTCACCAGCAGGTCTCTACAGGTTCGG
Source organism: Thermophis baileyi (assembly GCA_003457575.1). Classification (NCBI taxonomy): domain Eukaryota; kingdom Metazoa; phylum Chordata; class Lepidosauria; order Squamata; family Dipsadidae; genus Thermophis; species Thermophis baileyi. The sequence continues at coordinate 959,724 of QLTV01001499.1, forward strand.
GCGAACCGGTCTGAACCGGGAGGAACCCACCTCTGGAGTGGCTGTTCCAGATGTATTTATGTATAGCCCACCTTTCTGTTTATTTCATCATTTGTGGTATCTTAAAACAATAAACAATTTGTGGTATCTTTAAAAAATAAAATGCATAAAACAAGCAAAATTAACCATTAGAATAAAATTTGTTAACACAATCAGCTATCCTAACACAGTAGTGTGTTTGTTTAAAATATGAGCATAAACCAAACACCAGTACATAGTCCAAGTGCAGGACAAATTGGAAGTGTTAGCAAAATTATATATTATGCTTTTTACAATTTATAATAATGATACTGATTTTTGTTGTGCTTGTAATTTCTTTCATTTTCTTTGAAGATGCAAATCTGTGTTGAAACCATTTGTTTAGTGACTATTCAAAGTTACAATGGCACTGAAAAAAAGTGACTTATGACTGTTTTTCACATTTAAGTCCATTGTAATATTTCATCCCACAGTCATGGGATGAAAATTTGGGCGCTTGGCAACTGGCATGTATTTCACATCCTGGGGTCACGTGATCACCATTTTTAACTTCCCAGCAGGCTTCCAATCAGCAAAGTCAATGGAGGAAGCCAGATTCGTTTAATGACTGCATGATTTGCTTAACAACTGTAGTGATTCACTACTATGGCAAAAAAGAGAGGTCTTAAATGGAGCAAAACTTACTTAACAACTGCTTTGCTAGCAACAAATTTTGGACTCAATTATGGTTGTAAATCGAAGATTACCTGTAGTTATATCATGCAGTTCTAATTCAATGTCATCATTCTGGCAAATCACTTTCACAATGCTATAGAAAACTCCCATTACATCACTGGTGACCGACCCAGATTGGACCATGGAATATTATCCTGGGACCTTCATTCGTGAAAAATCCCCATTCTTGATTTCTCCAAGTTAAAGTTTTCTAGAAACTGAAATCTCTCCTACCAATATCACTTAAAACAGCAGGTTTACAATATATTTTACTTGGCAATGCAAAATCATAATCTAAAAAAGACTATGGGTACTCTTTGATTTACGACCACAATTGGAATGATAATTTCCATTGCTGAGTAAAGTGGTTGTTAAGTGAGTTATGTCCAATTTTATTACCTTTTTGCTATCGTTGTTAAGGAAATCACTGCAGTTGTTAAGCAACTCTGGCTTCCCCCCATTGACTTTACTTGTTAGAAGCTGGCAAGAAAGGTTGCAGATAGTGATCACATGACCCTGGGATGCTGCCATCATCATAAATACATACTATTTGCCAAGTGCCTGAATTTTGATCATGTAATGGTGAGGATGCTGCAACGATCATAAGTGCAATAAGTGCAATTCATTCATTGCCATTATAACTTTGAAAGTTCACTGAACAAATGGTTGTAAGTTGAGGACTACCTGTAGCACTATTTATGCAAAGTAGCAACAGGAAGATGGGCCACAGTCTGTTATATGTTTTATGAATAATATGGTCATCCTATGATATTCTTCGGACATGGGTACTGACAGCCTAATCCTTCCTGAATGAGTCTAACCCATATTTAAAGTTTTTTGAACTAAGGACTATGACTTCCTCTGGCATCAGAGGATTTTATTCCTTAAATATGCAGAGTTTGCAAAAGACCCGGTCTGTCCTGAGTCTTCTGTTAAACATTTTCACTACGTGGTTCCCAAGGTTGAACAACTGTATTATTCATAGTTAAAATTAAACCATTGCTATTTTCAAGGGTAGAGGAGCTACAGGATCTATAACATGGGTTTCCTTCAGATGGATTTGGTTTGTACAACATGCTAGCTTGTGATTGGATATCTTATGGTTCCAGGGGTGGGTTCTACTTACCTTCCCTACTGGTTCACATTGTGTCGGAAGTGTGCGTTTTGCGTGCGCATGTGCTTAGCTTGCGCCCGTGCCCCCATCACGTCATGCAAATGACCCTCTGCGCATGCACAGAAGCCTCTGCACATGCGCAGAGGGTTCTTTGCAAGCCGCTTTCAAGGAGCGGCAACTGGAGAACCGGTTCAGGGGCATGGCCGGCAGGCCATCGCTGCCGGTTCAGCGAACGGGGGCTAATTTCCGCCACCGGTACGGGAGAACCGGTCTGAACTGGCAGCAACCCACCACTGTATGGTTCAGCATGATGTGGGAACTCAGTCAATAGGTAAACATGTTTTGTGTACAGGTTATCCTATAAAGCACCACATGACATGGTGATACTAGTAATTATTTTCTAGCTAGCGTATTATATAAATAAGAAATTCTGTTCTATTCACCCAGGTTTATATTTAGCATCTTTAGCAACATATATTTGGGGAGAGAAGCTGCAAATTTCTTCTCCTTTTCTGGCTAATGTACTTGTTCACTGCTCAGAGAAGGAAACTTTTAATTTATTTATTTATCAAATTTATTTGCTGCCCATCCACAATTCAGCTGACTCTGAGCAACTTACATCAAGATAAAACAAACATTCAACAATTATAAATATAAAATGGATTGAAATTACTAAAATTAAAACCAGCTAATAAACAAGGGTTTGGAGAAGTGAGGAGGGGTGCCTTCTCCGTAAGTGTATCAACCATTTAAAGTGAACAATTAAGCCTGATGCAGAAAAGAAGGATCTCAATCCAAATTAAAGCTTTTCTTTCTCTTCAAATCAGAAGTGCACAGTTTAAGGCTGGCTGGAGAATTCTGGGAATTAAAGTCTACACATCTTAAAGCCGCCTAGATTGAACAACACTGGTCTCAGTAAAGCATTCCATTAACTTCTTCCAGTCATATATCACTGTCACATCTGTCAATCCCTTGTCTTTTCTAGCCTGTCACTGAAATGATCTCTGATAACATCCCCTGGTTATTTTGACTGCTAAACAAGTCATGGTTTTCTATTGTAAAAACCTGTTGTTGTTGTTTTTATAAATAATCCAATATTTTGCTGATATGTTTGAACAGAGCAGTGCTACAGTCTGATATTTCCTGAATGCTGAATCCCCAACATAATTCACAGTTTTGAGAGCGAAACAGAAAATTTAATTAGAAAATAGTGTTGCATTAGAGTAGTACACTCCTGCCACAGGAGTGTAGCAGGGTCAAAACAGCAGGGCCAGAAAGAGAGCTAGTGATTATATGTAGGCGGAATCCATTCAAGCAGTTGGATCGACAAGAGGGGAAGAGAATCCTGTGTCCCTTTCCTCCGGCTCCTCTGAGCACTTTGAACCCCTGTCACCCTCTTCCTCTGTAATTAAACTTTATTTTTAGGCATCTCTTCCCTTTTCTATTTAAAGCCCTGTAGCCTCTTCAGTATAAGGCTGAAGAAGCACTGAGCTGAACCTGTGGTGGGAAGGGAAGGCAGTACAAACTAGGCCTCCAAGCATGAAGTGGGAGGCCTCCAATTGCTGGCATGCAGCCTGACCCACAAGTTTGGCCTTGATGGAGCTTCAGGGGAGCAGCTGCCAAAGTAGGCTGTGGAGAGGGTGGGAGGAAGTGGCTGCTCTGGCCCTTTTCATCAAGCAAGTAGGCACTGGATGGAGACATGTCTTCTGTTATCTTGCAGCACGATCAAGACAATTACAGGGTCGCCTTCTTTTCTTTGGGGCCCAGCCCCAGTGTCATTTTAAATAGCAACTTGACATTCCCCCCCCCCAAATCTGTGATACATTTTCTGATATCGTGGTGGCAAGAACTTTGTCGGCTATATTTCTTTATGTCAAGTTGCATTTAAACATTTGGTTTTTAAGGACAATAATAACTTTAGGAAATTTGCCAGCAGCAAAGGATGCTACGCTGCATTTTTATACTAAAGTATTTTACACCGGACAACTGTGAATTAGCAAAGCTTTGTATCTATGTAAGCAGCTGGAAGAAATCCTAAATAGGGTTTTCAGTTGGCTGTGTGGTAAACTTTGCTTATGCAATCCTTTAGAATATGGCTGCTATCTTTTTCTTTTCTTTTCCAATTTTTATTGTATCCCCAATTTCTACGGTTTAATTGCCAATAGTTGGTATTGCAATTTCTTGCCATTTTGAGGTAGAAAATACAGAAAAACTATAGAGAAGTCCTAAGTAGCACTTTAGCAATGCACTTTAGACTTATATACCGCTTCATAGTGCTTTACAGCCCTCTCTAAGCGGTTCACAGAGTCAGCATATTGCCCCCAACAATCTGGGTCCTCATTTTACCCACCTCGGAAGGACGGAAGGCTGAGTCAACCTTGAGCCGGTGAGATTTGAACCACTGAACTGCAGCTAGCAGTTAGCTGAAGTAGCCTGCAGTGCTGCACTCTAACCACTGCGCCACCTCGGCTCTATATAAGCTTAGTATTCTTATAAAGAAGGTAGAACAAAATACTCTTACCCAGAATACATTACCAGACCTGCCCATGGTATAGCTCTTCTATTTCCCTGGCTCCTGTCCAGGTTTATTCTTGAGTTACAGTAAACTATAAACTTGTGTATGATCGAACGCTGAATCCTGGGACTAGTCACTTTTGCAAACTTCTGATAATTTTGTTATGACGACTGGCTTCTAAAAAGCATACAAAGCTACATATGTATAGATTCAAATTGACAGTAGACATTTCTCACATAAGCAGTTCTCCAATTTGGAATCTAAAGATGGGATGAACCTACAACTCAAAGAATTCTATCTAGCTTCATATAAAATTATATAAACAAATATAGGTAGTCCTCGACTTACAATCCTTTTAGTGACTGTTTGAAAAAAGTGACTTTTGATTGTTTTTCACACTTACTACTGTTACAGCATCCCCATGGTCAAATGTTCAAAATCTGGATGCTTGGCAACTGGCATGTATTTACAATGGTTGCAGTGCCTCTGGGTCATGTGATTACCTTCTGACAATGGGGAAGCCAGATTTATTTAACAACCATGTTACTAGTTTAACAACTATAGTGATTCACTTAACAACTGTGGCAAGAAAAGTCATAAAATGGAGCAAAACTCAATAACTGTTTTGGTTAGCAATGGACATATTGGGCTCAATTGTGGTCATAAGTTGACAACTACCAGTATGTCTAAGACTACAATTATTTAGCTGTTAATATTGATTTGAAGATCCTGAATTAATGATACTCACTACATTTAATGAATTTAAGGCCTCAGGCACACACACACACAAAAAAAACAATCCACAAAAGATTAAGAATGTTCAATGATTTTAAAATATTGAATGAACATTGCAGAAAAATTGAACTGGGCTAAATGGAATGGGAGCACTACATATTGCAATGTTTTGTTGTATGTTCTATTTGTATATTAATTATATTCTTGTCTTCTTCTACAATGGAACAGAGGGGGGTGATCATGGACTTCCAAGCCCATTATCTCACCAAGGATTAACTATACAAATTTCCCAGCATGGTGCCTTCCATTGACATTATCTGGAATCTGACTTAGCATTAAGGAAGTTCATCCTATACATTTTGAGATAGCCAATCGAGATACAGACCTACTTCACTTCCACATGATTCCTGCATGCTGTGCCTTCTTTCAGTGTTCTAGAAAAGTAACAAAACACACACAAATGGACAAAAGAAAGTGTGTGCGTGTGTGCGCGCACACATGTGTGTATCATGTATTTATATTTGTGTGTTTGTATGCGTCTATGTATGTGTGTGTATATGTATGTGTATGTGTGTATGTATATATGTATACATGGTTTGCAATATTTTTGATGCATTAGAATATCATTTCTAATTATACAAAACTACAAAGCTTGACATAAAATCATAATCAATCATGCAGAGCAAGTCATTTATTAAAAATGATGGTACTGATTATTTCTAATCAGAAGAAATATATTTCCCCCAATGTTGATCTTATTCTAGTCCTTTATTCCCATGTTACAAATGGAATAGCTTATCAACTTGTCCAAGGTAATAGAGAAAATGTATAGCACGAATTGGAACCCAAGTCTAGATCTAAAAAATTGCTCATAGGTCATATTGCATTTATTTCACTAACTTCTCTGCCTTTGCAAGTGTTCATATTTTGACATCTCATCAGACCATCATCAGTGTTGGTCGGAAGACCTACCAAGAAAGTAGCCCTGAGGCTTTGGCAGCAGACATTGGAAGAAGAGGGTGGAAGTACTCTATACGCCCCCCCCCACCATCTCGGAGTCTCTGTCCCCACAAATTGCAGGTTCCCTCTCTGTCTTTTGTTGAGGGGATGATGTTTGTGTAGGGTGTCTTACCAGAGAACAACCCCCACACAAACGTCCACCTCAGCCTCTTCTAAGCACATAACCCTCTGTTATCTCTCTCTGCTAGGTAGTATCTTGTGGTTTGGGGAGAAGGGGATTTAGCAAAGCCCAAAGAAGGACCGAAGTTCTGTCTGTATGGAGCCAGTGGGTGGGCGGAAGGCAACACAGCCGGCTCACCACAGTCTCCCCTTCTCTTCTGTTTCCAAGGTTTTCAGGCACAGGCATGTTGTGGCATCTCTACCGCCCAGCAGTAGAAACATTCAAGATGAAGTGTATGAGGTAAAGGGAAAAAATGTGCCAGCAGATCTCCCTAGGGATATTTTCCTTTGCCTTTCCTAGAGATCATGGGAATTGGTAAGGGTCTTTGTCGCTTTTGGGCTTCGGCTGGTCTTGTACAACTGGCCATTAATCTGGCTAGGAAGGAGAATTATTAGGCAAAATATTCAGAGCAGAGTTGTTCTGCAATGTATCTTCAGTGGACAATTTTAATACAAAATATCCATCTGGCCTTAGAGATGTGTCTTCATTCTTTGTCTTCTGTTACTTTTGTGTGTTTAATCTGGGTTAATTCTCCTTCACTAGAACCTTTGAGGTTTCATGGAGCCAGAGAGGTTTTGTCAGTGGAATAAATACATTTTGAAAGAAAAGACACTTTCAAACTTATCTTTGTCATGCAAAAGTAAGATAGAGCAGCCTTCCTCAATCCAGTTTTCTCAAAATATGAAGGTATTCCAAATTCCAAATTCTCATCCTGCATGGCCCACAAAATGAGGCCTCCTGGGAGCTAAAGTTTCAATGCATCTGGAGGCTCATAAGTTAGAACAGGATCTGCTGAGGAAAAAAAAAGTCCTTTGTTGTTGGTTTGGAGGTACCTTTATTTTTAGAAGTGTTCTGTTTTTATGGGGATGACTTTGCTGAAGCAGTTTTCTGCTGAGACACTTGAGGACTTGGGACAGATGATCCAACAGGGATTATTTGGTGCAATGGTAAAAGTTGGGCAATTATTGCCCAAGAGAGGAAACGATCCATTTTCTCTTCAAAGTTTCCTGACATTCCAATTAAAATATTGTTTTCAACATTTATACTTAAAAAAAAAACCCTTCACATTGTTATGTTGTGTGTAATCTTGACCATTAGTTATGAGCCAAAGTTATGCTTCTTGCTTATTTTGGAATTAGTTAGGTACTGATGACTTTCTTTGCAAACATTTGGGAAAAGTTCCTCTACATCTGTAGAGTTCCCACCCAACTCTCATTGTTAGGACCACTTTGTTATACTTGAAAATTATGATCATAATGATAATATGATATCAGTGATTCATAACAATGGATAATTATTATACATATGTGAATAATTAAGGTGGCATAAGAAAATATTTGAAATTCAAGTGCCTCATTCTTAAGAAATACCTCTGAGAACAAGACAAGTTCTGACATTTAGGTGAGGAACACTTATTGTCCTGTTCTAATGAAGAATGGGAACCTATAACACGGCCTTATCTAATAAAATGAAATTCAATGTAGAGAAAAGTAAAGTCTTACACTTAGGCAAGAAAAGCCAAAAGTACACATATAGAATGGGTGAAACCACTATAAAAAAGATGTTGAGACTCTAGAAAGAGTGCAAAGAAGAGCAACCAAGATGATTAGGGGACTGGAGGCTAAAACATACAATGAACAGTTGCAGGAACTGGGCCTGGCTAGTCTAGTGAAGAGAAGGATCGGGGGACACATGATAGTAGTGTTTCAATATTTGAGGAGCTGCCACAGAGAAGAGGGGGTCAAGCTATTTTCCAAAGCACCTGAAGGCCAGACAAAGAATAATGGCTGGAAAATGATCAAGGAGAGAATCAACCCAGAAATAAGGAGAAATTTTCTGACAGTGAGAGCAATCAACCAATGGAACAGCTTGCCTTCAGAAGTTGTGGGAGCTTCATCACTGGAAGCTTTCAAGAAGAGACTGGGCTGCCATCTTTCAGAAATGGTGTAGGGTCTGCTTGAGTGGGGGGTTGGACTAGATGACCTACAAGGTCCCTTCCAACTCTGTTAATCTGTATCTGTATCTATAAGGATCAATAGGAGAACTTGTTTATGGCAGCCAAAGATTGCAGGACCTTGGAGAGCTCTCCCCCCCCCATTTACTACAAAAATTGTTGACACTTAGGTAGCACTTTTTCTCTAATTTAGGCTATACTGAACTCTGCTTTCTAGAAAAATCTTAGAAAAGTAATCTGAATTCAGCACAAATTTCCTCTCTGTTTTGGTATCAGTTTTATCTAACCTCGTAAGAATATTTCCTAAAAGCCAGTAGCTTTGAAACCATTCGTATATCGGAGGATCGTTCCTTTATGGAATCTGGTCCGATTTTTGTATGATCCTATTTTGCAATCCTTTTGATTTTCAGAACTTCTTCCTGAGAATAAGCCATGTTTGTAGAGAAATAGAAATTATAATATGATAGAATTTGGGAACTTCAAGACTTTATAGGCGTTACTAATTGTTCACTTGGACTCAAATTTTTCATATCTAGAACAGATCAATTACAATGAGTAAGGTCTGAGTTAATCACAACTAACTTAAATCCTGGGTTCAGGTTGTTGTTTTTTAATCTAAATGATTCTACTCTATGAATTAATCTGGATCTAGTCAGTTGATGGTTAGTACCAGAGGTCACAATTCAATTGTTTTAACAACAATAATGCAATCATTTTAATACCATATACAGTAAATGTTGTCATTTTCTGGTGAAGATTAATGGATATGCAAAATACTGTTGGCTGTTGATTTCCCAAGATTGTGTTTTCAAAATTGAATGGGAAATTGCTGATTTTCAGCATGGTAATTTCACTCTAAAGTATGTGGGTTAACGTAACAGTTAAATGAATGTATTAAATTTTCCTTTTCTGAAAAAAATCTATTTCTAGAGCTGATACTAACTTGTTGGCACATAAGGCACACAATCAATCAGTCAAGTTGTACTTAGTCATAACACACATTTTAAAAATCCTTTGCCCACTCAGGGATTCAGTTTATTAAATGGGTCCTCTGTAGCCTTCAAAGGACAATTTAAAAAAAGAAAGGCTTGAAAAGCCTTTCTAACCACTAGAAGGAATAAACATGGGGAAATTATTTCCAGGAATAAATTTACTACTTAGAGCCTTATTGTACTTAAAACCTGTAATATTTGTAGATTCATCACTGTGTGTGTTCCAAATATCTGTATGCATTCACAGAAATACTACCAGTATTTTGTCATCGCTCAATAATTCCAAATTTCATGAGCATAGCATAATCTAAAATGGAACCTTGCTACAGTATATGGGCAAATGGAATTGCATCTCTGATTTGCTGTTGGAGGCCAAATGGTGATAAAATATATTTTCTTTGCATCCTTTTCCTGCCTCTTCGTTTTCCACTCTTTGCTGAGCCTGGGAATGTGCATTGCTTCTTGCAGTAGGGAGACAATTATTTCTTTTTCCAGAACAGGGTGCTCTTGTAACATATAGAGGTGCTTACCCATAAACACCATTGCAAATTATGCCCTCCTCAGAAGGAACTCCTTTAACAAGCAACTGCATCAGAAAATGTGTTTGACATTTCTTCCTGCACAGGGACATATTACTAAAGTGTCCTCCCACCTTTCCTACTTCTTCTAAACAATGGGGCATGTAATTCCATTGGGACCTCTCCTGAACACAGTCCACTAAATTTGCTTCTAGGACAAATATTAGCCTGATTTGGCTGATTGTTCATGGAATCTGATTGAGGAGGGGTTAATCTTCAGACACAACAGTTTGATTTAGACAATATATAGTAGAATCAAGTATTTATTTTTTGAAAGGGCACAGAATCAGTAAGTGATAAATTTATTATCATAACTAGCATCTGAACGTACCTGAGCTTGGAAGCTAATCCCTGATTAGCATATGGATGAAAAATCACTAGAAATATTAGGGCCATAAACTTGACTGGGAATTAAAAAAAATCTCTGAAGAAAGTATGGCATACCTCTATATTGCTTTCAAGAAAATTTTATGGATATGTCCATGATTTTGGCACAATATGTCAAGTTTTACTTGAAGGAAACTTTAGATGTATTTGTGTGGAATCTCTGCCCCTGCCCCCAAGCAAAAAATCATCTTGAATGGGTAAAAGTGATCCTACTAATATTATTCAGCTATAATTTTCAGTGCTTCTTAAAATTGATTATTGTCTGCTGGTTGGAGCGGTTGCTGGACTATATAGCTCAGCAGCATTTAGAAGACATATACTTCATCTCTGTTATATACGTTCATATCTAAGATTATGGGTAAGTTACATTCATGGGTCTTAACGACAGCCCATATCAAAGTGGTGTTTTCTTTCTGACAATTTATTTCCCTATAGACTACCCTTTTAAACCATCTTGGGTTGCATTTACAACAAGAAACCTAGGGTTGCATTTACAATGCAATTTTCTTTTTTGTTGGCCAGTTTTTAGCAATTTTAGCCATGTTTTGTGTGTGAATGTGGTGGGTTGTCTGGTTTGACTGTGAATGGAAGAGTATGTCTGATTGGTTGTGTTGGTGAGAATGGGGGAGCCGGGGGAGGGAAATGGAGCCCCCTCTGCTGAGTGTACTACCAGAAGCAGATGGGGGCCCAGATCTGACCCTGGGCTTGGTATGCATGATATTGTCGGCCTGCCGGATAGAGGGGGGGGGCAGTGCGGTGGGGGCTGGGATCTCCAGGAGGGTGGCGGGCCGGAGCATCCCAGTGGTGGCTG
>QLTV01001499.1:973414-991723 GCA_003457575.1 Thermophis baileyi
TCCGGCAGGCCTGGGGCCAATAGTTGTTCTGATTGGCCCATGCATGGTTGTGTGAATGTTTTATTTTAAATATAGTTGGGTTTTTTTTTTCCCCTTTCTTTTTTAAATTGTTTTTATATGTTTTATTTTTTATGATGTAAGCCGCCCAGAGTCCTTCGGGAGTTGGGCGGCATATAAATTTTATAAAATAAATAAATAAATAAATAAATAAAATTACTCTACAACTTACAACTACTGGTTTAATGGCTGTTCAAAGTTACAATGGCACTGAAAAAAGTGATTTATGATTGGTTCTTGTACTTACATCCATAATAGCACCCCCAAAATCATGTGATCAAAATTTGGTTGCTTAGCAATGACAAATATTTACAGTGGTTGTACTGTCCCACAATAATTTGACTGCCACCTGTGACCTTTCCAGCCAGCTTCTGAAAAGCAAAGTGAATGGGAGAAACTGGATTTACTTTACAGCCATATGATTCACTTAACAACTGCAGTGATTCACTAAACAATGATGGCAAAAAAGAGAATAAAATTGGGCTTGATTCATTTAACAACCACCTTACTTAGCAATGGAAATTCTGGTCCCAATTGTAGTCATAAGTCAAGGACTATCTGTACTTAATTCTTAATGTTGGGTTAGGTTGTTATCAAACTTCAAAAGTTGTTACCAAATTGAAATGTTGTATGCAAAAAGAGAGCATTAATAAACACATGGCCAGAAAATAATTTTTAGTAAGTGTATTTAATTTTAATTAAATATAAATGTAATTTATATTTTTTGTGCTAGCTTTGTACAATACTTTTAAAAATCTCATCTTTATTATTTTTATACATTTTTGGAGTATGGCTACCAGCACACTGCTCAAAGTAGCCTGGACAAAGTCAGTTACTACATATATTTTAAACCTACTGATATTAACAAGACAAGTTAGTCATTACTAAAGCGAATTCAGTTTTCTGTTGTTGAAAAAGAAATATAAATGTTCCAGACATTGCTGGTCTTTTGAGGATCCTGGACTGCAGGGGCCTGGTTATGAGCTCAGTGATGCATTCCTAAGTGAATTAATGACCAAAAATTCTTCATGCTTGAATATGAAGTCTTTCATCCAATTTCCTAATATTTCCATTCCTCTACACAATCACCCATTTTTCTTTTTTTAAAGAAGTATTGTATTTATTGTATATTTCTATCTATCAGTTAAATCTTTAAATTGTAATTGTATTGTCCAATTTTACTAACAAGTTATTTGAAAGGAGTTCATACTCTTGCTGGCAATCTGCCTTGCTTATTTTCCCCAGTGGAATGAATGATGTCTTTGGGTTTCACTGAGTCATGTTTGTGGGTGAAGTACATACCCCCTATTTTATTTAGCAATCAGTGTGACTCGTTTATTGGAAAAGCAACCACAAAGAAAGACAAAGGAGAGAGGCATTTGCAAGATGACTGATATTCATCGTTCCAAAATTGCTTCAATTGTCAGGCTGAAGCATGATCTTTGAATACACTCCTATCCTGTGGCCTGATACAGAAGATGGCAAGGTATATGTAAGATTTACACTGATTAATCTGCACTGATGGGAAAATCAGTTAACACCTAGGGCAAGCCAGAATATAGTATTTTACAAAACATCCAGTTGTAGAAGTACAGTTTCTTCCTGCAGAAGCATTGATATTTATTCTATCGTAGTCTTTTCTCTCATAATGGGAGAACTGTGGAGCAGAAGTTTAGTGCCCTCTCAGATAGGGTCTCAAATATACCATGTTTTTACAAGAGCTTTCCCCACCACCACTAAATCATACATTCCTGGACAATTTGACTTTTCTTCCTGAGTCAAGCAGATTGTTATCATGAGGCTGTTTGCAACCTGGGAATTTTCCCACTTCTATGAATGCTGCTGTTAGTTAGGAGGCACCAGATGAACAGGCTTTCCAAGAGAAAAAAAAATGGACCATCAATGTCCAGACAGCTAGATTTGGAAAGGTCTAATAGAATGGATAAGAATAAGTGCTTGTGGCAATAAGTAGATGCCAGGTGCCTTGTTATGGGATTGCTTGCTGGGATTCCTATCTTGCTGGCATGCCACATTGCTTATATCAGAAGACTTGTAGCACTTTAAAATATATGAGAAACTCTAGCATAGGACTTGCTGTTGAGAACGATAGCAGTTGTAATCCAACTTATTTGAAGCACATCAGGTTGGAAACAAAGATTGAGATAAACTTATTGGGCCCAGATTTTTACCTTCTCCTAATAACAACATGGCTGGCAACCTTCCAGCCTTCCATTAAGCCTTCCAGCTGTATTTCATACAATTTCTACTATGGGCACTATTGTCTGGACCAAATGATAATTTTACAGAATGGAAAACTCAAACAAGTGAACTAAACCTCAGGCAAAAATGATCAAGTAATGTATTTTTATGCCATTCTATTCTTGTGGTATTAGAGCTGGATCAATTTGCCTTACATATACAGTAGATGATCAGGTTCTTTCTGATGCATTTTGACAGTTAACTTTGGTCAAACTCTTTTAGAACATTTGGTTGGATTTCAACTACAGAAATGGATAGTTTTGATTCTTTAATCAAGTTTTATGATTATATATTTTGATCACGTGCTACTCAAAAGATAGACACCAATTTTAAATTCTGCTTGTTATAAACAACAATCCAGAAATCCCTCTTTGTATATAACACTAATAAATAAGCTGAGATTACTTGGTTTATTTATTAATTTACCAATATGCAGAAGTACCCAAGCAGAATTTCTGGGGCAGTGTGCATTACCTCTCTTACTATATTAAAATGAACCAGAATTTTGAAGAATTATTTAATCTTTATAGGTATTGGCCTAATGTCTTGAAATAAAACAAAGAGTGATTATTGGAGTTTTATCATACATGTACATTATCTATTGAAATCTGGTTAACTAATGTGGAAATAAGATATAAATGCACTGAATGTCTTCTCTGATTCAAGCAAGGCATTTGAGTTTTTAAAAGGATCCGTATTTTAGCTGGTTTAGAAATAAACTGACCAGAATTTCTCATGAGAAGTCTTCATGACTGTATTTAACTCACACTGAGGATTTACAATTTTCATCCTACATATAATTATGAAAACAAATCTTATCCCTTATTGTAGAAGATTGAGGAATTTGGGGGGGATATCCCCTGCTGTATGTGAGTAAGGCCGCTTGGTTTTTGTTTTGCATAGCTGGTGTGAATCATTGCTAACTGTTCTTTTTATTTAAAAAAAAAAGATTATGAGGACTTTCTAATCCATAAAGGCCCACAAAAAAGCATGAAGATAAATATTGAAATTGAAGAATATCCAGCAATCAGTATAATGTGTGAAGGCAAAAGTATGGGGGGGGGGGGGGGGGAGAAAATACATAGAGTCATATATTGCAATTTTATCAGTCACCTCAAATTTCTCCAGAGCAAAAACATCTCTGTCATATTCCATAAAAGCTGGAAGTGATCAATCCTAGAAATCTGTCTAGAAGTTAGAATTTCAGGGAAAGGATGCCAGAGCAAACAAGGCCCTGTTTGATTGATTTTATTTTATTGTGCATACTTTCCCCCCCACCCCTTCTTCTACTTCTTTTGCCCAAACTCAGCTTCTGGCCTATCTTGCAATTATGTGACTTCAGTGTTATACTCTGCAACCTGAATGAGGGAACTGGACTACTAGACCTATTGGTCCTTTTAGCCCTCCTTCCAGTCTATAATCATCAAAGGTTCTCTGCATCAGCAGGTGCAGGTCCTGAGCCAATTTGTTCCACTATGACGAGACTCCTGATTTTCTGTCTCTAGTCCTCCCCCCCCCACACACTTCCAGTTCGCTCTCAAGGCTTTGATGCTTCTCTGCTCTGAGCTACTTCAAACATCTGCACAAAATAGTACAACCCAGGCTTTTTAATTACACCCTTTTTAGCTCCCTGGTACTCCCCAGTCCCTTTGATGTTCTCTTACCACCCAGCACTGTCGCCAGTAGCCACACACATACCATAGAGTGCAGTCTGCCCTGAGGGATGGATGATGGGAAGGTAGGAGTCGAGAAGGGAGATGAAGAAGCAGGATGAACCAAGTGGGTTTGTTTTCATATTCCCCACAACTCATTTCTTATCTGAAGAATATTTTATGTACCTACTGGTATGTACCATATGTCTTGCTGACATAAAAAATGCCTTTTCCATTTGGTTTGCAGCTTTTGAGGTTAAGTGTTAAGTCCAAACAGGGAACCTATTCTAATATTTTCTTTGGGTCTGATAGTAAGATTGGAAAGGCAGAATATAATCAGTTAACATTTACTGAGGAAAGGTAGGTTACCTTTTATTTCAGATAACTTAATTCAGCCTTCTCTAAACAGGAGTGTTTGGGATGGGCAGTATTAATACAACAGCTCTCATTCTCAGTTAGCAAATGCTGTATCAAACAGCAGAAAGTTTGCATTCCTGGAATAGATCTTTTCTTTCTTGAGATTTCTGAAATGGCCACTTTAATTGTTGAAAACAATTAAAATTATTGACAACAGTACAACAGATATTCAATGCAATATTAGCAGTTAAGTTGCTGCATTCTTCAGCGCAATAGTAAGGAAACATTCAGGCTTGTGGAAACTTTTTAATATTGTTGCTTGATTCTTGAAATATGGACCAAATGAAAAAGGGTACAAGTAGATAAGAATTAAGAAAACATTAATTAAGAATTTGTGATTGTACCGAGTATATTCACACCTTTCTTTAACATTTATTCATAGCCTCCCCACCTTTCTTTTTCATCAACTTAACTTATCACAGGGAGAATTGGGTTTAAAGTTGTATAATAGACATCCAGAAATCTCCAAATAGATTCTGAACTACTTATATATTGCTCGGAGACACTTGCTTGTGAGATGACAGTTCTATAAATTAGATAAACAAGCAAGCAACTTTCTGCCAGTCCATACTTTAGGTACCTGGCAATGTTTGCCATGGGAAAAAGTGTTGCCGTTCTTATTCTAGTATAATAATGAATAGGAATGTTGAAGCCTGGGTGTACTCAGTTAAATTTCAGAATGAGGAAAGGCTGCCAATGACTATTAATCCCAGCAAAATGCTCTAGGATACAGGGAATAATGTCAGCTGTGGTGGTCCAAAAATCTGGAGGGTATTACAATACCTGGTGTAATTGCACATCCAGGTTTGCATGATATGTTCTCCAGGGTTCTTTCCAGAACTAACCTTCTATGTGTAATGTTATTCAGGAACACTTACTTCCAGGTAAATGTGCATAAAATTGCAGCTTTATTGACTACATGTAAAACTGCATCATGCATATTGTCTCACTACATTTAGTGTGGTTTATTTTCTAGTTGGCAGTCATTAAGATGGTTCTGAGCATATAGAGAGAGCTTTTTCCTCACTACTCAATAAGTCTAATCACATATCCGGAGACCCAAGGGGAGCCAATGGAACAGAGAATTGCTGTCTGATGCTTTTTTTGTGTGATAATTTTTCTGTAATGTGCTTCTTTCAATTTATGTAGCAATACCAGAGGAAAGCTATGTAATAGATGTGAGAAACGACTGGGAGGCCAAATAATGCCCCCTTATTTTCCTCCTTGAGGCCTGACACCTTCAACAGTTGCATCTCCTTCAGAAGTCCTGCAGCCTCTGCAAGGGATAGGGAGGCAGAGGGGAAAAAGAACACCTGTTAAACTGTTGCCTGCCCTTACCTTGATGTTAAAGCCAGGGGTGCCTTTGGGGGGAGCTAGGGGTGCAGAATGGAAACTCCTGCCTGTCTGATCTTTGCAGCTTTGAAGAACATGCCCAGAAGCCTAAAAGCATGGCTCCGAGGAGGGCAGGACCCAACAGCCTGCCAGCCAGCCAGCCAGCCAGCCAGCCAGCCAGTCAGCCTGCTTCTTCCCTTGCTTGCAGGCCTCCAGAGACTCAGCTTCCATCATTTCCAAGGCCTGGCACCAGAACGCTCCATCAGCAGCTTGGCGGCTCTATGGCAGATTGCCAAGAGCCGGGGGAAAGGACAGCAAGGGGCGGGAGGAAGAGTGCTATGTGGGGGTGGAGTGAGCCGGAGGCACCCGGGTTGGTTGGTTGTTTATTTGGTTACCGTTTTGTGGTTTGCATAAGGTGCCTGCAGGTCTGTGAAGAGGAGCAGCTTCAAGATGGGTCTCGCCCTGTTCTGTCTCCTGCTAGGCCTCAGACGGGCCCACATGGCTGCAGTCCAGCTCTGGGTGTATGTGTGAGAGAGAAGAGGGGAGTTGGGGGGGGGGAGGAAAGGAAGAATTTGAAGAAAGGCAGGAGCTGGGAAGAAAAATGTGGAAAAGAAGAAAGATAAGTAAGGGAGTAATACATGAATATGCTTTCAACACACAGAGTTATTTTTAAGCATATGATTTGGGAAGCTGGAATTTGACAGATACAAAAACTCCACTGTGAGGTAACATGATGACAATCCATTCAAGAAATGCATTGAAATGAGGACATGCACAATGAAATGAATAAGAGGTAGATCAAAATAATGCCGTGCTTATTTCTGAATAGCTTGTGCGCGAAAATTGCCTCCTGGATTATTCCCTTTGTTAATTATGTAGCCAGAGATGTTGAGAACCTTTCCTATATTTAGAAATACTTAACATACATTTACTTCTATATATATATATATA
Source organism: Thermophis baileyi (assembly GCA_003457575.1). Classification (NCBI taxonomy): domain Eukaryota; kingdom Metazoa; phylum Chordata; class Lepidosauria; order Squamata; family Dipsadidae; genus Thermophis; species Thermophis baileyi. The sequence continues at coordinate 980,083 of QLTV01001499.1, forward strand.
TCCTTAAAATCCTTTTCTCCACAATGGGGAAAACAGCCTTCCAGTCAATTTAGTTTCCTAAATTGATATTAGAGTGCCATGGTAACCAAACTAATGCCAGATTCATGATGTGTATAAACCATCTCATCACTCATCACTAAGGGTGAGCCATTGGAGACCCTAAAATGACATGCAATCTTGGATCCGATCCAATCTTTGTAACCCGCCCTTCAGCAATGGTAGCTGAAGATTGAAGAGATAAAAAGGATTTTCAAGGAGGAAATGCACACTGCATATCCTAGATTCCACTTAACATAACTAAAACAAACCAATTTCAAATTCTCCCTCCTGAACTCAAGAAAATAAGAGATAATCTTAATCTTAACCAAATGCTTGGCACAGCCCTGCCTATTTGCATCATAGCTTCATCTACCACACCTTTGTTCTTCCCAAAAATATTAAGCATAATCCTGGGAAGAGTTTCCTATCCAAGATAGAAATCCCTGAAATATATTCATACTTATTGTACAGGATTTCAATATTGGAATGGCAGACAGCCTATTTTCACTTTTTCCAATATACCGTATATAGTTCTAATCCTTGATACTATGTGCAGTATATACTTACCATCAGGGGTGGGTTCCAACTTAACTCACTGCTGGCTCGCTCCCTCCCGTGCCGTGTCGGGGCACCTCGTGGGTGCGTGCGCGCTTTGCGCGTGTGTGCACGTGCAGTAACAAAAAATCTGGGAAAAAAAACAAAGCTGAAAAAAAGATGGCGACTGCATGCACAGTGCCGGAAGTTGGCTTCTGCGCATGCTCAGAAGGAAAAAAATAAATACAAAAAAATGCAAAAAAAAATTCAAAAAAAAAGATGGCGGCTCCCATGGACCGGCACCGACTGATCCAGTTCGGTGACGTCATCGTGACATCACCAGCGGGTTGCTACCAGTTCGGGAGAACCAGTCTGAACCAGGAGGAACCCACCCCTGCTTACCATCCTTATGTACTGTATCTGTTGTCTTCAGTCATGGCTTATTCACATCTGGGAATATTTTAATAAAGTGAGAGTGCTTTCTCCAGTTCTTTTAGCTTTGTGGCAGAGAATGGAAATCTTCCATATTATTTTTGTTTAAAATATTCTACTGTATTCCTACATTAATTTTAAGGGGCTTACATAATATTATTACAACAAAAATGATTCCATTAAAATATAGCTTCATTTTTTAAATAAGGTATCCAAAATGAAACAATATCAAATATGACAAAGTTAAGAATAGACCTTTGGGTAAAATTTTGATTGGTCCACCTGAAAAATTATCAAATAATAAAGTGTGCATGTTGTTAATCCTTTAAGTTAAAAGAATAAGAATATTGCTAAACCTTGGATGGGGGATAGAAACATAAAATGGTGCACAGTAACAAAATAATAAGATCTAACAACAGTAGAGAAGAAATATTCAACATAGCTTTAAGATGTAGGAATGGAAGGAGGTGGAGGTGATGATAGAGGCAAGAAAACTCTTGTTGAATTGATTCACTATTTGGACAATGTGGAGCAGATGTTAATTGAATGGCCAGGCCATACGATACTGACTGTGGCATCACAATTTATTTCAGTGTCTCTATAATATCAGTTACGTTTGTTTGTTTGTTTAATTTTAATGCTGCCCATCTCTCCTACAAGGTGACTCTGGGCGGCTTGTTGCAAGCCTTATTGTAGATATACCCAAGGCAAGCAATGACCTCCAAAATCATCTGTTCTGCTTCCTGTAATGCTTGTGTGTTTCTTTGCATTTCTTTTCTTACCATGCTCAGAAACAGGTCAGCTCAAACTTGTCAGCATGGTTGTGGTATTGATCCTGTGTGAGATGCTCCAACTTGAGTTTTTATATTAGAAATATTAGCAAAGAAAAGAATACTCACTAAAAAAGGCTGGCTGCCTCTGCTTGGGAAGATAGCCTTTCATGGCCATTGTGAAGTTTCCGAAAGATGCCCTAATTAATTCATGAGCCACGAGCCAAACTCCAAAAGAAATATAACGATTTATTAGGAGCGACATTTTGGCAATACTCCGATGCAGTCAGAACTGAGCTCACGCAGGTTACGTGCCCTCATGACCCTGTTTCCCCCCTTCTCACTGGACATGCCATAAATCACATTCTCCAATGAACCACGTTGGCGGGCTGTGAACCCCACACCCCTCCTTCTGACTCCGGTAACCTAGGACACAATCAGTAAAAGAAACATTTATGGAATGTAGTTTCAGTTAGTACAATCAGCCACTCCGTCAGCTCCCCCCTCCTTCTTATTGCTACTTGAAAGCTTTGCAAGTTGACAGCCATTGAGAAACAAGTTCTGAATCTTACTTTTAATGCATAAAATTCTAAGTCATCTCTGTTTTACATGACTTTTTTTTATTCCTCTTGGGACAAAGTCACATCCCAGTAGCCTTCAGCTTGCTGGTGTTGGGAGAGGCTTTAAGATTTGGCTCTTTGCCCAGGCTTTTTTGAGGGTGATTGAAGCCCCAGAACAACTTCTTGTTCTTACCTGGTTTTTGCCATCTTGGGTTCCCATCTTTTATTATTATATTGTTTTATTGTTTTCTGTTTTTATATTTGTGAACTGTCCAGAATTGGTGGGAGTTGGGTGGTGTACAGCATGAATGAATGAATGAATGAATGAATGAATCTTGCTCCATATCTTTGAATATGAAATAATAAATCAGAAACTCCAAGAAGGGCATTGTTATGGTGGGAATAGTGGGGCACTGATCTTTTCCTGGGGAAATTTACATATTGACCTGCTCTCATCTGACCATCAAGGCATTATTTTTTTAATTTTGAAGGGCTTTGGGTTATATTAATTGCACCAATATTTAATAGCACTCTGACCAGAGGTGGGTTCCTCCTGGTTCGGACTGGTTCACCCAAACTGGTAGCGACCCGCTGGTGATGTCACGGATCCGGTTTGGTCGGTGCCGGTCCGTAGACACCGCCATCTTTTTTTAAATTTTTTTTAAAAAAATTTTGAATTTATTTTTTCTTCTGTGCATGCGCAGAAGCTGAGTTTCTGGCACTGCGCATGCGTCGCCATTTTGTTTTTGGCTTTAAAAAAATTGCACTGCGCATGCGTGCATGTGCAAAGCGTGCGTGCGCCCACACGGCGCAGCCACACGGCGCGGGAGGAAGCGAACCGGCAGTGAGGTAAGTTAGAACCCACCCCTGACTCTGACCATACATTTACTATTATTTGTATGGGTATATTGGTAATTAAATATGTTTTTGTGATTGATTAGGTAATTAATTAAGGCAAGATATGCCTATACTACCCTTTCTCATGTGAGATTTCAAAGTTGTATGCAACCATGTGAGAAGCTTTAAAAATGTATAGCAATAGATTTTAGGGGATGTTTGATATGAACAGATGGTCCATGTTGTTGATAATAGTTTGCATCTTATCAGCAGGGCCTGACAGCCAACCCATTTATATGAAGTAGTTATATGAAGTGGTTGATATAGTGGCCATTTGCTCTGTCATGCAAATGAATATCTATATATCTAATAAATTTGTAGCAGTAGCATTAATAATGCAACAGTTTAGCTTAGAACTGCCACTGGTTACAATGTTCCATACTGATCATGTGTGAACATTAATCAAGAAGGCATCAGTGAGGGAAGTCATCATTCAATATGTAGCCATATCTGCAGCCCTGGATTGAGATAATCTTGAGGCACCTATTCCACAAACCAGAGGTCAGAGACTGTCCACAGCAGAACTTGAAGCTCTCTGAGGAAAAAATAAGCTATAACCTAGCAGCAAAGAACTGGTGCCCTTTAGATGTTATTGACCAACAAATTCCATCATGTGACCAGTCATGCTTGCTGGGCTGATGAATGTGTCCAGAGCATTTGAAAGGGTACATCATAGCCAAAAATCAGGCGGAGGTCTTTGCTAGCACTTTTTCTGATTAACATGTTTTATTAAAAAGTCATAACTTTTCATGAGTTGTGGTTCATTTTATCATATTTTTAGAATTTTTAGCTTCTCTAAAAAAATTGAGAAAACCTATTGCCTATTAATAAATAGAAAAATTGCTGCTAGATTCTTGCTTTTTTCGCTAGTTTTCTAAAAAAAACAACCCTGAGAGCTGGTATTATTTGGATGCTTTTTATGGTCATCCCATATTGCAAATATACCATCTCATCTCCATCAGTAACCTTTGAAAGCTTAAGTTCAGAGGTGTCTGGCATCTTGGGGTCAACTTAAACGCTGCTTGGTCAAATTTTGTAGGAAGAGCTGACGGGGAAAAGGTTTGTGAAGTCACGTCTGAGCTGCACTCTGCTCTGCCTGAAGAAAGTAAATGACAGACTGCCATTACCTCAAAAGCTGCAATTTAGTTCTGCCGCTGTGATATCCCCCAGCAGTTAATAAGCACCCTGTCTTCATGTGAGGAGGCCACGGTGGTTTGGGAATATGTAAACCTGGGGAGACTTGGGTTTTGAGGACTATGAAAAGGAGGAGGAAAGGCTGAGCCCTTGGACAGGAACTGTTCTAACTATGATCTCTAGAATCTTTTTTTATTTTAATAATGCCCACTCCCCTTTTAATGGATTCCTGTGGGTGATACCCAGCTGCTGTGGCCTAGAGGTGGAGCTCTTGCCTCACAATCAGGAGGTTGTGAGTTTGATCCTAGGTCTACCTAGCAGATGTAGGTCTCCTGCTTGGGCAGGGGGTTGGACTAGATGACCTGCAAGGTTCCTTCCAACTCTGTTAATCTGTTAAATAAGCTTCAATATGTAATGGATTGACTCAAGAATGCCGACAGCATGTATTGTGGTCAAGCATGAGATTACAAGACAATGTTCTCAGTAAGATATGGTACTTAAACTGAGAATTGGCATTCCTTTATATCTGAAAAATATTTTTGTACCTATTTTTACATGCTACTTGTGGCTTCAGATTTTATGTGTTCTTTATGTTCTTAGAAATGCCATATCAATCATTTATTTCTTTTGCCCCTAGACATTTTGGGAAATTATGAGGAAAGATGTAATACAAAAGGGCAAGAAAGAATGTTAGATTTGTGTAAAAATTGTATGTACTTGAATATATGCTATTTTCAAATAAGTGTTTGGAAGTTAAAGAGATACAGTACATTTTTCTATAGTGAGGAATATTTGAATAGGTTCAGAAGATGATACAAAATGGATGACTTCAAAGCCCTAATTCTATCTTTTGATAGTTATTTTTCAATTACAAAAATAGACTGTGGGAACAGTAGGCAATCCCTTTTCTACTGAGGGTCATGTTATCTCATAAACTATTTTGGAGATTATTTGGTAGGCAAGGCTGAAACTAGTCTTAAATGAAGTTGGGGTAAAAAAATGGGTGAGACAATTTCATCCTTTCTGATGACCAACTTTTTAGATTTCTTCTTTTCTTCCTTCCAAGGTGGAAATTCCAGGAAATGGTAGGTATCACTTAGCAAAACTCTGAACAGGCTGGGAGTCACACAACATTAACTGAAAAGCCATATATGGTCCAAGGGATATAACTTACCCATCTGTGAAATACAGGATACCTTCAAGTATAAGATAAACCTTTAAATGACTGTTTTCAATAATAGTTTTTAAAATAAATTTATCATTTTATTTTAATGGTTGTATACCACCCAGAGTCACCCATTTATAAAGGTGGCCCTACAAATTTACTAAATAAACAAAGAATCCTTCAATGGAATATTCTCCATTGTAAATATGATACATGACTCTTATTCAAAATCTTTTGCCTCACTTATTGTACAAAATACCCTGATACATTAAATATATTCATTTTTTTTAATGAAGGGGATCTTGGTGACAAATTACAGGATGTGGAGTGGATTGTTTCTCCTCCAAATAACAGCAGTTTGCAGAAAATCTTGTTGGTGGGATACCGCCTAAAGGTATGTCTGTGCCAGGTTAGCTTTTGATGCATGCTCAGAGTTCTTCAAATTGTCCCCAGATGTTTTTATGTACTTCTGTCAATCAAATCTTTATTATGGTCATGGAACAACACAAAGAGGGTGGGGTGGAGTCAATTAAAAAGTATAAAAGGTACATCAAAATTTAAAATAACCATTTTTAAAGAGTTATAAAATATAAAACAGAGAGTATAAAAACAAAAGTCTAAAAATAATCTAAAAGGGATAAGAGTATTAGATGGTCATAGGGGAACATAAAAATTGGCAGACTATATCAAATTACAGAGTACTCTAGTATGGTGAACTAGATGCTCATTTAGTCTACTTTATGTCCTATTGTCCTCATCTATCTGTATTCACTTTGATTATGTTTATGTTTATACCTATACCTGCTATCTTGTACATGTTTGACAAACAAATAAAATAAACAAATAAATAAATAAAACATTATATGCTGTGGCAGGGGTGGTATCTGAAAGCAGCGTAAAATTTCCCTCTGCAGTAGTAGTGAAATGAGACTAATATGGATGTCTCTGTAATATGGGCAGTGGAGAAGTACATAATCTGTTGTTTCTGTATGTTTAGAGTTACAGGGGCATTGTCTTTCTTGGCCTTCAAGGGCAGCTGAGGGGAGGATATGACATTGTGCCAGAGTAAAGGCTCTCAGATGGCTGGATACTTCAAGATTAGATAAATATGCACAGTATCTGATGGATTCACTAGCATTAAAGGTTGAGGACTTGGCTAGATCTGATTAGTCCGATATGTCTCCTACACATTGTTTAATGAGTGCTTTGGCCTGATTGTATTCTATGCTGAGTAGAAGACCTGGAGAGAAGCCCAAAGATAAGATTTTAGTTACTATTGCCTGCTTCCAGGTGGACTGAAAATTATTACTCATAGTTAATTGGGCAAGGCCATAGGGAAATACAGTTAATCTGAGCCAATAATTATGATGACCTACATTCTAGCCTTCACTTTCACGAGGCCAGTCTTGTGAGGGCTCAGGGAGGCATTAGAGACACATTTTGAAACTTGGAGGGCCAATCTTAGGAATTTGGACAAGTTGTAATAGTGTAAAATTGGAGAAGGGTCCCGGTTGGGCACTATAAAGAAGCTGTACTATTGGCTTGGCTTTGAATAATTTAAGTCCTGCAGGAATAGAGTGGCCACCTTTTGTCTTAAGGAATTTAAGAAGGGCAGATGAGCTCCTCTGTGTGTTTTCAGCAATATAGTCCCCATGAGCTTTCCTACAGCCAGAAGAATGAAGGAAACAGGAGATCTGTTCAATCTTGTGGCCATCCATCCTCCAGTGGCTCTTGAGCCCTTTGACAATTGCCATGATTTTAGTTTTCTGATAACTGAGTTTTAGTTGGTCTTCCTTGCATTACTGACTTAGTGCTCTCAGTGCTGTTGAAAGTATTGCTGCATTGTCTCCATAAAACAGAACAGATATATTGCTTTCAGCAATTTGGGGGGGGGCAGGTGAAAGTTTGTATTGAGCAGGTGGCCCATCATGGTGTTGATATAGAAATTGAATAAGAGTGGGGCAAATATGCAGCACTGCTTGATGCCATTCTTAGTTCCAATGGCAATGGGGAGATAGAAATGGCAATAGCACTTAGACTTATATACCGCTTCACAGTGCTTTACAGCCCTCTCTAAGAGGTTTACAGAGTCAGCATATCACCCCCAACCAGTGGTGAAATCTAAAAATTTTCCCTACCGGTTCTGTGGGCGTGGCTTGGTGGGCATGGCTTGGTGGTCATGTGACTCGGTGGGCGTGGCTTGGTGGGCATGGCTTGGTGGGCGTGGCAGGGGAAGGTTACTGCAAAATCCCCATTCCCCCCCCCCACTCCTGGCGGACGGATATTGCAAAATCTCCAAGATTAGGAGCTGATGAAAAGCCAAGTGGCCAATGTCTTTCTTTCTCTCTCTCTCCCTTTCTTCTTTCTTTCTTTCTTTCTTTCTTTCTTTCTTTCTTTCTTTCTTTCTTTCTTTCTTTCTTTCTTTCTTTCTTGTCTCTCTCTCTCTCTCTCCCTTCCTCTTTCTTTCTCTTTCCCTTTCTCTTTCTTTCTTTGTCTCTCTCTCTTTTCTTTTCTCTCTCTCTCCCCCCCTCTCTATCTCTCTCTCTCTCTCTGTGTATGTGTGTGTGTGTACCTGTGTCTGTCTGTCACTCTCGCACGCACATGCGCGGGGTAGCTGGCTGCTCACTTAAGGAGGGTTTTAACAGGATGCAAAAGGACACGGCTTCTCTCCTGCACTAAGGCTCCAGCCATCACCTTGCCAAGTCATCCCTCCCCCCTGCAGCTCTTCGGCCGAGTGCGGAAGATGCGAGCTTCAGCCCGAAGCGGCAGGAAGCGAGGGCAGGTACAGGGCCGCTTCGCTCCTGCAATAAGGCTCCGGCCATCGCCTTGCCATGTTCCCCCCCCTGCATGAGAAGAGAAGGAGGGGGGGAGGAGGAGGGTCGCCGGAGCCTTAGTGCAGGAGAGAAGATGCGTCCTTTTGCATCCTGTTAAAACCCTCTTTAAGCGAGCGGCCGGCTTTGCTCTTGCACTAAGGCTCTGGGCCGGCCATCGCTATGTCTCCCCCCCTCGCACGAGAAGAGAAGGAGGGGGAGGAGGAGGGGGTTTGCCAGAGCCTTAGTGCAGGAGAGAAGCCGTTCGCTCGCTTAAGGAGGGTTTTAACAGGATGCAAAAGGACGCGGCTTCTCTCCTGCACTAAGGCTCCAGCCATCGCCTTGCCATGTCCACCCCCCCCCCCGCATGAGAAGAGAAGGAGGGGGAGGAGGAGGAGGGTCACTGGAGCCTTAGTGCAGGAGCGAAGTGGCCCTGTCCCTTCGTGCCACATTTGTGTGTAAGACAGCCTTCTCTTCCTGCCACTTCGGGCTGGAGCTGCCTGCCCTCCCGAAGCAACCCTGCCGCCGTTCACTTTCATTTTGCGGCAGGAGAAGGAAGAAAGCGAACGCCGCCACTGCCTCGGTGCTTTGGGAGGGCAGGCTGGCACAGGCGGACGTATGCAGCCAGGCGGGGAGGGAGAGCGGCGGCCCCTTCCAAGCACAGCGCACAGAGGTGAAGCGGGCAAGGTGGCCCTGGTGTGCCTGTTGCTGCGGAGGCGCAGCGATCGCTTGGCCACAGTGGCCTCAGTGGGGGCTGCATCGGCCTCTCCACCCACGCCATGTCCCGCTCCGGCTGGCTGCACGACTACAAGTGCGGCAACCTGGTCTTTGGCAAGATGAAGGGCTATGCGCACTGGCTCTCCAGGCCAAAGGGAAAGCGCTGCAGGCTCCTGTGTGGCCGGGCCTGGCCCTCTCCCTACGCAGGGGGCTGCTGGCCCACCAGCCACTTCCGCACCTCTCACTCCGCTTCTTCGCTGGCAGGAAGCGGCACCGCAGCCGAGCCTCCTTCCCCCGGAGTGCCGAACTCCGTAGGCTGAGTTCCTGGAGTGGTAGCAGCGGTCAAAGAGAGCAGGCAGGTGGCCGGGTGGGAAGCCAGTGGGCTGCTTTGGAGCCCCAAGTGCCACGGAGCTGGCCCGGGAGGCACGCAGGCCCGGGTGGAAGGTGGTCTTTTCTGCAGCATCCCCCTCCCCTCTTTGGATTGCCCTGCAGGGGGGGCCTCTGCCTTTGCAGAAATGGGGCAGGGCAGGACAAGCGAGCGGCGACCGGGGGGGACCGGTTCGGGGGCGTGGCCAGCCAGCCATCACTACCAGTTCGGAGAACCAGACCACATGTCCGCTAACGGTTCTCCCGAACCGGTAGCATTTCACCTCTGCCCCCAACAATCTGGATCCTCATTTTATCAACCTCGGAAGTATGGAAGTCTGAGCCAATCAAGATTGAACTCCTGGAGTGAGCAGTGAGTTAGCCCTGCAGTACTGCATTCTAACCACTGCACCATCACTGTGCCACCCATGAGTCTGGGGAGTCCCTTCATGCAGCATATGTATTAAATGAAATAATTGGTCAGTCAAAGCAGCCCTCCAGTTTTCCCCAATTTAGCTCAGGATATGGAATCAAAAACTGCTTTGAAGTATATGAAAGTGGCACAAAGGGAAGTTGTTTTGTGGGGGGAGTATTTTTCAATGAGAGGATGGAGAACTAAGGACTGATCAATAGTAGATCAGCCTTCCATAAAGCCAGCTTCTCCTATGCAAGTATATTTTCTTGTTCCAGATATTTCTGGAATTTTCATTGCAGGTGTAATTGTCTTGAGGAGTCTATAATTAGCAGGATCATCTTTTCCCCATTTTTTTATATATAGGGACGATGAGGTGTTGATAGATTGATATAGGTAAAGAGTGAAGCCAGAGTGGGGACCTAGAAGTTCAATTGTTTTTAATGACCTCTAGAAGGATTAAGTCTTCTCCTGGGCCTTTTTCTTATTTTAGTTGAGCATAGGTTTTTAAAATCTCTTTCACTGTCATTGGGTAACCACATTGGCAGATTTCCTATAGTTTGGCTACAGCATTCACTTTCAATAGAGTTGTCTATTGTTGGGAACAGGGGAGCCCTCAGGATAGGGCAGTCTACCATGGATGGACCATTGCTATGGGAGCTTGATCTAATATGCCAGAATGAGGCTGAATCATTGGATTTGACTGCCTGAATGAGTCATGCCCCATTATTTTCCCGACTTCCTTTTTCTTTCATGGCAGCAGTTGTTTGTAACATCTCTTCTATTGGAGGAGGTACTATGCAACTGTCAGTGCAGTATTGGAATTTATGTGCTTCATTATTTCTGGTGTGTGCGTGTGTGTGTGTGTGTGCGCGCACAGAGGTGGGTTCCTACCGGTTCTAACCGGTTCTTTAGAACTGTTAGTAACTCGGCGATGACGTCACGGAGCTGGTTCTGTCAGTGTCTCCGTGGGCACTGCCATCTTGGATTTTTTTTGCTTTTTTTTGGCTAATTTTTGCTTCTGTGCATGCGCAGAAGCTATTTTTTGATTGCTGCGGGCGCAGGTGTGAGGAAGCTGCTCCAGATGAGCCATTCCCCCGCTTGCCCTGCCCGAACATACAGCCGCCGCGCCCACCTCTCGCCTGCCCAATCCCTCGCACCCGGGGGCAGCAGGGACAAGCCGCGGGCTCAGCTGCAGGGGAGCAGCTCCAGATGAGCCTGCGTCTCCCAAAGCTGCCACCGTTGGAGCCGTGACAGGCAAGAGGCGGGTGCGGCAGCTGTATGTTCAGGCAGGGCGAGGGGGGGAATGGCCACGGCCCCCCTCAACCGTGCCAGTGAAGAAGCGTGGAAGTTCCAGCCCATCCGCCCCACAAGCGAAGCAGGCGGCATGAAGTAGATCGCTTGGCAGCAGCAGGTTGTGCGGAGGAGGGGCACTGGGGGTGGGGGATCCCCTGCCCTCCCCTCGCCTGCCCTTCATGCACGAAGACAAACCACTGCCTGCCCTGAACTCCTCGCCGCTCCCGCACTAACGCCCCGGCCATGCTCAACCACGCTTCTTTGCTGGTCCCAGAGCCGAAGCGGAAGCCAGGAAGGCAAGAGGGGCGGCGGTGGTGGCAACGGCGCTCCAGGATGGCACATGACAGGGGACGTGCCGCTGCTGGGCCAGGCCGCCCGCCCTCCCAGTCCCAGAGCACTTTCTTCCTTCTCCTGCCGCCGAGAAGAGAGAAAGAGAAAGACAGAAAGAAAGAAAGAAAGAAAGAAAGAAAGAAAGAAGAAAGCAAGAAAGAAAGAAAGAAAGAAAGAAA
>QLTV01001499.1:996437-1039785 GCA_003457575.1 Thermophis baileyi
AAGCAGTTCTAACAGCAAATGGGGAGAACATTGGTGAAGTCAACATCAGACGAGGAATCTTCCAGGGGGACTCACTTTCTCCACTACTGTTCAACATTGCATTAATTCCACTGACAATAATCCTACAAAACACAAAACTGGGATACCAAATCTCAAGCCAACATGGCAAGATAAACCATCTACTATACATGGATGACTTAAAAATGTATGCGAAAAGCCCCACTGAACTTAAATCAATACTCAGCACAGTTCAACTGTTCAGCAGTGACATCAAAATGAACTTTGGACTTGAAAAATGTGCTATATTATCCATGCAGCGAGGAAAAATAAAAAAAATAGAAGGGATAGAACTGGGAAATGGAACCATAGTGAAAGCATTAGGAAAGGATGACGGTTACAAATACCTAGGCATATTGGAAGCAGATAACATCTTGAATGGAAAAGTCAAAGAGTCAACACAAAAGGAATACATCAGGAGGGTCCGCAAAATATTAAAATCAAAGCTGAATGCTGGAAACATAATTAAAGCCATTAATACATGGGCAGTTCCAGTGATACGCTACTCAGCTGGAATCATCAACTGGACTTTGGCTGAACTGGAAAACTTGGACCGGAAAATACACAAACTTTTGAATATGTACCATGCTTTACATCCACAAAGTGACATTGACAGGTTGTACCTGCCAAGAAAAATAGGACGCAGAGGGCTATTGCAAATCCATCAAACTGTAGAAGAAAAATGAAGTTTGAATGATTATGTGAACCAAAGTACAGAAAAATTGCTGCAGGCTGTGAAAACGGAGAACATTATAAAAACAACAGAAACAAAGGCAGAATATAAGGAAAAACAGCTGGATGACAGATTAAATAGATGGAAAACCAAAGCTTTACATGGACAACACTTGAAAAACATTGAAGGAAAATGTGATGACAACCTTACATGGGCATGGCTTAAGATGGGAACCATCAAGAAAGAAACCCGGTTCGAGAGAACCGGTCCAAACCGGGAGGAACCCACCTCTGCCTGTATCCGAAAAGTCATAGGAGCACAAAGTGGAAAAAGTTACCGAAAATGAGATGGTGAAGATCTTGTGGGACTTTCGAATACAGACAGATCGTCATTTAGAACACAACACGCCAGATATCACGGTTGTCGAGGGCCGAAGAGTACAGTTTATTGATATCGCTGTACCAGGAGATGCCAGAGTCGAAGAAAAAGAACTGAAAAAAATTACGAAATATCGCGACCTGGCCATCGAAACTACACGGCTATGGATGAAACATGTAACAGTGATACCCATTGTCATCGGGGCACTTGGTACCATGTCCAAGAATTTCACAAAACACATCAAGAAATTGCAGCTTCCTGCAATAACACCAGTGGAACTGCAAAAGACTGCACTACTCGGAACATCATATATTTTAAGAAGATATTTGGTTGATACCTAGGACGCTGGCAGCAACCCGTATCAACCATTAGCACCAGTTTATGTTTATATTTATATTTCCTTTCAAGTAAATGGGAAGATGCAGTAAAGGAGCTCTATTGTTCCTGTTTCCACTCTAGCAATGCAGGTAGTCCTTGATTTATGACCTTTTGTTTAACAACTGTTTGAAGTTATCATGATGCTGAAAAAAACGACTTACAACTGGTCCTCACACTTATGACTGTTGCAGTGTTCCTGGATTATGTGATCACAGTTTGGACCCTTGGAATGTATTTATGACAGTTGCAGCAACCTGGGTCACATTAACATTAATGATCTTCCCAGGGGACTTCCAACAAGCAAGGTCAATGGGGAAAGCCAGATTTACTTAACAACCATGGTGATTCGCTTAATGACCATGGCAAAAAAGATTGTAAAATGAAGCACAACTCCCTTAATGACTTCATAGTTTAGCAATGGAAATTCTAATCCCAATTCTGGTTGTAAATCAAGGATTACCTGTAATAACTCAGTTCCCTTTCCTGCCAACTATTTCCTTACTAACTATTTTTATAGAATGTATCTTTGTGATATCATCTTGAACTCAACCTCAGGTCAGCAAGAAGGTAGCTTGCAATCCTATTTTGTTGTTCCGCTTTTAAAGTACCGTTTTACATCTTCTGACATGTTTGGCCCTAAAAATGTATTGCAATGCCTTGCTGATAATGTTGATGATAATGTAGTCAGTGCTGGAATATGACAAGGCCATTTTGGGCTGCTACAGGAAATTCTCCTCCTGTCTGGCTGTTGAATGGCTTTGGATTGGATTGTTGGAGAAAGCAGAAACTTCTCCCCCCCCACCTCCCCAGATGTATCTGTCCATGTAATGCCTAAGAGGACATTACATTGATAGCCCTTTTATATTGTTCAGATCAGGAAGTAGTCTTCACAGGAAGACTCGAGCTTTATTGAGATGGTTAATTATGCTGTATTATAACCAAATCTTGCAAGTCTTGTAGTTTTTCTTTCCTCCCTCTTATACCCCAGTGAGTCAGGGAAGAGCCAACCTGAGTCTCTTCCTAAAACCATCTATTTTCCCAGAGATGCTCCTGCCCTCCTTTCTATGGAAGAGGTGACTTAGATGTTTTTTGTTTTTTTTAAACAGCAAAATGTCCTGGCCAACCAACATTTGAGGTTGGGTTGAAAAAGTTACCAGATTGAGGGGTAACATTGGGTTGATATACTGGATACATTGACTGGTCAAAATTCCTCAGCCTGCCTGCAGGTCATAGTGTTCACAGTGCTTCATTATTATTGTTTCTCCCAGAAAAGCAAATGGCCTCATGTAGGTGGTAGCCTTCCTGTTTATCGTAGGATCATATGATAACAAAGACAAGGGATGTGGTCTTGGTCTCTTGGCTCTTATATGTCAAGCTTGGCATATTACACAGACACCAACTCACATAAACGTTATGTACAAAATCTCCCCCAGATATTTCTGAGGATATGAAGATGGGCACTTGTCAGCTGCAACTCCTTAAACCAAATGCATCTTTTTCTTGGAATTGCATAGGAGCTGCAGAGCAGATCCAGATATTCTGAGAAAAAAAACACGGCAGAGTTATAAGTGGATTCCAAATAAGTGGGAGGGGGGGGTGTTTGCCTATAAAGCACTGCATAACTTTATTATACAATACAGGTACTCCTCAATTACAACAATTCGTTTAGAGACCATTTGAAGTTACAACAGCACCGAAAAAAGTGATTTATGTTTTTTTTACACTTACATCTGTTGCAGTCTCCCCATGGTCCATGATCAAAATCCAGATGCTTGGCAACTGGCATGTATTTATGACAGTTGCCATGTCTCAGGGACATGTCATTACCTTTTGCCAAGGGTCTGGATTTTGAAACCTTTTGTGATCTTCTGACAAGCAAAGTGAAAGGAGAAGCCAGATTCACTTAACAACCGTGTTGTAACTTAACAACTGAAGTGATTCACTTAGCAACTGTGGCAAGAAAAGTTGTAAAATGGGCAAAACTCCTTAACAGTTGTCTAACTTAGCAACAGAAGTTTTGGACTCAATTGTGGTTGTAAGTCAAGAACTACCTGTAAAATCAATTTTAAAACAATTATATTCATTTAACTATAATTGGGATAGAAATGTAGAATTCTACATTTCATGGTACACAATACTGATGCTGCAACAATATTAGAATAATGGTAGAACTTTAAAAAATATCCATTCTACGTGCAATTATCTCAATGTTCCCTCTAAGACCAGCTCAATGTTTAAAGAGCTGGTCTTAGAAGGTTTGTTAGTTCTACAGCCTTGTTGCCTTTATTGCTTGACAAGTCAATTCCAGAAAATCCAGCAGAAGGTTTTGAATGGTTTTTGTGCACACAGAGACGTGAGTGTGTTTATGTGTGTGCTTGTGCATGCACGCACACATGTGTATCAACCTATACCACTGTAAATTCTCTATTTCCCAAACACATTCCTGTTATGGAAAGAGGTTAGTTTAATTCCTTACCACCCACAGCGGATGATGTCAAGGATATCAGTTGGGTTCTTGGGGAAACAAGATATATTGAGGATTGATTGTGTAGGCTATTGCTAACTGCTTCTTTTTAACAACTGAATTATTTTTCACAGGTAGCAGCAAGTCCCACAGGGAGAGAGCAGAGAGAAAGTGAAGGATTTATGAGGCCTCGGAATCTTTTTGCAAAACATATTTGTGTGTGTGTGTGTGTGTGTGTGTGTGTGTGTGTGTAGGATTCATTCATTCATTCATTCATTCATTCATTCATTCATTCATTCATTCATTCATTCATTCATTCACAATTTCTTACTTTTAAAATGCAACCAAAGCCCATCAAAGTATAAAACAAATGATTTCTCAGGAAAGCAAAATGTAGTCAGTTGCTAAGACATAAAATTTTGATTCAGTTTTATTTTCTACATTTACTCTAAATAAGTATATTTTTCTATGGTATTTCATGCACATTACTAATATAGCTATTACTTTAGAACTTGAATGGGTAATCTGCAGTCCCAAAATGGATATGGCTCCAAGCTTCCTTTTTTGTTACCCTCATCCCAATTTGTGCCACAAAATTTCAGCATCATAATAGCTGAAAATCAGTAGTATAGTTTTCTCCATCTAGAGGCAGCATACATACAAAAACTCTAACCAATGCCATAAAATAATTTAGAAAACCGTCAATTATTCTTCACTTTTCCAATAACATTTTGTGCATGTAGAATGGCATGGGACATAGTGATTAAAGCACTAGACTAGCACTCAGGAGACTCAGGAACTATTCCTCCTTGGTCATGGATGTTCACAGGGTATCCAGGCTAGTCACTCTCTATCAGCCTAATCCAGGGGTGTAAAACTCAGTTTCATTGAGGGCCACATCAGGATTGGGTTTGACCTTGGAGGGCCCGGAGGGGGTGTGGGGTTGGCGTGGCCATGGTGGGTGTGGCCATGGTGGATGTGACACTGAACTGCATCTCCACAGACATGGTTTTATAAACTTATAAAAACAGGGAGGCGTACATTTCTGTGATTTTGTTTTTTTTAATACTTACTTGATCTACTTGATCACCTTATGAGAGAGAGAGATTAGATCAAGAAATTGACTCCATAGGAAGACTATATATTATAAATTATAATTATTGACATAGGCTAGTAGCAGAATCCTGCAAGCCTGAAAGGTAAAATATTTTACTTTCCCTCCCTTTTATAACCTTCTGAGTCAAGGGCGGCCTCCTGCAGTACTCTGGAGGCCCTGTTTTGGGCCTGGAAGGCCTCCTGGATGACTCCAGAGGTCCCATTTTGGGCCTGGACTGTTGCGTCCCCGAGTTTCCACTCCGGTCTGCCTTGCATGCAAGAGAAGAAACTCTGCAGATTGGCTGTTCCGTTGACAGCCACCGACGGGAGAAAAGACGTTGCCTGATTGGCTGATTCGTCTGACAGCTGAATACTAGCACTAGCACTAGCACTTAGATTTATATACTGCTTACAGTATACACTTACAGCCCTCTCTAAGCAGTTCACAGAGTCAACATATTGCCCCCAACAATCTGGGTCCTCATTTTACCCACCTCGGAAGGATGGAAGGCTGAGTCAACCTTGAGCTGGTGAGATTTGAACCACCGAACTGCAGCTAGCAGTCAGCTGAAGTAGCCTGCAGTACTGCACTCTAACCACTGTGCCACCTCAGCTCTAATATATAAAGAGCTGTCAGATGGAGATTCAGCAGTCACCGATTCTAAGAGCTAGTCATTGTTAGCCGAATAAATTGTTAGCTGATTGTTATCCTGCCTGGCCTCAGTTCCTTGCCCGCTCTGTTCTCAGAATAGAACACTGGCAATGAAGATGGGATAATAGGGCTGAGGTAACAGGTCAAGCAAAGACACTAAGCCAGAGCTGAGGCACTATATGAGCTGAGCGATACCTATCTAGTCATTGGCGACAATACGTCGCACCACAAGAAGATCACCACACACGTCCTTTCTGACAGGAATGGCTGCCCTGATGACTTTCGCAGCATTCAACGCGGCAACAGAAACCTGGGACTCCTATATCGATCGTTTTGAATGCTTCCTTGAAGCAAACAATTATAAGGAGCTTTCAAACAACCAGAAGCGAGCTTATTTCCTAGGTTTCTGTGGCCATGAGATGTTCGAGACTGCCAGAGCTCTCCTTGCCCCTCAGACAGTCCACTCAGTGCCCTGGGAGACTCTGCTAGCCAGGCTTAAGAGCCACTATGCGCCCCTGCCTTCTCAAATTGCCTAATGCCATGTGTTTCATCACAGAATCCAGGAAGAGGGAGAATCCATCAATCAGTACATGGCGTCCTTAAGAACCGCCACGCTGTATTGCGAGTTCAGGGACCTGGACGATGTCCTCCTCGACCGGCTGGTTTGTGGGGTACAGGACATTCGCCTGCAATGCTGCCTGATAGCCAAGACGGAAATAAACCTCCAAACCACCCTAGATGAGGCTCGTGCGGCTGAAATGTCTACCTGGTCAACAACTGAGATACAAAAGACCCAAAGTTCAACTGCTGTGAGGAAAGCCACTGCCGTACATTATGACGCGGTCGACCCAGATGAGCTGACAGACGACAAAGAGGATGTGAGCCACCTCAAAGCAACTCCAAGGAAGAGCTGTGCCAATGAAGGAAAACCGCCACAGACACCTTGTGTGGGCCGTGGCGGGAATCACATTAGATCAACCTGCAAGTTTAAGAGTGCCTATTGCTGGCACTGCGGAAAGAAGGGCCATCTAGCCAATGTTTGCCGAGCCTCCCAGCCATCCACTGTCCAGCCAACAGAGCTGCTGTACACGAGACGACCACGTTGGAAGCCGACAAGAAGTGGGGAAGACTGTTTCACTATCTTCCGCGACCCGGGCCATGCAGAAACGGTCATCGACCAAGTCAGTGTTGGCCTCAAGAAAAAATTGTACCTCACGCTTAAAGTAGAAGGAGCCCCCTGTCGAATGGAGATTGACACCGGCTCCTCCATGTCCTTAGTTTCGTGGAGCACCCTCAAGAGATTGGTGCCCACTATGGCTAAGAGACGCCTCACCTCTTGCTACCTGAGGCTCCGTGATTACCAAGGTAATCACATTCCTATCCTAGGAAGCGGCAAATTCTGAGTTGAATACAAGAATTTCGCCGGCTGCCTTCAGCTAATCATCGTCTGCGGTTCCCTGCCTAGTTTGCTGGGCTTAGATTGGTTTGAGTTCCTGGGGCTAGGAATAAGCGGCATCCACACAACCAACACCAGCAGGTTTGCAGCACTAACAGATGAATTCACTGAGGTTTTCGAGGGGGACTTAGGCAAGTACACAGGGACGCCTATTTCTTTTAATCTGGACCCCCAAGTCGCCCCAATCCATTTAAAATCCCAGCGAGTGCCTTTCGCACTCTGTTCCAAAGTGGATGAAGAACTAAATAAACTGTTGGCACAAGGAATACTCGAACCCGTAGACCACGCCAGATGGGAGACACCAATTGTCATTCCCCTAAAGCCCGATGGATCCATACACATTTGTGCCAACTACAAATGCACTTTGAACTGAGCCCTGCAGGCAAGCCCCTATCCAGTTCCTGTAGTCCAGCACCTCCTGCACACCCTGGCCTGCAGCACCATCTTTGCCAAGCTTGACTTGGCACAGGCATACAAGCAGCTCCCGGTGGATGATGCCATGGCTGAAGCACAGACTATTGTGACCCACCACAGAGCTTTCAAATGCCGCCGCTTGCAATTTGGAGTAAGTGTTGCCCCTGGCATTTTCCAAACCCTTATGGAGAGATTGCTGCAGGGAATCCCAGGCATCATTTCCTATTTCGACAATGTCCTCGTATCGGCCACCAGTCAAACCAAACTCATCAGCCATCTGCAAGCTGTGTTAAACCATTTTCAACAGGTAGGCCTCAAACTCAAGAAAAACAAATGCAAACTTGGAGTGTCCCAAGTTGAATTTTTAGGCTACCTAATAGACTCCACCGGGCTCCATCCAACAGCATCAAAGGTCCAAGCAATCCAAAAGGCGCCAACCCCAACAAACAAAACAGAACTTCAAGCCTTTTTAGGACTTTTAAATTTTATAGTGTTTTCCTGCCTCACAAGACTTCAGTAGCAGAACCACTCCATCGGTTATTGCATAACCATACACCGTAGTCCTGGGGTAAGAGAGAAGCTACCGCCTTTACAGCTGTGAAAAATCTGCTGGCATCTAACCAGGGGTGGGTTCTAACTTACCTCGCTGCCGGTTCGCTTCCTCCCACGCTGCATGGCCGCGCCTCATGGGTGCGCGTGTGCCTCATGGGCATGCGCATGCGCAGTGCAAAAAATAAAAAATAAATAAAAAAAATGCTGAAAACAGGATGGCGACGCATGCGCAGTGCCAGAAACTCAGCTTCTGTGCATGCGCAGAAGAAAAAATAAATAAAAAATAAATTTTAAAAAAATAATAATTTAAAAAACATTCAGAAAAATGATGGTGGCGCCCACGGACCGGCACTGACCAAACCGGATCGGTGACGTCATCGTGACATCACCAGCGGATTGCTACCAGTTTGGGCAAACCGGTCCAAATCGGGAGGAACCCACCTTTGCATCTAACAGCGTGCTAGTCCAGTACAGTGACAGCCTACCCTTAACCTTGGCCTGTGATGGATCACCTTACGGAGTCAGGGCCATCTAAGCCATAAGTTGCCAAATGGGACCAAAGCCCCCATCGCCTACTTCTCCAGAACAGTGTCATCGGCCGAAAGAAATTACAGCCAGATTGACAAGGAAGCCTTAGCAGCGGTAGCTGGTGTTAAGCGCTTCCATGATTACGTCTACGGCTGTTTCTTCGAGCTGGTGACTGATCACAAGCCACTTTTGGGACTCTTAGCAGGTGACCGCCAAACTCCACAAATCCTATCTCCCCGGATGACGAGGTGGACAACTACAAGCTAATCCACTGCCCGGGAAACAGCATAGGGCATGCCGATGCCCTCAGCTGTTGCCCGCTTCCATCCACTGTGCAAGAGCTCCGGCAACCTCAGTCCTGCTGATCAAGGACCTATGGTTCCCTGTGACCACTGCAGACATTGCAAGGTACTCCGTAAAAGATCGAGTGCTAGCCCAAGTGCTGGACTGGGTGCAAAGGGGATGGCTGCAGGGGCAAGTTGCCACAGAATTTATGCCCTATAGCCGTGATGGCGAACCTATGGCATGTGTGCCACAAGTGGCATGCAGAGCCATATCGGTGGGCACGTGAGCTCAGCTGATTTTTGGGCCTTCTGGGCCCACTGGGAGTCGGGAAACAGGCTGTTTCCAGCCTCCAGAGGGGGTGGGGAAGGCCCGTTTTTTGCTCTCCCTAAGTTCCAGAGCCTTTCTAGGAGCCTGGGGAGGGTGAAAATGGCCTCCAGAGGTCCTCCGGAGGCCAGAAACATTCCGTTTGCAGACTTCTGGTTGGACCGGAAGTCCCATTTTTTTTGCTCTCCCCAGGCTTCAGAGCCTTTCTAGAGCCTGGGAGGGCGAAAATGGCCTCCCCCCCCAGAGGCCCTCCATAGGCCAGAAATGGCCTGTTTCCCAACTTGAAATGGGCCATTTCTGGCCTCCGGAGGGCCTCCGTGGGGGGGGGGAAGGCCATTTTCACCCTCCCCAGGCTCCTAGAAAGGCTCTGAAGCCTGGTGAGAGCAAAAAACGGGCATGCCATCGCATGCCGGGACCAGGGGGTCATGTGCGCATGCGTGGGAGGGCCGCATGGAATTATGGGTGTGGGCACACATGCGCGCAACCCCCCGTGCTTCCCCCCCTTTTGGCACGCGAACCAAAAAAGGTTCGTCATCACTGCCCTACAGGGCTAGGCAGCACAAACTGTCAGTGCAAAGGGGCTGTTTGTTGTGGGGAAATAGGGTAGTAGCCCCTCCTGAATTGCGGAAACCGATTTTGGAAGCCTTGCATGAGGGTCATCCTGGCATTGTCTGGATGAAAGCATTAGGCCGAAGTTATGTGTGGTGGCCGAAGTTATACCAAGCCATCACAGAATGGTCACGGGTTGCCAGAAGTGCCAACAGTCATGGCCAGCGCCACCTGCGGCTTCAGCACAGGAATGGGAGACCCCTAAGGCCCCCTGGTCCTGAATACATGTTGACTTTGCTGGGCCCTTCCAAGGGCAGACCTTCATGATAGTGGTTGATGCGTATTCTAAGTGGGTAGAAGTGGTCCTAATGGCATCAACCACCTCTGAAACTGTGATTAGGGCTTTAAGGAAGTTATTTGCCACCCATGGGTTGTCCGACCTATTAGTATCAGATAACGGCCCACAGCTAACTTCAGCACCCTTCCAAGTGTTCTTAGCCGGGCATGGAATTCACCATGCCCTGGTGGTTCCGTTCCACCCAGCCAGCAATGGCCTGATAGAACGGACAGTCCGCTCCGCGAAAGAGGCCCTGGCCAAGCTTGGCCCAGTGGACTGGCAAACCAAAGTTGCTAGATATCTTCTGTCCCAACATGCCACCCCTTGCCCAACAACCAACTGAAGTTCAGCCGAGCTGTTAATGGGCCGGCGGCTAAGAATCAATCTTGACAGACTACACCCAAACTACTCACTCGAAAAGCCCCTGGACTCGACCAGCAGTTCCAGAACGTTTAAAAAAGGGTACTGGGTGTACACCCAAAACTACGGGGGACACTGCCGGTGGCTGCCAGGCTAGGTCATTGATGTAACCGGACCCTGTTCTTAGAGGGTTGAGTTGGAAGATGGCAGAATCTGGTGGCACCACATCGATCAGTTGCGATGGCGCCCGTTCGCCATGCCCAGTCAACAGTCAGGCAGGGCCCAGCCTGAAACAAATCCAACAACGGCCCCTGCTAACGAATCAACTGAAAGTCACACTCACAACGCCTTCCCAACCGACACTGACCGGATGGCAGACTTACCTTCTGAACCAGGCCTGCTTCCACCGGTTGATCCTCCAGCCGAAGTTGCAGCGCAGTCTCTGGGAGTTCCAGGGGCTTCAGCACAGCGCCTGCTTACTCCAACAGCCGCTACTGAGCTGCAAAGATCTGGGCAGAGCCAGCAACAGCCAGCATACCTCAAAGACTACGCATGCATGATCCAGGAGGGAAGGAGTATTGCATCCCCAAGTTTCCACCCCGGTCCGCCTTGCACGCAAGAGAAGAAACTCCATGGATTGGCTCACCGGCGGGAGAAAAGACGTTGCATGATTGGCTGATTCGTCTGACAACTGAATATATAAAGAGCTGTCAGACGGAGATTCAGCAGTCGCCGATTCTAAGAGCTAGTCACTGTTAGCCATTGTTAGCCGAATTAAATTGTTATCTGATTATTATCCTGTCTGGCCTCAGTTCCTTGCCTGCTCTGTTCTCAGAATAGAACATGGACGGCCTCCTAGATGACTCCAGAGGCCCCGTTTTGGGCCTGGATGGCCTCCTGGACCATTCTGGAGGCCCCATTTTGGGCCTGGACGGCCTCCTGGATGTTCTGGAGGCCCCGTTTTGGGCCTGGAAGGTCTCCTGGGCCACTCCAGAGGCCAAAAGTGGTTGCAGGAGTGTGTGTGTGCACGCCCTGCCCACGCCCCATTTTTGCTAGCAGACTGTGGGCCGGTCCTTTGCTATTTCCAGACTGGCCCCCGGGCCAGATCTAAGCACCCCGTGGGCCGGATGCGGCCCGCGGGCCTTGAGTTTGACACCCCTGACCTAATCTCTTATGGTTGTTATGGGAAAAACATGGGAGAAGAGAGTCTTATGTATTCTACTTGGAGGTAGGATGAAATGTAAGTCTAACCAATTAATAAAAAATGTGTACAATACAGCCATTGGATCCTTACTCTGTTCTCCTCTTTTTCCTCTTCTTTTAGCTGGGCAGAAAACTTACTTATCCATGGACTTTTAAGATTCAGTAAAAATATGTGGCTATACTTCATCTCCAGTTTTTGCATTGTTGATTAAACTGAGGAAAGAGATAATATCCCAAGATCATGTGGCACAGGAACTTCATTTGGAGTCTAGTTCTGGCTGGAAACAGTGTAGCTTGAAAGAAAATGTGTGTGTGTGTGTGTGTGTGTGTGTGTGTGTGTTAGAATTTGGTTGATCTCACAACTATTTCAGGGAAACTGTGGAAGAATTACATAGTTCTAAGAGTGAAACAATTCCATTCGTTGACTCTAATGTCCATTTGATGCTGTTTAATGCAGAATCACACAATTACTCCATTTAAACCAACACTTGAAAAATGGGTAATCTCTAGCTTTAAGTCCATAGGGTCTTCAGCCCAACTTCAAAGAATTTTGAAGCTCTGATTTCTGGCAGGTCTGATTTATTTCTTCTCTGACAGTCTTTAGGTAGAGTGACTGAGTAGCAGAAAACAAACAAACAAACAACTGGACAATGTTTCAGAAATTCAAGTACTACTCGTGAACTATCTACATGTAGATAGTTCACGGGTAGTCCTTGTTTAGCGACTGACATGTTTAGCAACTTTTTGCTAAACTCCATTTACTGTGATGATGAAAAAGTAATGTTGCATTTACAACCTTTACAGATCTGTAAAGTGAAGCTGAAATAAGGTTATGAACTCAGTCACACTTTTACGTATCAACACTTTGCTTAAGTTGCCAATGAGTACTAGTTATACTGTTTTCATTATTAAAGCATTTTATCTAAACATATACAGAAAAATATGTTTATCCCCTTATTTTTGTCAACCAATTTCAGTTTACAGTAGTGGCCAAAATTGTGGAAACATTTTGGGAAAAGTGTACAGTATTTTTGAGGTTTGATGGCTAATAACACCACTTTTTTTGGAGTAGTACCATAAAATTATATATTAATGGAAAGATAATTTAATCAAAATGTAATGCAATAACTTTTATGAAGGATTTGCTATTAGAATAGCAGTTATAAAGAAGAA
The DNA here is from genome assembly GCA_003457575.1 of Thermophis baileyi. Classification (NCBI taxonomy): domain Eukaryota; kingdom Metazoa; phylum Chordata; class Lepidosauria; order Squamata; family Dipsadidae; genus Thermophis; species Thermophis baileyi. Next base: position 1,009,316 of record QLTV01001499.1, read on the forward strand.
AAGTGAAACACGTAGAAAAAATGAGATATACAAAAATTGTATATCCTTGCACTCAACTTCACATTGCATTGCGCCATTTCATCTTGTATACTCCCAGATGATTTTCTTCTGGCACGTAGGCACAGTCTCTTAATTCTTCTTTTATCACTTGCTGTTGTGCAGCTTTTCCTGCAAATGTCCTCCTCTCAGCTTCAATACATGACAACAATAACTGAATCCTACTGTGATCTGATTGGCTGATTGCCAAAACAAGATGACACCTGATTGGCTCTCTAAACACTCATGCTCATTGGCTACAATCAGATGAAGGAAAGCTACCTGATATCAACCTAGTAAGCAAGTTGTGCTTCCTTTTTCTGGTTATTTGGCTATAACTTTTCATAGAATACAGATTGAACAAACTTTGTTGCATTACATTCTTGATTAAATTATCTTTCCATTGATATATAATTTTATGGTACTACTCCAAAGCAAAAGTGGTGTTATTAGCCATCAAACCTCAAAAAGACACTTTTTCCAGTTTCCACAATTTTGGCCACTACTGTAAATCTCAGTTTTTTCTAAGAGGCAGTCTATTATATTTTATAATATTTTTTCTTAGATGCCCCTTGAATTTATTCCCAATATTTTCCTATTGATCTATCAGCCATGAATAAAAATTTACACTTTTCAAATTTGTATTTTCTTACCAGAAAATAATAACAAAATGATCTTATACAATGATTCAATGATATATGAAATTTAGGCTCAATAAAAGGTCAGTTACATATAGTTTTAATGGAGCAGAAAAACGATGGCATTAAGAGGTAGCATTTGTTGTTAAGACTATTCTCTAAAGTCTCTCTTCATTCAGTTTAACTAGCTCTTTTGCTTTTATTTCATCCTATTCTATTTTCATATTTTTTACTCTCCTGCTGTAGACCTGTTTTTTTTTTTTTTTACTGGAAAGTGGTATTTTTATCATCTCTGCCATGGGAAAAAGGAAGAAGAGGAAACATTCACATTCTGCTTCTCAGACTTCATTCAAGTCTATTAAAAGCTCAAAGTTAAACCAAAATTAACTGTAGTCCATTTTATCATGTTAATCAAACGTATCTCTTATATATTTACATGAGTCATTATTTTATATTATTTCCTATTTCTGTTTTTCAATTTTACTTGTGTTATTAGTTGTCCAGAGTCCATGATAAAATAGAGGGTTGGTTTTTTTTGTTTTTTTTTTAAATTAGCATAAGTAATGACAAACCTCAGGACACCCAGTCAGCTTTATGGTTGAGTGGAGCTTTGAATCTAGGCCCATCCAATCCTAGTCCACAGGACTAGTTTGAACCATAGTCCTATCTGTTTCTTGTACTGAATGGACTACCAATATGGCAAAGTGCACAACATTCCTGTTTTGAGTGGGAATTGGTGAGAAAGTTACCTTAGTACCATGGAGAGCTACTGCATCTGGACCAGGCCAATATATCTATCTGCCTTGGAATCATCTATAGCGGGGCTGTCAAACTCACGGGCCGCGGGCCAGATGCGTCATGCACTGGCCATGCCCATGACCAGTTTAGCAAAGGGGAGAAAAGTCCCGATACATGACAGTGACATGAGTTTGACACCCCTGATAAGCGTGTCATTCGGGGCTTCCTGGCCTTTTGTTCACTGTCTATTCTGTTGATGCCCATGAACCAGTTTCTCCAAGCATGCTTCAATATTAAGAGAGGACAGATGGAAAAATATCCTCCATTAACCATGCTGTTTCTCCTTGTCTCTGGGCAGTTGTATGGACTCTACTATGGCCATTGTTTCCAGAATGATATTGGTATTAGTCTTTTACAGCACATCCAAACTGTGGTACCTAAGAATGGCTAGATATGTTTTCTTTGGGATTTCATAGATCACAGTCCAACTGATCAAATGCACGGAATATTCTCCTGGGAGATAAATATTTATATTTTGTATGCAAAGGTATTTTGAAATGGGTGAGGAAGGCAAAGGGAAAGGCAAAGAGAAAATGATGAAGGGCAAGCTAATAAGCAAAATTATTTTAGCTGAGAAAAAAAAACAAAGCAGCAACAGGTGTTGACAGAGACCTTTTTGTGCCTAAGTTAGCAAATCTTAGATGTCTAATACATGAAAAATCATGTTTAATTTTCTAATAACAGTTACATTTGGCTGTTTCAAGATGAAGCCTATCTTTACCATTCCAGCTGTTTCATACTTCTGGAGAGCCACAAATTGTTATTGTATTAGCTTTAAGGTTCTAGAAGAACATTTGTTGCAGAGGTGGGTTCCTACCGGTTCTAACCGGTTCTTTAGAACCGTTAGTAACTTGGCGATGACGTCACGGAGCCGGTTCTGTCTCTGTGGGTGCTGCCAACTTGGATTTTTCTTCTGCGCATGTGCAGAAGCTATTTTTTGATTGTGCGTGCAAAGCGTGCGTGCGCACGGCGCAACCCTGAGCAAACCGGCAGCAAAAGGATCCAGAACCCACCCCTGATTTCTTGTATTGTAGGAAATGACACAGGTCAGCACAATTGTTTACCAACATTTACAAGATCATGTTCTCATGATCATAAAAATGAAAAATACAAAATAATATTATGGAAAATATATTTGATTTAGAAGGATGCACTGAATGTGGTGCTTCCAAAGCTACTGTAAAATTTCTGCCTATAAATTTATCTTCTGATCACTACAAATGAAGTATGCAGAAAATGGAGATGGCTGCAAGCAAGTAATTTGACTTTTTCTAATTCGTTTAATGATGGTCGAACAGGTATCTATCTGTTCTGGGTCTTCAATATCACTTCCTATTTAACTGCAAATCCCTGTCATGCTCCCTGTTCCATCTGATCTTTTTTAGATTGTTAAGTTGCATATTGTAATTGAAAAATGAGAAACTGGCCTGCTCCAAAGCAAAGTACTAGTCTTTCCCCCCCCCCACCAATAGTACATCTGAGCCTCCAATGAATCCTATCACTTTGCTTAAATAATTAAAATTATGGATAGCTTCAGTCCACAACTTGCTTTGGAAATGTGTGCACCGTGCATGGAAAAAGGAAAAAAGTAAGCAAAAGTGCTAGAGTGCATCTTGCAGGGCTACAGTTGTTTACTGGCAATGAAGAGTTTAAGTTTAAGTTTAAGTTTAAGTTTATTTGTATTTCTATGCCACCCAACTCCCAAGGGACTCTGGGCGGCTTACAACAATATAAAAAAACTTGATAAAATATAAAAAACTATTAAAAAGAGACATAATAAAAACATTTAAAAACAATTAAAAACTCATACACACTGTTTCATGGCCGGATCTCGCCAAATTGCAGAAGCGAGATCAATGGCCCCAAGCCTGCCGGAACAGCCAGGTCTTCACCGCTTTCCGGAAGGCCAACAGTGGGGGGGTAGTCCAGATCTCAGGAGGTAAGTGGTTCCAGAGGGCGTGGTAGAAGGCGGTCTCGAAGATAGCCTGGCCCTGAGCCATGTAGGGCTTTAAAGGTAATAACCAACACCTTGAATTGTGCCCGGAGACCAATAGGGAGCCAGTGCAGCTCGTGGAGAATTGGTGTAATATGGGTGTACCTAGGTGCACCCATGACAGCTCGCGCAGCCGCATTCTGGAACAACTGTAGTCTCCGAACACTCTTCAAGGGTAGCCCCATGTAGAGCGCGTTGCAATAATAAGGCCCCAATAAGAACAAGGCCCTCACCTTTTTTTCTTTCCTATGTTTCCTAACATGTAATAAAAATATGTCCCTCTCTATATGTCTTTGATTCTTCATTGTCTCCACTATACATGTATATGGTGTACTGTACATGTATAATAATAATAAAGTCTAAACATCTGGCTGGTTTTGTGACCAATAATAATAATTAAATGTGGAAGTTTCAAAGTTATTCATTACACTTTACACTTTATCCTGTAAGTGGTCTCATTGACAACAATTTTGAGACAGAAAAGGATATGAATTAGCTAAAAAAGAAGTAAAAAAATTGCTTTTACTGTATTTGGAAAAAATGAAGTCTGAGCTGGAATCCTTGCGATAAAGTACAAAAGAATTCAGTAAAGATATTGAAAGCTCATTTGTCATCGACAAGTGTGCATAGCCATAAAAACAGCCAAAATTGTAAAAGATTATGGCATATAGCTTGATAATAAGAACTAATAAAGATAGTAGCACTAGAAGAAGACTACAACTATTTGGGAAGTTTGGAAGCCAATTTGTTATAGAATCAAATAAATCCAATTTGTTATAGAATCAAATAAAAGAAAATGCTTCTGCCATATTAAATGTTTGAAAATTTTTGAAGTTAAATGGTGGAAACTGTCAGGCACGAACAATCAGATCCACATGTGCAAAGTTCAAGCTAACTACAGAGTTGTGCCTGTAATACAGGAATCTCCCCAATCTGACAGCCTACTTCTGGGAACTATTGGATAAGATTCCAAGGAACTTGGGGCATGGGGGGGGGGAGTTGGCTTTAGCTTTGTTGCTGTTGTGCAGAGACTCCAGGCTGGTTCTGTGCTTGATCCCTCCTCCCTGCCAGTCTGGGTGCTTCCCAAAGAAACATCATCAAACCCAGGCAGTGAGCCTGAGCCACAGTTCAGTTTAAATCTTAGGAGGGGCCTGTTGGCATTACCTTCTAATGCAGTAGAGGGACACAAACCAAACAGAAGAGTTTGATAAATGGCTGGGCTAAGACAGACCATGAGAAAGACAGGCACAATCTGATCTTTGACAGTCAATGGATGAAAGAATAGCCAGGAGAGTGAATCCACTAAAGTTTTTATAGTCTGTTCCTCCAGTTTTATCTTTTTCACATATGCCTAGATATCAGATTGCCTTAGTTTGGGGCAGTGGTGGGTTGCTGCCGGTTCGGACCGGTTCTCCCGTACCGGTGGTGGAAATTTCCACCTGCTTGCCGAACCAGCAGTGATGGCCGGCTGTCCACGTCCCCGAACCGGTTCTCTGGTCGCCGCGGCTGGCAAAGAACCCTCTGTGCATGCACAGAGGCTTCTGCGCATGCACAGAGGGTCATTTCCCCGACGCGATGTGAACCAGTAGGGAAGGTAAGTGGAACCCACCCCTGGTTTGGGGCCATTTGGTTCAGAGGTGGGTTCCTCCCAGTTCGGACCAGTTTGCCCAAACCAGTAGCGACCTGCTGGTGATGTCACAGTGATGTCCGGTTCGGTCGATGCCGGTCTGTGGGCGCCACCATCTTTTTTTTTGAATTTTTTTGACTTTTTTTGATTTTTTTTTGAGTTTTTTTAAAAAAATTTTTTTTAAATTTGTTTTCAATTTTTTTGGGGGGGGGTTTTCTTCTGCGCATGTGCAGAAGCCAAGTTTCTGGCACTGCACATGCATCGCCACCTTGTTTTTGGCTTTTTTGGGGGGGAATTTTTTTCGGATTTTTCAGCACTGCGCATGCGCGCGCCCACGCGGCGCAGGAGAAAGGAACCAGCAGCGAGGTAAGTTAGAACCCACCCCTGATTTGGTTGGGTCATAAACCCATGCCTTGCAGGAGACTCAGATCTCCAAAAAAAAACCAAAGAAGTTTTTTTTAAATATATCTACCAAACCATATCTGGCCCAGAACTCTTCTCCATCTCCATTTGTGATTCAGAATATCTTCTGGCCAATTTAAATTAAAACTGGATGAAATGTTGCTTTTGACAAAGCATAAATGTAATAATTGGAGTTGCTTTGCATAGGAACAAATTAGGCAGAGAATCAAAATACTTGTAACTAATTCAGCTCTGCTTTAACTGTTTTTGCAGTAGTCTTGTTGCATAATTATGCTAGAACACTGTTAGCCAGCATCACTTTTAATCAGGAGACTGTGTGCTTATAACGTTATCTTGATAGTAATCTCATGCTTGGTCTCATATGATTTCATGTCATCTTTTCATTAATGTTTTGCATCTTGTATTTTACTCCCATCTAAAGTTTATTACTGTTGGCTGTTATTCCATACTGTTGACTAATATAAGGAGAAGAAGTCCAAAATGTTTCCTTCAGCATTCAACTTTTTAAAACATTCTTTTCACTGCTGATTTTTGAATGGATAGTGATAATTCTGGAAAGATTTAACCCCATACTTTAATCCTAAAACTAACGTTTGATCGTCTCCCTTTCAATATCTGGAATCAAAATACTTTTTCATATTTAATAGTGCTTATAAAAGTCTTATAACGATCCACATATAATATTCCTTGGCAATTCAGCAATATGTTTTGCATACATCCCCCACATATAAAGAGAGAACAATGTCATCCACTTCTCTGTTATTGTTCTTTCCTAAATCTAAATTCTTGCTCATTTTTTTCTGTTTCATCTTCCCTCTGATCTGATGTATCGGTTTCTGCTCTAATGCTCTAATACTTATCAAAATACAAAAAAATGCTCCATCAAGTCAAGCTTGACCCCTGTGAAGACATCCACATACAGTAGCTTTCTTCAGAACAGCATGGAAGTGGATGGAAATGGATTCTGTTTGTGCATCATATTGTCTAAACTGTTGTTATTCTTCTATAACACCTAGAATCCTTGAGACTGAGTTCACTTGTAAATCTAATAAATTAACACATCAATATATAATTTCAGTCTTTGGGGATATTTTAAAATTTCCCAATCTACTTTATATTTCTTGGGTTTTTCTGGTGGTCCCCTTTGAAGTGTTTTTCAGATCCAGCCCTGTTTACTTTTAATTGCCTAAACGGAAAACCAAACTATATGATGCAGCCACCTTGCTGAAGGAAAGCATGCAAAGGCTTTTTTTTATGTCTGCCTGATAAACAGTTCAGCTGCCTGGAATTTTATGATGAAAGAAAGAGCTTTGTCACAACCATAAATATAAATAATGTGAATAAAATGTAAATTCAAGGTATAAATAGAACGTTAAAAGTTATGTTCATCAAAGTATTTCATGCATATTTAGGAGAGGTTGGTAAAGTATCTCTCTTTTTTTTATAAAAAGCATTAACTGGAGCCCCACAAGATAGAATTGTTAATTACAACACAGGGGCAACAGGATTTATAAATGGGAAGGGAGTTTGAACCTTTTTGATATTATTTTCCTGCCAAATACTCCTACCTAAGGTAATATTTGCAGCACTTCAGCAATCAGTGTCTTTCATCTTTTGTTTTATTCTGATTAAATCAAAAAACCTTCCCACTGGCAAATATCTAAAAAGAAAGAGGCCCTTGCTTTAACCTGCCTACATTTGCTAAGGATTTTATATCTGGGAGTAGAAGGAATAGCTCCCTGCCATGCCAGTAAACTTCACCCCACCCCCACCCTAAAATTGATTATGCATCTTATTTCTTTTTTTTATTTTTTTTCTGAACAAATTTTGTCCTGCCTATGTTATCTGAATCACTATGGCTCCTTTGTTTGTTTTTGTCCTGCTGTTGCTGTTCCTTGTTCTTCTTTTCTGATATAGAATATAAGGCTTCTGGAGAGATTCTTGACCATTTATGCACTGCCTGGAGTACTAATGAGATTCTACACAAGTCCTCGGTGTTGAAGGCCAGTGGATCAGAACGACTTGCACCCATCATGTGCACTCTGTGCAACCTTTGATTGGCATGCCTAGCCTGCCATATTGTTAACTCTGCAGGTATGTCAAAAGACAGACTAATAAAAGAGCTGAAAGATAAAAGGATACAGTTGTTGAAAAGTTAAAACTCCTCCCATGTTCTTCTTCTCTCTTTCTTCCACATCCAAGTTTTACTGGGCACATCCCATGCCTAACCGCAGACAGCTTGAAAACTTTGACAGAAAGCTTTCTATGCATACTCAGGCATGTTGGGACAAAGCCTGCCCAATCTGAGTGTCTCCTTGTCACCTATCAATCCCAAAGCTGCCTGCAGCAAGCTCGAAGTGGGGAGAGGGGGAGTCTCGGGTTACTCCAGAAGAGCACTTTTAGGCTCAGCTTGGCGACGGCTTGAGCACACAGGAAGGATGCATTCCACTTTGAGCTTCAAAAAGGAAGAAAAGAAAGAGTTTGTGCAAGGCCTTTGATCTTGCTTCTTCTCTGGTAGCTCTTTGAGAAACCATATACTAGAGATGGAAGAGGAAGAGAAGAGCTAGGTGGACCCCTTGAGCCATTTTTTTTTAAAGCCAGTCTCCAAACTAAATCAAAGTGTGTGAGGTGGAAAGTCTGGCACTTGGGATGAAAGAAGGAGCCACAATTCTGGCAAGAAGGGAAAGAAAAAGGGTGAGGCAATCCTGATATTGCCTCCTCACAAAGGCAGGGTTGGCTCCAGAAAGGTGGATCCACATGCAGCTCAGAAGGCAAACAGCTTTAGGTCATTAGTATCCTTGCCAGGCAATATGTGAGAGGAGGAATGTTGGTAAAATCATCTGATGTCTCCTAGGAGCCCATAAATGTTCTTCTTAAATTAAGGAATCTCAAGTAGGCCTTTCAGAGCCTTTTCCAAAGGAATGTAGGATCTTGTCTGTATTTTCTCTTCCCAGTTAAGGGGACTGGACACAAAATACTATGTTCACCCCTTACCACTATCCATATCCAACCAGTTGGATGACCCAACTCTTCTACTTTCCTTCCTTCTCAATCACTCCTACTTCTGCTTTCTCTTTTTCCTTTAATTATTTATAATATGTTAGGAATGCCAAATAACAGAGCTACAATTGCCTGTCCAGTTTTATTTCTCACAAAAGTCTTTAGGCTGAAGATACACAGCTTCAGTTTTATCAAGGAGGTGTCAGCCCTTAAGTAGCAGATACCCCAATGTCACATTCACAAGCAGGCCAGTGAAAACAATAAAATAAAAGTAAATTATAGAATGATTGTTAAATATTTATGTTTTAAATATTTATATTTAAAATTTCTGCCAGTAGATGCCCAGAAATAAAATTAACAGTCTCATCTTGAGCATTAAACCAATTTTTAAACTAATACAATTAATTTTTTAAATCAATTGTCTAAAACAAAGGGGACAACCCATTTCCTGCCAACGTCTTCCAGAGTAATTCCAAAAGTAATGGAGCTGAAATTCCTAACTTGAGGATCAAGAAGTAAATAAACTGTTCCGCCCTTCAAATGAACGAAAACACTGCTATAATGGCAAGCATGTTATTTGCGCCCTTTTAGTGTGTGTGTTTGTGTGTGTGCAGAAACATGCACATATATGTACATATAAACATGCACACAAGTATTAATAACAAGAATTTAAATTTATTTGGAAAATTTATCTATTTATGTTCCAACATTTCTGTTAACCGCTGTGGGTGGTTTAAAAAAGTGCATAAAAACAAAAATAACCTCCTCTTAAACATTACAATACCAATGGCTATTTTATAATATAGGCCTTGTCATAGAAAAGGCTGAATTAGTTGATCCATGATGGTATATCCAAGAGGTGTCCTACTGCTGGCCTTGGAGCTGGAATGGGCTTATAGGAGGCGGTCCGATAGACAGATAGAGTATCATTGTGAGCATCATGAATTATGATCAGAACATAATTAGATTAATACTTCCTAATTCCATTTTATCATATTATATCATATCTCAAATATCATATCTCAGAGTCCTTCGGGAGTTGGGCGGCATAGAAATACAATTAATTAAATTAAATTAAATTAAAACTCAAAAATATTCATTTAATGGGGATCATTTTGCTATTAAACAATCGGAAGTCAGCTTTTCTCTCTCTCTAGTGACATCTATTAATTTAACTTCTGCCCACCCTTATTCTATCTAGGTCTTTTTGAATTAGTTTTGACAATGCCAATCAAATATTGTGAGAAGACCTAGATTGAATAATCAAATTTCACGAGGATTAGCAGAAGCTGACATTTTGGGAATGCAAATCCAATTGCCTGTAATAATATTATTCCTTTCCAATTTTCATTTTTAAAACACTTATCCAACCTGTTGCTGCACCAATAAAATAAGGTATTATCTGTATTACTTATTCTCCAATTCAGCTTCCCCCCCCCCTCCAAAATCTGTATTGTTCTCCAGTTTGCTCTAGTGGTTAAGACACTATACTAGGAACCAGGAGATTGAGTTCTAGTCCCACTTTAGGCATAAAAGCAGGCTGAGTGATGCTTGGCGGATCTCTCTTTCTCAGCTGAAGTTACTGCACAGGGTTGTTACTGTGAGGAAAAGGAAATATTAGGTATGTTTGCCACATTGAGTTATTTATAAAAATAATAAAGGCAGAACAAAAATAAATAAAACAATAGGACATTCTACAGTTTTCATCTAGAAAACTAAGAGAATTAGGTCCCACTGCATTAGTGATTATATGGACAAGTGTCCACCATTTCAGCCTGTATCTGATGATAATCCATAGCTTTTTCAAAGATATCCAATGATCTTGTTGATCCTATCTATTAATGTCATCCATTGTATTCCCCTTTTTCTACTTCCTTCAGTTTTGCCAAGTATAGTAGGGTTTTTTTCCCCCTACTGCTTGGATTATATGCCAAAAGGATGTGAATATCTGTTTGCTGACCAGTGCTTCAAGGGAATGAATAGCCAGATCTGAGAGATTATCTGGATCTACCATATAATGTTTCTGTGGTAGAAGTTGGTGGCATGCCCTCTCCTGAAAAAGCTCTTGTTAGATTCTGTTATGAATGTTTATTTTCACCCAGTTTTCAACACTTCCCTATTAGAGGAGGTCATTGAGAATGTAATGGCAAATAAATTGCAGAGGATTCTGAAGAAAATGGATTATCTGGAATCTTTTCAGTCAGGAATCATGCTCAGCATATTCTGGTAAATTATCCCTACCTGAACTTAGATCAGTGATGGCTAACCTTTTTGTCGTCGTGTGCTGAAAGCGCTCTCACGCACGCACCCATAATGCAATGTGTGTGCCACCNCTGTCCCCATGCATGCATGCATGACCCCCGCACATGCGCCCCACCACCCCGTGCATGCATGCATGACCCCCGCATGCACACATGACCCCCATGCGCACCCCTATGCATGCACGCGTGACTCCCGCATGCACCCCACCCCCTGCGCATGCACGGCAGAGACCCGAAAACCAGCTGGCTGGCGGGAGGAGCTGAGCTGGGGTGACAGCTCGCATGCCCGCAGAGAAGGCTCTGCGTGCCACCTGTGGCACGTGTGCCATAGGTTCGCCATCACGGACTTAGATGGTGGGAGTATACTGTCTTAATCCCATCAGACTTCTTGGTGGTATTCACTACTATGTTATGCTGGCTCCACTCCTGCCTTAGCATGTGGATGTTTTGTGATCTATTGGTAGTCATCGGGGAAGAGGGAGGGTATCAAACTAATGGATTGTCTGGGAGCTGAGATACTTTGTAAGTTAGAGTGATAAAAATGATTGGATTAATAAGGGATGAGTAGGAAAGTTCAATTCAGCTTTTGGCCAAGAGGTTGTTATTGGATGACCAGTCACCTACTCTCAGCCAAGCTATGTCATAAGGTTTCCATGAAGATAAAAAAAGATATGTGTGCAAAATGATACAATGTTTATTTTATTTTATTAAATTTATACTGCGTATTTCATTCAGGAATTCAAGGTGGTGTACACAGCTCCTTCTCTTATTTTACCAACCAAAAAGTAGGTTGAGTTGAGTCAAAATGACTGATCTAGAGTTGCCCACTGAACTTCTAAGTCCACAATGGACTAGTACCTGGATTTCCCAATTCTTGTCCAATATCTTTTCCATTATGCCTCCTTGCAAAAGTGCTGGAGAGATCCAGTCTCAAGTTTTCATTGAGCTTTGGAATTTCCTGGGAAATTTGAGGAATCATCATTATCCCAACCCAATCTCCTTCCCAGGATTGTTGCTATGAGGCTAAAATATGGGGAGACAGTAGGCTGGAAATTCTGGGAATTGAAGTTTCTAAGTTTGAAATACACTAATTTAAACAATAGGACAACTTGAGACAGACCTCACTGAATGCTGCATGCTTACTCTAATAAAAGCAGAATCAGGCGTTGGTTGTTGTGGCAATCAATAGATGAGGAAGACACTATCCACATCTTCCTCCCACACCTTTTCTTAACTACTTTTCCAGTTACCCCTGCCAGCAATTTCTTTATCAGTTGTTCATCATCATAGGTCCATAATTCTTTCTGACAGGTCTTGGAAGGGAAGACCTGGAAAAATTCCCTTAGCCAGACATCTTTAGGAATCATATATCACTATGCCAATGCCCTGCCCCTTTCCTCAAGTGGGTGCAGGGCCTATGGAAGCACATTTTTACACCACAGGACTGTTTTCTTCCTAGCAGAAATATTTATATATGGCTATATCTATGCTACAGATATAACTTTGCTTTGAATGATTCTTACCAATATAATCCCTGACTCCTTGCAAGTGTTTTCTATGGGTTTATTGTTTCCATGTTATATGAATTTCCAACTTTTCTTTTCTTTGTTTGGTGTTTTACAGTTTTACCCAAGCAGGAAGTCAATGCTTAGAATTTCTAGACTTAAATCTCTTTCGGAAGAGATGCCTGCAATGCTAAAAATTAAGATTTGATTTTTAACCTGGATTGTAATTCTGCAGACTTTAAATGGAATTTAAATTTTAATAATCGCAGGTATTTTCCAATCATTCATCTATTTATTTTTGAAAGGACATTTACAATTAAAAATGTTAAATTCTGTGTTCTACTTCAATTGATATTATAATGGATATTACAAGCTAACTTGGAGTCACTGTGTCCTGAAAGATGATTTAAAATCTATTTTTTAAATTTAATAGAAATTTATACTACTTTCTAGTGAATTAAGGGGGTGGGGAACATCTCTCTCTCGCTCTGTGTGTGTGTGTGTGTTTGTCCACAAACACACACAATTGTGTCCACACACACACACACACACACACACACACCATTACCTCCAGAATTTTGGGATCCCATAATGCTGAAACTGGTGGAAAAGGATGGAAATGATCGTTTTCTTAAACTGATATATGCTATCTGCAATCAGAACCCATTTGGCAATTAGGTTTCCAAGCTTTGCAAATAGACATAACAATTTTACTTATAGCAGATGCATCCTTGCCTTTAAAAGCTGTCCATCATGCAAGAATACAAAGGCCTAACTTCCCAAATATTGTCACATGTGAGTTGCATTTATGTAGATTACAACTCACAACCTCCACTAGGTGTCTCTTTTACTTCACTGCCCCAGAGACTTTTCCGCTGATTTCTCCAGATGTTTTGGGATTTTAACTTCTGGAATTCCTGGCCAATACTGCCTGTGGGTCATTCTGGCTGGAAGTTCTAAAAGCAATGGTCTCAATATGCCTGGAAGACATCTGAGTAGAACAGATTGGAGTAAAGCAGAGGTGGTTCCTCCCGGCTCGGACCGGATCGCCCGAACCAGTAGCGACCCGCTGGTGACGTCATAATGACGTCACAGATCTGGTTCAGTCGGTGCCGGTCCGTGGGCGCTGCCATCTTTTTTTTTTTGAATTTTTTTGAATTTTTTGAATTTTCTTTTTAAATTATTTCTTTTTAAAAAAAATTCTGGGTTTTTCTTCTTCTGCGCATGTGCAGAAGCCAAGTTTTTGGCATTGTGCATGCGCTGCCATCTTGTTTTCGGCTTTTTTTTTTTTGGAAGTTTTTCTGATTTTTCGTCACTGCACCTGCCCATGCGGCACGGGAGGAAGCGAACCGGCAGCGAGATAAGTTAGAACCCACCCCTGGAGTAAAGGATTTGATTATTAAATCTTTTGATAGCATCCATCCACATATGATGTGCTAGCAATGGAAAGAACAGGAGGGAAAGGAGAGCTGAGAAGAGAGTTCCTACAGAAGCCTAAAGAGAATTAACCAAAACAGGACACAGTGGTTACATCACTCCATATGTCAGCCCACCTATTGGAATGAGTGGGCAGCATATTTTGTCCATTTGACACAGATATTGGACTAGACAATGTAGAGATCATGCCATAAAATGCTTTTAATCCAGACTGCAGTGGTCAGTAACACTAATAAATCTGTTATGAGTTACAAAAATTAATGATGCATCTGGGAGGTGAATACCCTTTTATAAAGATTACAGGAACAAATTAACTCCAGGAAAAGACCCCTTTTCTCTTAATCTAAAAGAGATTCTAATCTCTTTCAATGATTGTGGTTTTCCTTGACCATCATATGTTTTCATGTTATTTTTATATCTATTACTACATCTGGTACACACATGCCTATGAACTGTACTGCAGCCTTTAGATAATCTGATAAATTTATTATAAAATGGGATTGAATTGTATCAAAACAATAACTAGTATGCATTTGCCTAAGATGGGAAACCTTTGAGTCAGAGACCACAGCACCCCTTTTCCACAAGGTCTTTTTTGGAACCTCAGAGGGTTTTCCACTCAAAATCAACAGCAAACCTTCCCATTATAGTTTCCCATCAATGTTCTAAAATAAGAACAAAGGGAGGGAAAATACTATAAATCTTTGGTCAGGGTTAATAAATCTTTAGAAAAATAAAACCACTCTTCTTCAGTTACCCTCAAATAATAATAAAAAAAGTCTTGGTCTTGTCCAGTCATTATGATGTCATTATGTAAAACTTCTGTTCAACACTGCCTTTGGCCACCCACCTTTCTTGTTTAAAAAGTGACATTAACTTGGTCCCAGAGGTTGAGTGTATTTTAATGCTGCTGTCCTATATTTATCTGTGAGGGCATCCATGGGGAGAGCCAAAAAATCAAGATGGCAGCTGCACAGTTGAGGGTCTAGCACTATTTTATGTGCATCACATGTAAAAAAGTGATTGGCTTTGACTGTGTGGTCTTGATGTAATCTTTTTTGACAACCTTCCTCTCCTTTGTGAATGCTTTTGGTTAGCTGACAATGAAGTCTGTGAGGTTTATTAATGAGTAAACACATACTGACTTGCTGCGGTGGTTGCATTTAATATCCTGCTTTTAAGCCAGGGATCTGAAGCTCTGTATGAAAGGTAAAGGGAATACATATATTGTTCACATCATTGATAATTTTTTTAAAAAATAAAAAAATGTAGATGCACTTATCTTCCTTTAAAATTCTGGGATAAACTTCTCTTTTGAATTTTCTTCCCTCGTGCTGCTTTTTAAGACGTAAGGACTCTTTCAAGGTAGCTATAAATATATAAATGTATATTATATTTATTGCTGGATTATATCTGTATGTTGGAGAGCACATCATTGTGCAAAATTTTCATATGTAAGGTGGTTTCTGCATAACGTCTCTAAGTAGAAAGATGACAGATACATATAAAATTGCATATATGGAGATTCACACTGTGTGTAACTGGAATCATTGGCCTGGCTGGTTTATATTTTATAATGGCCCACGTATCTCTGTTTTTTTTTAATAGATCATCTCACTTTTAATTTGTCTAGGAAAAGCAAAGAAAGAGGGATATTGTTCTGTATTGGCACAAACCAGTTTATCCAGTACTAGGTCAGTTTCGTCAATCTAGTCCATCATTTGGATCACAGATTTTTGATCAGTTCTCATAATATGGCTATTTAATATTAGCCATAGCAGTGTGGAATTTGTGTGGAGGGCACAAGGGTGGGGGAAATTGTCCAACTTTTAGGTTGGTCTGAGGGTTGGGATTTGCTTACTTGCTTACTGACTGATATGCTGCTGCAGGCAAGCAATATGTTATTTCTTCCTCTATCCAGTAGGACCTTAAACGATATTTGTTTATTTGGAATACCTTGTGGGTTAACCATACCTGACTTGAAGATGAAATGGAAAATCTCCCATAAATATGAGAAAACTCTGATGTTTCTCGTTATCTCTTCTATTTCTTTTTTTTTTAATTTGGATAAATCCTGTTTATGATGATGATTATCTCCTGCTTACAATGATATTTATCATATGATGAATGGATGAAAGAGCTAAGTATGATTAACTTATCGAAGAGACATGATGACTGTCTTTCAGTACTTAAGGCAGGAGTGGGTTCCAGATTCAGGTACTGCCGATTCGCTCAGGGAAGCACCCCGCGTGCGCATGCACAGTACTTAAAAAAAGCTTCTGCGCATGCGCAGAAGCAAAAAACAAGATGGAGGCACCTACGGCACCGCCGAGAAAACCGGCTCAGGGGCATGGCAGGCCTGCCACATTACTAACGGTTCTATAGAACCGGTCCGAACCGGTAGGAACCCACCTCTGACTTAAGGGTCTGTTACAGAGAAGAGGAGGTTGACTTATTCTCCAAAACACCAGAGAGCAGGACAAAAAAAGTAAAGGGGGAAAGCTTGTTAAAGAGAGATCCAACCTAAAAGTAAGGAGAAATTTTCTGACAGTGCCTCCTGGGGTTGTGGTTGCTCCATCATAGGAAGTTTTCAAAAATAGACTGGAACAACCATTTGACAGGATCTCCTGCCTTGTGCAGGGGTTGGATTGGAAGATATCCAAGGTCTCTTTCAGCCCTATGATTCCATGGTCTATGTTTTTCCCCTTTAGTTTAATATCACCTACGTCCCTCTCTTATAGAATTGAGGATGAATGGAGTCTTTCTTTATTTTTTTCCATCTCATCTCATCTCATCTCATCTCATCTCATCTCATCTCATCTCATCTCATCTCATCTCATCTCATCTCATCTCATCTCATCTCATCTCATCTCATCTCATCTCATCTCATCTCATCTCATCTCATCTCATCATCTCATCTCATCTCATCTCATCTCATCTCATCTCATCTCATCTCATCTCATCTCATCTCATCTCATCTCATCTCATCTCATCTCATCTCATCTCATCTCATCTCATCTCATCTCATCTCATCTCATCTCATCTCATCTCATCTCATCTCATCTCATCTCATCTCATCTCATCTCATCTCATTCTCATTCATTCTCTTGCATTTATATAATATCTTTTCATTTTGAGTAGAACAGACGGAGGATAGACCTGTCATTCTCCACTTAAAAAACTGGGGGAGGATAGGTCAAATATTGGACAATGGTAGTTCAATGAGATTCAGTTAAGTGAGATTCAGAGTATCTCATCCAAACCCACCTACCATTTCATAATTGTAATTCATAATTGAGCCAGGAATTGAATTTGGCTGTCTTAAATGCTAGCCGAACAATTTCATTAATTTTGATCTCCTTAAGTGTTTATGGTTGAAATTCACTAAACTGTGGTCTTGTACTTAATCAATTATAAGTATGGTAAAAGTTTTGTTGGCTAGATTTATTGCAAATGGCCCCACTGCCCACTTTTTAGAATAAGGCATCGTCAATAAATTCATTTTGGAGATCCTGCCATTAGCATTCTACTTTCATTTACTCTACTATTCTACCATACTACTATTCTACTACTACTAGTATCATACTAATATTATATTTTCATCTAATGATCAATTTAGACCAGCCTTTATTTTAAGAGATTAGAGGGTGGCAGAAGCATGACTATTGTTAGGCTTACTCAAGGGTCTCCTTGAGGATGGCAGAAGGTTAATGTAAGCATGGCTTACTCAGGGGTCTCCTTCACAATTAGAAGAATGGGTATCAAAATCATTTTTTCTCCTTGGTTTTGCATCTGTTCAACTGTTCTAATGTATCTGTTCAACTGTTCTAATGTATCTGAATCTTGTGGATGAAGCATTAACCAATCTAGCCAAGGATACTCCATGATTAACCAAACAATAATTTCCATTTTGCATAGCATATAAGATAATAGGATATAGTCTCATGTATCTAATCTACCTTTCCTAGTTCAGAGTTGTCATTGAAGATTCTCAAAATCTGGGGCTACTGAAACAGATTGTCTGTCTGTATTCTAAAAGGAAGGGAATTCTTAGTTTGCCAGTCAAGTGCTCACAACAGGAACTCAAATCAGCCTCTTCCCAGTAGTTCCTTCTTTCTCTGCTTCCTGTTATTTCTCTTTGGAGTTATCATTCTCATAAATGAATCCACTTCCTTGTTTCCTTTTGGAGATGACTCGGGGAAGTTTCTACACCCCCATAGGAAACGTGAAGCTAAGGAGATAATGATCAAGAATTTTCCTAGCTTGTCAGGTTAGTTTCAGAAGAGGCTGTGTACTCAAGCAGCCAGAAGAACAACCAATGTAACACAGATATTCTTGACTGTATGGGCAGGGCTCACAATTCTCATAATTCATGAACTGTAGTTGGACTATCGCAGTTCAGATTGTGAATTGGGATTGCATGAGTAATGTTCTCTCCCCCAACCCCCAACAACCCAGCAAAAAAGTCTGAAAATACATACTACAGGTTAGATTGAATTCTTTCCCTTATAGAAAAATGAGCATTCAGACCAAACAGTTGCACTCAGCCTACAATTACGTAATATAGTTGCATATTGTTGCATAGAAAACAGGAGACTGTGAATTCAAGTCCCACTTTAGCCATAAAAGCTAGCGTGGTGACTTTGGGTCAGTTATTCTCTTTCAGCCCAACTTACCTCACAGGATTGATATTGTGGAGAAAATAGGAGGAGGAAAATGTGTTGGATATGTTTGCCACCTTGGATTATTTGTAAATATAATAAAGTGAAATACAAATAAATAAAATAAAAAATAAATTCATAATCTGGTTCCTGAATTCACTCATTAGTTGGGTTCACACATTATATTAAAACTATAAAATAATAAAAGAGACCAAATTTGTGCAACAATTCTAAGTAGCGTAAGTTAGTTGCATTTAAGTACCACTGAAGTTAAACTGCCTAATTGTAGGTCTGGTTCTGGACTCTGGACTCCAGGCACAATATTATCAACTCTTCTACCACAGGTACCTTCTGCTGGACACTGTAACTAAACACACTGGATCAAAATAGAGAATTTTTATACAGACCCAAGAGGGGTAAGTGGTTGGACATGTAAATCTCCACATACGAGAGCATGATGTAATGGAATATCTGTGTCTCTCTGCTCTTAAGGTTGGTGCTCATACCATTCAGATAGCACATCTCTTCTGTTTTTAAAATAGAAGTTCAAATATATTAGCACTCCCTTCCTCCCAAGAAGAATGGAATTATACTGAGTCCCATTTAATGTCCTGAATGATATAGTACTATATCCTGATTTCACTAGATAAAAACAGAAACTTAGTTAAAATTGCCTTCCATTCATCTCTTTTATTTTTTATTAATGCTTTGAAAGCCCTTTCTGTCCACAATGAGCAGAAAGCCTATTGTAGGATAATAACAATCAGAATTGTAATTCTCAAAAATTTAGAAAACTTTCCCATAAGTTGTGAAAAATATATATGGGGAAGATCTTCTCATCACCAAAGTAAAGAGCATTGTTTTGATCTAGCTCTAGCTAGATTGAAGTCTTCTTCAATCTGGTATCCCCCAGACAAAAGTAAAATATTCTAAATATTCTAAATCATATCAGCTAACATATAGGTGCTCAATGGATAGTGGAATTATAGTCCAAAATATCCAGAGAGCACTCAATTTTACAAATACTGAATTTAAAAATTTGAATCAGTACCATTGAGAGTTGTTACAATATGTTCTTGGGTATCATACTTTCCCCCCAAATGATACAGCAAAGGACAGGTCTAGCTTGTTTATTAAATTGTATGATGGTGTACTTCATCATCAACATTTCTTAAAGATTCTAGTAATTCATGTATCAATATACAGAAGTGACTCCTTAGGAATGAAGACTATAGAAGTCAAAAGACAAATGAAACAGTGTATGTATTTTTGGAGAATTTTTAGGTATGATGAATATTGATTTTGCTAGGAGATGAGATTAAGCGGTCAGCTAGTCTACTTTATGGAGAGCAGCCTCTATTTGAAGGTGACCTCTCTTTGAAGTGGTGTCTAGTTTCTTCCCTGGAGGTACAGTGGAGGATGTTGCTGCACCAGCAATGAAGAAATGTTCAACTGCATGTTAGCTCCACTTTTATGTTTGGAATGAGAAAAGGGAAAATATCTGACCTTTAGGTCAGGCAACAACATTTCCCAGTCCATTCTTGAGTAAAAGGAGCTGTCTCCCCTATTTTTCATTTTCCATTGTTCAGCCATATTACCATTAGGGTACTGGAATAAGAGCTTTCACTCTGGCCTTTTCCAGTACATTCCATGGAGACAATGGCTACTTTCTGGAAGAAGAAACCTCTGAAGGCATTACTCTTTGAATAATCCAAAAATCAATTGAAAATTCCTCTATCTGGGTGGGTGTCTCAGGTGTGAAGAATTTTGGCAAGGCTGTAAAGAGTCTCTGTGTTGCGTCGAGTCAATATTGGTGGGCCAGGTAGCCAAGAAGATCAGAGAGAAGGAAGATTGTACTCAAGGGCTGGTTATGCAAGGCAAATTCAGGTAGTTGCACAAGCCAGATTCAAAAGCTCTTATCTCTTAGCTACTATGAACATCACATAGCAGCATGGGCTGTATGAGCAAATGGTTTAGCAACTCTGCTTCTTCAAAGCCACCTTTAAAGACTGACTCACATCTGCAGATGACTGTGATAATGCTATTCCATTTAGACAGAAAATAAACAATTAAACTTAGTTCTAGAGATGGGAAGGCTGTGTGTTTGTTGAGTATGGATATATGAATTGAATTGCATTGGCATCATGATGTCAAGTAGGGCAGGATATCGGTCCACAGCCTGTAAGTGGTGGGTGACCACATGAAGCTTCAATTGTGCATGCACAAGAGCGAAGTTATGCGCATGAAACTATCCCCCACCCCCCGGGCCTCTGCTGCTACCGCTGCCAGTCCATGGAGCCAGAAAGGTTGGGGACTGCTAAAGTAGGGTATAAAAATAAAATTGCTTTGTCTCAGGTCTTTTTCCAAAAATAGAGATCCACTTAATTCTTGTGAAGGGGATGGACATTTGTTTTCTAAACAATTTCTCACTAGAGATAGCATCTGTTTAAATTGTTTTTGAAAACAATTTATCCCATTGTAACTATTCTGATTGTTCACCCAGGAGATCAACTTCAGGAATCTAGCGTTAGATCTCCCTTACTATATCTGTTTTGGTTCTCATTCCTAGATCATTCAATTTATTTTAATATGGCATGAGAAGGTTCATCTTAAAAAGAGAAAAGATCCATCTTCAAACGTTCACTAATCTCATCACTTGGGCCAATCTCTTCCCCATTCCAGGCCACTACATACCATAATTTTTGTAATATCCTGTCTACCAACCAAAATAGTATGCATAGAGACTACCAATGGAAAAATAATTAATCAAAACACACGATTAATCTAATTGTGCTGAAAGATTAAGAGAATTATTGAAGAAGATAAGGATGATATTCTGAATTTTTGTAATATCCTGTCCATCTACCAAAACAGTGTGCACAGACTAGTTATGATGAAATATATAAAATTAAAAGATAAAAGCAAATAATTTAAAACCAAAGTGACATATATCAGTAAAAAAGAAATAAATTGCAATCTATAGTTCAGCAGATAAGTTATAGCAATAGCATTTACAGCACACTTTGAGTTTACAATGAGAAGTATTATTTGTATATTGCCCCCAACAATCTGGGTCCTCATTTTACTGATCTTGGAAAGATAGAAGGCTGAGTTAACCTTGAGCCCCATTAATAGGATTGAACTCTAGGCTATGGGCAAAGTTTGCCTGCAATACTGCTCTTTAACCACTGCACCACCAGGACTCTTGGTTATTCTAGAAGTTATTCAAAAAATCTGGATGGATAAAAATTTGATAAATTAGCCTTCTTTGGAGCTAAGAGCAGTAACTAAGCCATATAATTTGTAAGAATGAAGGCAAATATACATGTCCCGGGATAATGTTGCAGGATTGAATCTGAGTCAGTCAACGAGATCAGAGGTTTAGTCTTCCATGTTTTTGGGATTCATGCTGGAGCCCATCCTCAGGGCTCTCTCTCCAGAATGTATTACACAGTGGATCCTGTATTACACAGTAGATCTGACTCTGTAAGGATCTGCTAGAGAGAGATTGGATCCTGTATATATTTTGTTGCCGCACAATGTATTTCTATTCAGGGAGGACAGAAAAGTTTTCTCTTGAAATTTTTGGAACCAAAACTGGCTTTATGGGAGAATATATTTTCAGATAATGTGGTCTCAAGTTATGTATCAATTTTTAGATAAATAGACATTGTAATATCAAGATAATGGAATGCATACAAAAGTATAATAACCAGTAAGGTTGTCTTTAGATTAGAAATCCTAGTTTCCATTGAATAGTGTAAGCATGTTTAGGATTTGGTTGCATTTGTCATATATTGATCAAAAAGTGCCGAAACTGATCAATACTGTCCTAACATTAGCAACAAGTATCAAAAGGCATTAAAGCTGATACTGACCTTCCCTTTAGCAGGGAAGGCTGTTTGTGGCACAGATGTGATTGAGATTGGTAATTGCATCTTCTCTATTTTACTACAAAGCATGTGTGAAAGCTTCAGGTAATCAAAGTTATGATAATTGGGGCAAAGGAGTCAATTGGGGCAACAGAGCCATGGTAGCGCAGTAGTTAGAATGCAGTACTGCAGGCAACGTCTGCTGGGGGCAATATGCTGACTCTGTAAACCGCTTAGAGAGGGCTGTAAAGCACTGTGAAGCAGTATATGATGTTCGTCCATCGTGTTAGAAGAGGACCTTGACATCTAACAGGTTGTGGGCTGTCCACGATGTGTCCGCATGGTAAGGCTTATATGGGCACAAAACATTCTGCCACATGTCGGGCAGATGTGTGGGCACCATTATTGCAGCATTTGCAGCTCTGGCTTTGCGGAGTGCTCGCTTCTCTTGTGCTATGGTTGTTCTTCTGTCCTCAGATGTCTGGCAGCCTTGGTGGATCAGCGTGCACCATGTCAATCGATCTTGTGCCAGGGTTTCCCAGGAGGTGGTGTCAATATCCAGGGACTTGAAGGAGGCTTTCAACGTGTCTTTGTATTGCTTCCTTTGTCCCCCATGCGATTGCTTTCCTTGAGACAGCTCACCATGGAGGAGCTGTTTAGGGATGCGATGGTCTGGCATCCTTGCAACATGGCCTGCCCAGCGTGTCTGGGCTTTCATCAGCAGGGTGTGAACTGATGGCAGGCCTGCTCTGGAGAGGACTTCTGTGCCTGGCACCTTGTCCTGCCACCAGATCCTCAGAATTCTACGGAGGCAGGTCATGTGGAAGTGGTTCAATTGCCTAGCGTGCCTCCTGTATACAGTCCAAGTCTCACTGGCATACATCAGGGTAGTTAGCACTACTGCTCGGTAGTACTTTGTAGGTTTGTAGCAAGGCTTATTCCACAGCAGTCCCACACATTGGTCAGTAGTCTGCCAAATGCAGAGCTTGCCTTGGCGATTGTGCAGTTGACCTCAATGTCAATTGTCACTGCACGGGAGACGGTGCTGCCAAGGTATGTAAATTGGTCCACTGAGCAGTTTTTGTCCCTTCACTGTGATGGTGGGCTCTTGGTGTTGGGATTTCGGAGTTGGCTGATGCATCACTTTGGTCTTCTTTATGTTGATGAGGAGGCCGAAGTTGTCGCATACTGCTGCGAATTTGTCCACACTGGCTTGCATTTCCTGCTCTGATCCAGCATTCAGGGCACAGTCGTCAGCAAAGAGGAGGTCATGTAGCACAGTCTCCTTTATCTTGGTGACAGCCTGGAGTCTTTGCAGGTTGAACAGTTTCCCATCGGTCCTGTATCTCAGGCTAACTCCCAAGGAACTGTTCTGGAAGGCATCTGACAGCATGGCGAAAACATTATGCTGAACAAGGTCAGTGCCAACATGCACCCTTGCTTGACGCCGTTTGTAACAGGAAAGGCATCTGAAGCTTCTCCGTCGTCCAGAACACAAGCCGTCAAACTAATAGAAATGCGATGGATGAAATAGAATGAAGATACCATAATCTTGCGGAGCTGAGGTATAATTATTTATGTCATCTTGATGGTTGTCATCCGGTACCATCTATGTTCCTGCAGATACATATAAAATAGTAATCCATAGGTTGATAATACTTGTATGTTACATAATGAATGGTGAATTGGAAAAAACAGATTAACTTTGGGAAAAGTCATGCAATATTGTGAGCAAGTGTGTTTTAAGGAGAGAAATTATTTGGCTAGGTGGCACAAGATGCAATAGTATGGAAAAAGTAATTGGGGCATTTGGAAAACAATGAGAATGGTGTTTGTTGTGCATCCACCTATAAAAAAATGTCTGTTTTATGTAATATCTGGTTTTATATAATATCTGGTCTATTCATAACATACCCATAGAAAAAGAATTAATCAAAACACACGATTAATCTAATTGTGCTGAAAAATTAAGAGAATTATTGAAGAAGATAAGGATGATGAGATTCTGAATATAGGAGAGACCATTATTTGATAGTGTCAAGAATAAAGATAAGGAAGTTCCTGCAGGTTTTACTCCGCAGTTGTAGCCAACTTTAGGAGGTGGTGCTCATCTCTGTTTCTAGGTCATTGAGCCAGCATTGTCTGAAGACGTTTCTACAATCATGATGGCTAGTATGACATCATACCACAGTACAAAGTGTACGGCAAAACATGGAGCACTATTATTTTCCCACCAAAGTGGTACCTATTTATCTTCTTGTGTTTACATGCTTGGTTTACATGACTAGGTTGGCAGCTAAGGCAAGTGATGGGAGCTTACTCTGTCACCTGGTGGTAGAACTCGAACCTCCAGAGCATAGACCTTCTTCGGGATCTTTTAAGCCATTGAGCCACTGTCCTTCTTAGTGTCAAGAATGGATATTAAGAAAAAAATGAGCAAGGAAGTAAAACAAAAAATAATAGAAGAAACTAGAGTAAAAATAAATGAGCACAGGAAGAAAAAGTACAAATCTTGGGTGCAAAAAAATACCGGAATATAGATTAATTTCCCAAAAGAATGGATGGAAAACATATTATGGAAAAGGGGAAGTGAAAGTTGCTTGGAATAGAGTAAAACCAATTCTGTTAGAAAGAGTCACCAAAATGTTACAGTATGGAAAAAGATGTTCGATGGAATGATTATGTGAAAAAAGTTATGGACGAGAAAAATGCATGCAAGTTCATGTTTATTGAAAAAAATGTGGATGATAGATATTGTAGGTGCTTTATATGAACATTGTTGCAGAAAATAAAGTTATTGTAGATGCTTTATATGCTTTATATGAAAATTGTTGCAGAAAATAAAGTTATACAGACATGAAATTATTAACAAAAAAGAGACTAAAAATGCAGAATGGCTTTGGTGGATATATATAAAACTATATAAAACTGTTTTGGACATAGGTAAAGATGGCTGAACAAAGAGCTTCCTGCACAATGGCTGAATTAAAACATAAAAGTGATGAAATGATTTGGGATGAAACTGAAGTAATGGAATGCTGGAAGACTAAATTTAGATATTTTGAGAGGTCCTTGGTGCTCTCTGAGCTTGGTTGTTTTCTTGTAGACATTTCACTACCCAGAATAGGTTATATCATCAGTGCTAGCAAGGAGTGGGGTTTGCTCTTAGTTTATATTCTAGTGGCTGCCAATGCTGGTGGGAGTGGTCTTGGAGGTTCTTTGGCTGGGCTGTTTACTGTTAGCATGTTTGGCAGTTCCTTGATTCGGGTATTGTTTTCTTCGTGATTGTTGGTCTGATGTTAATCTTGGAGTTAATCTACACTCATCTGGCTGTTGATTGCTGGTGGGGAGGTGTTTTGGACTTTTTGTTCTCCTTTTGGCTTGTTGATTCTCTTTTGCACAGTATATAGATATTGTTTATGTCTATGTGTCTCTTGATGACTAATTTGTCAGGGTGGTAGGCTTCTAGAAATTCCCTAGTGTTTTTGGACTTGGCTTGATCTAGGATGGTCACAGTTTCCTAGTTGAAACTATGATTAAATCTGTCCATATGTTGTCTATACAGTGCCTTCAAACAATCAGAGACAAGATGAGGATGAAATCATAGTCTCATTTGATGTCACAGTCCTTCTCCACCCATAGATTCAGAATTAGCCAAAGAATCTATGACCATATTGTTCCATAGCCACCTGACCTAACCAAATACACAAAAATTGAAACACCCAGGATTATGAATCTTATAAACCTCTGCTTAACCACATACTTCCAATTCGATGGACAAACTTGTTAACAAAGTAAAGGTACACATATAGGACCACTGCTTTCAGGTCTTATAGTGGAGGTTATAATGCAATGTCTGGAAGCGATAGCACTTCCACAAATGCAACCCAAAATATGGGTCAGATGACACCTTATGCTATAATAAAAAAGGACCAATTAGAAAACACCCACAAAACCATCAACATCTTCAAAGGAATGTAGTTTACCAGAGAAGAAGAAAACAACAACTCACTACCCTTCCTGGACATCCTGATCAGCAGAGACCACAATGGCAAACTAGAAACACAAGTGTACTGAAAAACCACCCACGCCAATCAAGTGCTCCACTACCAAAGCAATAACCTAACCTCCCACAAGAGAAGCTGCATAAGAACTTTATTTAGATGAGCACAAACACACTGCAGCAACCCTAAACAACAGAAAAAGGAAATAAAGCATATATACAATGTCTTTCAATAAAATGGATATCCATGCAACTTCATCAAAAAGCCAATAGCAATAGTATAGCAATAGCACTTAGATTTATATACTTCCCCAGAGCACTTTATTGCACTCTCTGGGTGGTTTACAGTCTAAGGATTATTGCATATTGCCCTCCACAATCTGGGTCCTCATTTTACAAACCTTGGAAGTATAGAAGGCTGAAACAACCTTGAGCCCCATCAGGATCAAACTCCAGGCTATGGGCAGAGTTTGTCTGCAATATTGCACTTTAAGCACTGAGCCACCAGGCTACCCAATATAACACAACCAACACAAGCTGTAAAAACAATAGTACTGCCATACATCAAAAACATATTAGAAATCACCAACCAACTATTGTAACTACGTGGAATCAGTGTAGCACACAAACCAATTAAAGACCTCCAAAACATCCTAAGTAAACCAAAAGACCCAGCAGCCAAGGAAGAAAAAATGGAAGTCATCTACAACATACAGTATAATGATTGCAATAGTTGCTATGTAAGGCAAACAGGCAGAAGTCTCGCAGAATGCATCCATGAACATCAACTAGCAATCAGAAGACATGATGAAAACTCTTTAATTTCACAACGTATGGACAGCTTAACCAGAGTTTCAGCTGGGAAATGGTGACCATCTTGGATCAAGCCAAGTCCAAAAATGTTAGGGAATTTCTAAAAGCCCGGCATTATGACGAATTAGCCATTACTAGATGTCTATGTCTATGTGCAAAAGAGACAATCAACAAGTCAAAAAGGAAACAAAAGATCAGAACACCTCCCCACCAGCAATCAATACCTAGATGACCATACATTAAATCCAAGATTAACATCAGACCAACAATCAAGAAGTAAACAGTGCTCCAATCAAGAATTACCAAAAGAGTTAACAGTAAACACCCAACCAAAGAACCTCCAAGACTCCCAGCAATATTGACAGGGCAAGCCACAAGAATATAAACTAGGAGCAAACCCCACTCCTTACTAGCACTGATGTCACCTAGTTTGGGTAATGAAATGTCTGCAAGAGAATAATCAAGCTTAGAGAGCACCAAGAACCCCCTCACTTCAACCCTGAGCTACAAATGGTCTCCTTTGTTAAGTATTTGTATGGCAATGACAGTGATATGTCAAAGGGTAAAAATGGAACAAATGTTATATATGTCAGTTTCCAAGAAAAAAATGAGGAAAAGAAAGACATAAATCATATATGTAGAAAAGTGGTAAGACTGCAGTTGTTGACAATATAACTGGAGAAATATGACAAAAATAAATGTAGTTTGATTATGGAATAGCTGCACAACATATGTAATAGGAGTATAAAAGCTGAATCTGTAACTAAGGACTGCTGTTATTGTTCTTGAATACAAAAGGAATGGCAGTGAGAATGAATGGATTAGGTTAAGTGTTCCTGGAAAGGGATTTGGCAGGACCTCAGTGATAGGGTACAGGACACAATAATGAGCAACATTTGGGAAGTGAGTTGTAGCTTTATCCCATGCAGGGCCTTTGCTCTTCAGCAGATAATTGAGAAACAAGTTAATGAAACGAGAAAGAAAATTTATGTTATTTGTTATTTAGGAAAAGTATATGCTAAAGTGTGTAGTTTTGAAAAATGAAATGGTTTTCACCATGCTGAATGGAAAGTTGATTGCTGAATATGGTAAGAATAGTATATGATTGATAGAAAGCACACATGAGTATTAATGGAATAGTTAGTGAATGGCTCGATACTGAGCAAGGAATAAAAACAAGGAAGTGTGGTTTTGTTGGTTGTTTAATTATCTATGGATTAAGGAATAAGGAATAAGCTTCTTACAACATTAGAGATGTATTCGTTGGGGAAGTGAACTAGGTGTGCTTTTGGTATGTAGATTATGTTATGGTATTAACTGAGAATCTGAATGATGTCAGCAAATATTAGATTGTATGATGAAATGAGGAATGTAGATCTGGCTGTATATTAAGAATGCACAGATGAGAGTTGGATATGTCAGGATAAACATAAAAGTAAATTAAACATGGCGGGAATAGGATATACATCTAGTGTGTAAAGTCAAGAATGAATAGCCAATGAATAAATGTAGTTTGAACACAAGAATGAGTGACCCATAGAAGAATAGTACAAAAGAAGTGGTTGGTCATATAGGGAGAATGAAGGAGAATTTAATTGCAAAACAAATATATGAAGGAAGAGTGAATGGATGAAAAAGTTGACTGAACATCTCATGGCTGGATGGAATAAATAAGATCTTCAAAAGAGAGAAGCAGTGAGAAGCTGAAAGGACAAACGGCAATGAATGAAGAGTATAAGGATGAGCAGGAAGATCGTGGTCAAGAATGAAAAAGCAGGGCGAGTTGATTTAAACTAGCATTTTTCACACTTGGCAACTTTAAGATGTATGGATTTCAATTCTCAGCATTCCTAGAAACAGAGCAGTAGTTAAGTAACAAAGTAGATAAAAGACTGTGTAGCTTTTTGGATCAGTAGACATTTCAAAACAATTTCTCAGCCTATTTCCATGCATTACAGAAGTCCATACAGGAAGTATCCAAAGTAGGGAGCATAACATTCCCCCCCCCCCAAAACATCGATACACTGATGCTACCTAGGAGGTTGGGAGTAGATTTTTCACTCCATTATTCTGTATTTTTTAATGCATGTGGTATGCAAATATATGACTTAGTCTAGATTTTATCACTATTTTAAGCCTACTCGTTGTATACTGCATCAATGTTATTGTGTTTTTGCTGAAAATTGATAGGAAAAAAGTGTATCTCTACTGTTCACAGTTCCCATTGAATTTCAGTAATAATTGGGAGAGACAAGACATGGAAACAATAAGATGGGGAGAAGCACATGCATATTCCTGTATGAGGCATGAATCATTATGGCCAAATCTGACATTTCTTGAAAATAGCACAGTTGGCATTTTAGCCTAAACTATGCAAAACGTCTGATCATCATCCAGAGTGGTACATCCAGGAAAGTACTGAATCCAGGAGTAAACTTAAATTGCAAAGTTGACTTTTAGGAGAATTTAACTCTATCAAATTCAGTTGTGAATTCCTTTTCCCTGAACTTGGAACTCCAGTTTTATAAAACTGTGAACTCCTCACTCAGTCTGATTTCTGGAAATTACTGTCAATCAAGCTATGATGGCTACCAACACAACATCAAAAAGAAGAAAATACAACAGCAACTATAACAACAATAAGCCCACACATAAAAACATCCATTGGGTTATTGAAAAGAATAGCAGCAAATCTAGAAACCAAATTTAAAAGTTAAATAATATTAATGTTGATTTATCTGTCTATCTTCCAAGTGGAGACAGGGGAGGTACCATTTTTTGCCAAAACAATCTGTTGTTGAGATGCTAATTTTGATTGGCAAATGTCAAACCATCAGCTAGTATACCTTCTTATAGTTTTTTTTAATCTTTAATATGGATTGGGATTCAAATGGAAGATTGTCTTCTATAAATGTAGGAAAGATGACAATCCTCTTATTGATCAATGGACAGTATTCTATGGCAAAGTTGTTCACTTTGCCATATTGAACTACATCTTCCATCACCCCAACCAGCAACGGCAGTGGGGAAAAAATGGGATTTGTCTTCTAACATATCTGTAAGGCACCAGACTGAAGAAGGCTGCTATACAGGGATGAGTTTACAGAGATTTTTTAAAACTACTCATGGATAAAAAAATTAACCATTAAAAAAAATAACACCCCATAAAAATGGAACAGTCTGTCAATCTAATCTAATCTAATCTAATCTAATCTAATCTAATCTAATCTAATCTAATCTAATCTAATCTAATCTAATCTAATCTAATCTAATCTAATCTAATCTAATCTAATCTAATCTAATCATCCATCCAACCATCCATCTTGGAAAGAAACTTATGTCCTTCCTTCCTTCCTTCCTTCCTTCCTTCCTTCCTTCCTTCCTTCCTTCTTTCCTTCCTTCC